>WBNO01020037.1:0-104460 GCA_013400575.1 Peucedramus taeniatus
AAAACAAAACAAAAACCCCAAAACCCTCTGCCCATCAGCAAAAGTCACTGTCATTAGCTTCATCATAACTGTCAACACATTGATTTCCAGTATTTAAAAAAACCCCATTCCTCACAAAAAAAAAACCCGAAAAAAACAACCAAACCAAAAAAAAAAACCCCAAAACCAACCAAACAAAAAACCCAAACCAACCAACCAAACAAAAAAACCCCAAAAAACCAAACCAAACCAAAAAAAAACCAAAACAAAAACAAACAAACAAACAAACAAAAACCAAAAAAAACAACACCAAAAAAAAACCACCACCAACCCCCTCCCCCCAAAAAAAAAAACAACCAAAACAAAACAAAAAACCCAAAACATGCAATGGAAACTTTTGAGAGTTTAACATTTGTAGGTGTATAAATTTCATCCATGTGCTCTTTAAATTTTGAGTACCATGAAGATGATGTTGAGATTGTTCAAATCACAGTGTAGCCATCCTGGTAAGATTAAACTTTCACAGAAAATAAACAGCCCAGACTTCATCTGCTTAAACAAACTGTAAGCCTGCTGTGTGTCTACCTTCAAAAAGCAGACTACAAAAATAGTGACATGTGAAGACCAAAAGGTTTTCAAATTGTGCCCAACCACGAACCAGTAAATATTTGGTAACAGCAACATGGCATGCAGATAGCATATCAGACTCTGCTTGTGTCCAGTTTAAAACAAGCCCTTTGATCAATAAAATTTACCCATGCAAAAAAAGATGACTCCATATGGAGTCAACTGCTGATATTCATTACAGAAATCCTCGAAGAACAGAGATTCTGTAACAAGCAGCACTCTCACAGAAAAAAAACCCAGAATGAATAAAATGCTTTTAGATTTTATTTCTTTGCTGCTGTGACTGAAAGGGTCAACCAAAAGGCAAAAATATATATTTTTTCAATATGTAAAATACATTTCTGTATATAAAAATAATGCACAAACACTTTATTACACTCACAGATCCTTCCCTTTTCAAAACTCCAGGTCCTCCTCCCTCTCAGCAACCAGGTTGTGCCCTGGCTCTTTTTCCTTTCATGAAGTTCACTCCTCACCTTACAGTACTGCAACCAGAGTGAGAAAGTGCAAGGAAGGACTCTTTTGGAAAACTTACCTCGACCTATTGGCACAGCAGTTAAGCCACCTGACTTACAGAATCACAGAATTAACTAGGTTGGAAAAGACCTTTGAGATCATCAAGACTTCCTCCTGCTGCTGTTATTCTTAGAGCAAAAAGGGACTTTAAGAGGTTGGATATAGTTGGGTATCTTTCACCTTCAGTGAAAGATAGGGGTAAATCTGAAGATAAATCTGAAGATGAGTTTTTTTAAAGTAAGACATAATACTTTAATTTTTCTATTTTAATTACATCGGCAGTTTTATCCCTTAAGTATCAGTTCTAGTTGGATTTCACATTTACACAGGTATCTATCTGCCTCTACACCCAAATTTCATACTTTGATGCCTCTGCCATGGCATCTTAATCTGATTTTCATGGTTTTCTTGCCTTTCTTATGCTGCTGTGTTTCTCCTCAGCTGTCATCTGGGCCAATTTTCCCCACAGTGTTTAGATACTTAAATATTCATGAAAGACTTTGAAAAACACTTTGACACTTAACATTGGTAAGTATCTTCTTTCCTGTAACTACAGTATCAGAATAGATAGGACTTACGGGGGCTTCCAACACAGCTTTTACTGCAAAAATGGTGGACCCTCATGAGTGCTGTGGACTGTGGTTGTTTTGTGCCACATGTATTTCCTGAGCCTTTGGTTTTAGACATGAATATGTTTTTTGTATTAGCTTATAGTCACTGCTTTGGAGTTACTGCTTTGTATACGTCGTCGTAATTCTTATCTACAGTAGTGATTATTCTGAATCACAACAGAGATTTGCTACATTAAAAAAACCTTCTGCTCACTCACAAAAAACAGAGCAGCTTTTATAATTTCCAACCCTCCTTTAATTAAAGAGAATAGCTGGGGGAAAATTCATGTCAGAAAGACACAGGAAATCAAAGTAAGACTTTACCAAAGAACTAAATGTCCTGGAGAAAATGAAATAGCATTTACTCAGATCATTATGATGCAGGGGAGATAAAAACTACTAAGAGAAAAGTCTGACATTTTGTGTGCAGAATGGATAATTTAAAATAATTTCATTTTAAAAAAAGTGTTTTTTTTTAAGCAGAATAACATCCTATTTACAGAAAAATAACTGCTTGCTTAATTTCAAGTTTCCATCCTTATACATACTGCACCTACTAAAGGAAAATCTCAAGATCTTAGAACTATCCATTGGAAATTTATCCTTAAACTTAAAACGTTGTTGGGAGCCAACGTTTTGTGATTCTTGATCCCAGACTTTAAAGATAGCCCTTCTCCTGGTACACCAAATGCTGTACAAAAAATACAGACCACAGATACCAAAAAACTGGGGTGAACAATAGTATTCATAGTGAAATACAGCACAGCTCCCAAAGTGTGGTACTGAGTATACTTGATTCAGAATCCCAAATATTATCCTATTCATTTTACACAGAGGAAACAAACCCACCAACCCTCTCCAAAACTAAATTTTTGCTTCAACTCTTGATATTGTTTTTAAGCAAACCACTTTTCAGAGCTTGTTGGTGCTTCCCTGGTACTGGCCACAGGATCTGTGTCCCAACTTCTAAACTGAGCACTGGAACTGGGGGCAGCTGCACCACATGGTATATGAGGAGATCAGAGGCTAAATCCTGGTCCATGGTGGCTCCTTTACCTTTTTCCTTCTTTTTAAAAAGTTCAAGGGCCAAGTCTATTTTGTGCTTCCTCATATTGGGCTGTCAGTGAGTAGAACTAAAGGCAAAAATGTCTTAAGAATCATCACTTCTTTCATTTATGGAGGAAAAAAACATAGTTATAACACAAGGTGTGTTTTTCAAATTCAATTCCTAAACTTATATTTACGTAATTGAGTAGAAATTAGATTTTGAAAAAGTTCTTGGAACTTTCGCTTACTTAAAGAGGACAGCGGTGCCTTGAATATTAAATTCAGCTCCTCAAAAGATCCTAAATGGCTTTGTGTGCTTGAGGAATTTGAACCCTGTTACACATAATGCCTTTTCCAATGCTGCTCTATGCCTAACTGGAGATTAAGGACATTAACTCTAAACACTATTTGTTTCCAACATTTGGGTTTCAATTATGATTAATTAAAAAAAAAATATATATATATACACACCATGATTTATAGGTATTACTATGAAGATCACCTCAGCAGAGGGTTGAATCACTGTTTTGATGTAATTAACTTCAGACTCTGAGGTACACCAGCAGGCCAGTCTGAGGCATCTCCAAACTCCCAGGCCTGCATCCTTCACCTCTAATGCAAAATGGAGAGAAAAAAATCTTAAACCTTCAGCTAGTCTGCATAGTTTGTAAGTGTGCACAAGTGCACAGAAGCAAGTAGTGATTCCTTCCTCTAAAGTATATTCCCTAAAAAGCACATAAATATATGAAAACTTACATATTTTAAAGTCTGGTAGGAATTCAGGGAAAATAAGGCATTTTTATATTATCCTCCTTTTCTGGCCTTCTGATTAAAACAATCAAGCTGTCTGGGTACCTTGTGCAAGCCCCACACACACATTAAACCCAGGAACTCAAACAGCATTTATTAAAATTTTACTAGGATTGGCCTTTCAAAAAATGTGATACACATTTTATTTCACTGCATATACAACTTACTAGGAAAAGGCTTGACAACGATGAGAGATCTTGGGAGAATTTTCAAGAGCAAATCATGATGATTACTACAAGTGCTGGCTTTATAGTTGTAGGAAAACTTTGAGAGTCTCCATTTTGCCAACTTGGTGGTTTATGTTCTAAACTGTACAGAATTTTATTTTATTCAATTTTAGCATATTAAAGTCAAACATTTTGTGTGTGTACACGGCAGATTACACAACTGTACACTTCAGCTAACCTGCTTCTTATAAAAAAGCTGACGCAAACATAGGTCATCCCTTTCAAAAAAAAAACATGGAAATTTTCTTTTCTAGATCATCTAGAAAGAAAACCACTGGGACCAAAAAAGTCTAGCTCTGTTTGCCTAACAATGAGATGGCAAAAACCTTTCAACTGGTCATGCATGCAGTACCTGTTCTCCTCCCGCTTTTGCTACTGAAAATTAACATCACGTCTGCAGAACCATAAATATATTCTGGAAAACTTAAAATGTCAAAGACATTGTTTATAACCCTCTCAATGCCTTTTCTTTGTATCCCAGTCTGCACCTCGTCAAGCTGAGAGCTGAACTCAAAATGTTTGCTCAGTTGGGGCAAAATTCAGAAACCTCATTGCTTGGGATTGTGTTCATCTACACCCAATCAAAACAATGTTTTTGTGGAACACTTATTACACTAATTGCTAGACAAACACCTTTTTTTGTGGTCATGGCCGTATTAGTATACCCAAGAAATAAAACAAACAACAAGAAATTAACATTTAAGAAGCACTTTGGTGCAATACACAGAGATCAAGAGCACATGTAGGAAATAAGGAGGATAATTTTGAAATTTAAGTTCACCTGTGGATAGAGCTGAGCTTAAGAACTACAGGTATAAAATATTTCAACAGATGAAGTGACACTATTGCTGTCCAAATTGCACACTGGTATTGTATGGCAATACCTTCTCCTTGAGCAAATAAACGTCCATTCAATTTCCATGGCACAAACCTCTACAGCTAAGGAGGGAATGGAACTTCTCTCCAGGGCTGCTAAGTTTCCAAAGTACTTTTGCAAGAGTACTACACACATATATATATATATATATATATATCTACACACACATATATATACACATATATATATATATACACACACACACACACATATATATATACATACACATGTATACACACACACACATAAAACTTACTGCTGCAGTAATAGCTAAACTAAAATTTCACTGTGATAAAAATCTTGCTTGGCTCATAGTGCACTGTGAAAGCTAGAGGTGCTCATCACTCCCTAATTAGCTACAACAAGCAAGAAATTCTAAATTACTTAATCAAAACAGCCTCTGATCTCCTCATACACCATGTGGTGCAGCTGCACCCGATTCCAGTAATTTTTCTGGACTCCCTAGGTGTGGCACTATGTCACAACTGTCATACATGAATGGATTGTTATTATTTTTTTACATAAATACAAATATTAGTAAGAAAAAAGACTAATGACCACATTTTCACCTTTTTCAATGTCACATTACGAAGTTCTAGTGGAACAGAGCAGCTGTGTTTGCACCTGCACTTCATGAGGTAATAGTGATTATATCACAGTGTGTAAAAGTGTGGCCATTAGTACTTAGCAGATAAAGAAATGTTCAGATCACACCATGGAATGATACTATATCACCTCTCAAGTCAATCTTAGTGTACAAAGCACCAAGTTTTCTTTTGATTTTTAAGAGCAAGATGTTGTGTATTTGTAAAAGACATATTGCACATAGATATTTGCAATTTATAATGACACATACAGCAATGAAAACTGTATCTGCAACTGGTAACATAGAGTTTGAGTGAAACAAGAGAAAACTTACCTATTTGAAAAAAGAACACTTGACAAGCAACACTGACAAGCTACTTCTGCACCAGTATCTACTGGAGTTTTCACCAGCTGCCTCCAACTTGAGTGTCCTCACAAAGCTAGTAACTGGAAGTGACACAGGGCTGGTATCAGTTTCACTTGCTTTCTACCACCTACAACTTTAGAAGTCACATTTTCAATTTTATATTCACATTCTTAGACCATCCAAGAATTCAGACAGATCTGCACTGTGAACCCCCTGCAGCTTCACTGGTGAAAATGAGATGTATCATCAAAAGTTAATATCACACCTCTGATTCTGAACATACCATGGACAGTATGTAAGTATGGAAAATGTAATACTGGAATATGGAGGAGAAAACTGCTTAGAAGTCTAATTAAAGAGAAATTATAGACTGCCACTGTTGGGGGTACTTAAAAAATATTACACTGTCTGTACAGTGTGGAAACTCCTGTTTTCCTTAACAAAAGAAAGGCGAAAAGCCTAGAAATTAAGAGTGGATTCTCAATCATAATAACAAATAATTTTGTGAATCTTGCCAAATTTTAAACGAAGAAAGAGTAAGTGTAATCTGTAAATCAAGGACTGATATCAGCAAACTTAAAGCAAACCCATCTTCTATCACTAGCTCAGCATGAGAGGTCGGCTTAGGAGACTGATTTTTTTCCTGGCTCCCAGATGAGTGGGAATTCACATTATTTGGCTTCTTGGCACAAGGTTTTAAATCAGAGATCCAAGTTAAAAATTGTTCTAGCTGTATATCTACAATTCTGAAAAAATGTGGCTAGTATTCAGGCACCTTCCCAGACACACTGACATCTGTTTGCTGCTTTATAGGACAGAGTTTACACACCAAAACCGAACAATTTGATTTATTTAAAATTCACCTCAAAATGCATTGTGTTTAGTTTCTTTTTTAAAATGAACATTCAAAGCATCAAAATATTACTAATTTTAAAACAATCTTTGTTAAGAATAAGATAATTTACATACTGTAGATTGTGGCTGTGAGGGGAGAGAAACAACCGATGGTAGATTAGGCACAGTACGAAGGCCAACATGCCAGAAAACATTTCAGCTTTAAGCTCAACTTTTAAATTATCTGGACAAAAAAAACCCCCAATTGGGCAGGAAAACGAAACCAACCACTTAATTGAGGGCATTTGCATAAAACAAAAGTGTTAGTAAGCTTTCTATCTAGAGCTAACTCATTCATGTATTTATAGAAGTCTATCTTCCAAATAAAAAAATGTTTCTAAACCAAGGCAGATTATTATTTGGAACTGGCATAGTAAAATAAAGGATCACAGTATACAGAGTTTAAAATCCTGTACCAGGAAAGAGCAACAAGTGGTTTACAAGAGGATCATTTAGGTATATTATCTAATTTTTAAAAACAGAGATATAAAATATCAGTTGCATAGGGATTTAAATATAAGGCCAAGCAGGAGATTAAAGTAAAATAGAGCTCATAAGAAGGGCACTATGGTGTTAAAACATAGTATTTCCATTTGAATTAATGTCTAATTCAAAATCACAGTATTTTGCTAGTACTACTAAAAGTGAATGTCAAACTGTCCCATTAATCTTGAACTGAAAACTGACATTAGAACTTCTAAACAGTACAAAACTAAAGCTCATTGTCTATACCTGATCAGTGTATTAGCACAACAGTGCTTGGTACGTACCTGATTTATATACTCTACCTTCTGTAAATAATATAAAGGTTATTTCTTGTTAATAAATGTGAGATCACAATATTACTGCATGCCATCAGTGGTTTGCAGGCTTACTTGACATTTAATTATTCTGTCTTTGAAAGTGTAAGATCCCACCCTGCAGAATCTTCACCCATTGACACAGAACACTGTCATTGATAAAATACAATAGAAGTTCCACCACTAACAACTAACATATAAGCCAGGATTTTAGGTCTAAACCCAGTACAGTTCATTATTATTAACTCACAGCAATTTTTTGTTAGGAAGGTAACCTGTAGACTTCCAAATAATCTTGTATGTATTAAATATAAACAAGTATGTAACTAATGGTTGTCTCTTGGCATTTCAAGTAGATGATTCAATTGTAGAAGTATTTCTGCAAAATCAATTTTGAGTTGTTAAAATGAAGTTCAAATATTAATTTCCACATCTACATGTAGCTTAATTAATCTAAAATTCTAAGGAATAGTAGAGTAAGGAAAAAAAAATTCTCCAAATGAATTAGACATTAAGGTACACTAACTGTGAATACCTGAACCAACATTGTAACTGAAAAAGTGCATAAACACAGTAATACTACAAATGTGTTAACTACAGAACAAAAGGTTTTCTGAAAGCTAAGTGATATTATTTTACAGGTTATTTACAGGCTGTGATTTTTCCAGACACTGCAGAGCCAATTCATGATCTTAAAGTTCCTTTGACATATTCCAAGTGTCCTTTGGCTTCTACCCTATGCGGTGAGGAACTGATTCCCACCCCAGGGAATCAGGTACTGTACAGCTGAACAACACCGCCATTGTGGTTCTGTGATTCTTCAAAATTCACTTCTTTCCATTCTTTGAAGACAAAGCAGTGTTTTCACTTCACACTTTTTGTGGGTGTCTCGGACTCTGTAGACTGTCTGCCATCAGTCCACGCCTCCCGCGTGCTCTTCAGGGCCAGTGTTTTCTGCTGGTCCACCACAACGTAATCAACCCTCTCATCTGCCACGCTGCTGCCTGAGCCACTGCTCTTTTTCTGGGAACAGTGAGAAACAAGTTCAAGTAAATTAACAACAAAAAAGTAAGTAGGTGTCCAAATAGACACAGAACAAGCACTGTTTTTTCTGAAAGGTCCAACACTGTCTCTCCACTAATCATTTGAGAAATGACCATTCAGATGATCTTGCTGAAGGCAATTTTGAACTCCTGATTGCAGAACAGCAAGAGCTGAACATCTGCTTACCTTACGAGGTGGGGTAGACTTTCCCGAATCTAGGTCCAGATCTAAATATTCCACTTGTTTATCTCCTTTAGGTTTTACCATAGGGCTGCTTCCTCCATCAAGGCTGTTGCTCCCAAACAAATTCTGAAATCATAATATAAACAACCTCAGCTACAAATGTACAAACTAGTGCTCCACATTATCAAATATGCTTACTATAAACTGCCAAAATGTAAAAGGTTAAGGAAATGACTGAGACTCTTACAACCACTTAAATCATGCAAATTTCATTGACCCTGTGTGGCAAGGGGACATATTCTATGTCAAAAATGGGACAGAGTCAAAATCAAATGGGAGGAAAAAAACCCGAAAACCACCCCCCCAAATTTAAGGTTGCCACCAAACCCATCTGTGCTTTCCACTTAATGTCCCCTTCATATCATGAAATAAGAACAGATCGTTTTGTTCTTTTCAGATGTAGTTATTATAGCTCAAATTTAGCATTACTTAACCACAACCTTTTTTATTTCCCTCATTTGTTTTTAAATACCTACAACAATTTCTGCTTTACAAAAAAGCTAAAAATGAAACTTTCCCATTTCATTCAAACGTCATCATGATTAAGGTGAAAATCAAATAGTATTGTTCAATTGACAAGATTAAAATATTAAAACTTTGGAAAATACGCGTAGGGCTGCCTGAACTGAAGTTGCATTGTATATACCTAAATTTCAATTAGCCCAGACTTTTACAACCTCACCTCCTCTGTCCTCTCCCAGCCTGATCCCTCCCTCTTAACAGGTGTTATAGGAACAGTACAATAGAAGGACTCTTCTCTAAAAGATAAAGAAAAAACAGGAAGACAGAGGGCAGCAGTCAGCAAAAAATGAAGAGGAAGGTAGAAGGAAAGACAGAAGGGTAAGGCTGAGAGCAACTTGAAAGAAAAAGCAGAATATTGCTGATTTTGTGAAATAAAACATAAGTATGACATGTTCAAACCAGATGCTTCAAAGCTGATGACAGAAAAAGACGAAGAAATATCAACTCCTTGCAAAGATAGAGTTGTAACAAGTAAAAATTCTCAAAAAGTCAAATTTTAAAACAAAGGCCATGAGATATCTGGAAATGTTCTGGTTCTTTAGGGAATAAAATATTTTATGGGCTAAAGCCAAATGGGCATGGCTTTTAAAACTGAAGTTATCCATTATATCTCTACTGTCCAACTCATTTAACATTAAGTGGCAACAAGGACAAACACGAAAAACTGATATGAAGTTCATTTTCGTTGCTCAAATTCTCAGAACAAACTTCTGCGTATTAAAGATACAAAAATCAGATTCTGTATCAATGTTTCCAGCATAAATTTAAAAAGCTGTTACTCATTAAACAGAAAATAGTATGTAATTTCAAACAAACTAGGCAGGCAGAACATATGCATTAGGAAACAGAAACTTTAAATACACGCAAATAAAACAGAAAAGAAATCTGCAGAATAACCTTAAAATAGGACTGGTGCAAGCAAACAGAAGATATTAATGAGCTGGAGCATTAATTGTACCATCTTGGGATGGAAGTTAAGCCCCTGGAACAGCCTTAAGAATCAACAGAAACACCCAGGTTGAACTGTGATTCCTGCAGGGAGAACTGCAGGCCCGGTTGGGGCTAATCTCTGGTGTAATATGGGATGTTTCTTGCACCTGTGAAATGGGACATCACCCATTACTTACCAATGACCCTTGCAAGAGAGGAGCTAAGATTTAACATCAGCAGTTCCCCTGTGCTCGGGTGCTTCTCCCCTGGGAAGCACAACAGGCAGGGCACAAGGCATAGCTCGGGCACTCTGCAGGCTCTGGAGCCTGCCCCCCACCAGCTCCCACAGGGAATGGCACGAGGGGGACCTGGGATGTGGCATCCAGAGGGCAGCAGTGGTGAGCTGGGGGGCAGGGACACTGGGAGGGGATCCAGAGCAGCAGGGGACAGGAAAGTGAGTAGCGTTGGGAGACGAGAGTCCAGGGGCAGTGAGATGGGCCAGCTCATGCCATATAAGAAGGCAGACACACAAACAGAACAAAAAAGGTGCTAGACAGGCCCTCCCCATAGAAGGTCTTACATAAATTATTTAAATATGAAAAATACTGCTGTATCTCCTACTAAGAACCCAAACATATGAGTGCACTGAACTGACTGGATGGGGCTTCGAACCCAGTCTAGTAGAGTGTCCCTGCCCATGGCATGGGAGGTTGGAACAAGACAATCTTTAAGGTCCCTTTCAATCCAAACCATTCCATGATTATATACTAGATGAAAAGCTGAGCTCAAGATAAGGTTTCCTCCAGTGTTTTATGCATATTCTAAACCACATTTTAGTTTAGGCCTAGGTCTACTGCTATTGTCTTCCTTAAAGCTACTGCTATTGGGTCTTCTTTTTCTCTCTCTCCTTCCCCTCACCGAAGAAAAACCACAGAGTGCATCATTAACTTTTCCTAACTAGCTGCACTCCATACTGACTATCTGAAACTTCATTATCTAAGAAAATTCTCCTCCAAAGGGGAAAAAATACAGACACTCAATACACAGAGACTCCTTCTATCTTCTTCTTTGAAAGATGCCTAATAAAATACATATAGTTCAGTTTTCATAGAATGTATACAACAAGTATCAATAGTTTTTTTCCCCTGTTCCTTCTACATTTCCTGGAAGATGTCCTTTTAATACAGTTTTTTAAAGCATGTCTCAGAGGTTCTAGGACAGTTTATTTCCCTTCATGTCATAATACTGAACTGGTGCATAGCCCAAGGACAAGCAATTACAAAGAGGGGACAGATTCTAGGAAAGATAGAAAAAAAAGCCATGTTGTGTACTGTTTTACATAATAGATACGTATATCAACCATTTTATTTATGCTCTTAACTTCTTCAGTGAAATCCTTCCAAAATTACAGCTTTGCTATGGAGATTTTTTTATTATTCTGTTGATCTAGAAGTATAAAGGGAGTGATATTGAGTGAAGGATCTGTGTTTGCATGATTTAAAAGTAAGGACTGCACAGGAAGAGAGTAGTTAAGACGTAGATTTTACATACTGGATCTTCAGTGGACTGATTTGGGTTCATGGATACATAATTCTCTTCACTGTCGTGCGAGTCACTGCTGGAAGTTGTGCTATGAACTGAATCCGGTCTGGGAGACACGGGAAACCTGGAGGAGCTAATTACCAGGAATTATTTTACAAACAATACATCTGCAATATCTTAAACCTCCTGGTAAACAACAAAAATAAGCATATTAGAGCTGAAATTTTAATTCAAGTTTACTAGAGTGTCACATTTTTTGGTTATAGACAGTCCCTGATATTTAATATCACAAACCAAAATTTCACACGGACACACTTTATTTCAATGCACAGATACACACACAGACTCACACTCTTCCAAAGGAAACTTCAAGCTACAAACAAGCTAAAAATATGATACAGATGTACACACATTTATTAACATCCTAGTCACCAAAATTACTAATCTGAATGAGGAAAAGCCAAGAAACTTACTCTCGTGCAAAGCTTCTGGTGATAGGAGATCTAACTGGAGCTTGTAATTCTTCCCATTCAGGCAGAGGTTTTATTTCTAGTGGAGCTGGTTTTGCTATGTAAGAAACAGACAACTGTAAAGCACAGAACTTTCCTAAACAAACTTAAAATTAATAGCTTTTCACAGCCTAAATACAGAAAAAAGCTCTGTCTTTCAAATAGTAAATACTAGTAAGGAAAGGGAGACCCTTCCATTTTCAGAAAGATATATTAACTTACGTTTTTAATCTTTTCAGGTAATGAGAGGAAACATCAATTAAAAAATTAAAATATAAAATTAAAAAAAACCACTGCAACTTCAGAATTTTGCAGCATATACTTGTAGGTAGTAATTCTGTTTTGAAAAGAGATTTTGAAAGTGGCAGCATCGTGTTCTGTCCTCATTCTGCCTTGATGACTTGTTGAGCTGGCAAGGCCAGGGCAGGGCTGATGGGCTGTTTCAGCAGAGCCAATTCTGGAGACTTGGCTCAGGGCCAGTTGTTAATATGCAGACTCTGCCCTCGCTGTGTACATGTGCCCTTACTGGTGAGGTTTCACAGCTCCACGAGTGGGCAGAACCTGCTGCTAAGACTAAGTCTGCAAAAGTGAGAAATGAGCCAACAGCAGGAGGAGCCTGGCTCCCTTCAGAGCTCATCTACAGTCGAGCAGAGTAATGTGCCACTCATGACAGCTTGTGCCTCTCATGAAAGATAACACTGTTCTCAAAAAAGGTGCCATTTTTAAATTCCATTTTCAGAACAGAACCATGAGTAGGCTATTAACAAGAAACACATTATCCCTCCCTCCAGCTTATATGTCTCACCCCTCCTAAACATTAGAAAAAAAGAAGTATAAAAAGGCTTGTGGAAAAAAAAATCACAGTCAAACTGCTGTCAACTTTATCCTCTCTAAAACTTTTTGGAAAACAAAATTCAATGTCATCATAAAAACAGTCTTTTCTCTCCTTGTGCCCCCTCCCACCATGAGCTTTCTCCTCTTGGCAGGTTCACTAAGATCAAGTGTCAGGCATGTAGTGACAGAACTGAACGTGGCATAGGCAAGATGATACTAAAGCATGACTGACACAAAAATTGATCAGCTTGGCTCAAGTTCTCTGTAAAGGTCTGAGACTACCTGGCAGGAATAAACAGCAGGCAAGGTACTGCTGCAGCAGACAGAGCCAGGACTTCGTCCAAAGCCCACCAAGAACAGCAGAAACATTTCATCCACTTGCAATGGACTTCAAAACCCAAAGGTAATTAGTGATATTTCTCTGAGATTTTTAATGTTGTTCATTATTTTCTCTACTTCTTGTGACTATGTAAGGCACCAACTCAGCATCTTCAATAAAGCCCATCAAATTAATTGCAATACTCTTGAAGGTGCATAAATAGATGTCTGTACTAGTGTATGATCAGAAGGTCAATATTTTGCTTCATTTCAAGAGACCTAAGTGAATTGTAATTTCAGGTTATTGCCTAACATAAGTTTTAAGTAACGTGCAAGTGACTATGTACAATTTACAAGTTATTATATACTTGCTTCTAAATAAACAGACAAAATATGAACAGCTACAACTTAAGAAATCAGAACATTCATGTTAATATCAAAGAAAAGTTTCCATGCATTGTTCAAGCCAGAAAATCTGAATTCCTTATACAGGAAACTGGTTGCTTGGCACAGAAAATGAATCCATGACCTTAGACTATAGCAGAAAAGAATATGCCAGAGTTATTCTAAAATAACAATTTTCTTAATTTTTGCTTCACTTATTTTTATAAAGATCCATATACATACAGTGCTAAAGTACATACCCTTTCTTCTTGTAGTAAAGTCACCTATGGTTTGAGAATCAGTTCGCTCTAAACCATGTGGTTTAGGTCTTAAAATTTTAGGACTTTGACCTAATTGGCAAAAAGAAGACTCTCTTAATAATATTCTATTTTTAAGTGGAAAACTGGAATT
This sequence comes from Peucedramus taeniatus, assembly GCA_013400575.1. Lineage (NCBI taxonomy): Eukaryota > Metazoa > Chordata > Aves > Passeriformes > Fringillidae > Peucedramus > Peucedramus taeniatus. Next base: position 14,078 of record WBNO01020037.1, read on the forward strand.
TTATAAATAAACATCACAACCCCCTGCAGAAAGGTTAATGCCACAAGCATAAGCAAGCTGCTGAAGGAGATTTTACAGTCTAGCTGGGGCTCACACTAAGGGCTTAAGCACCAAACCAGAAACAAAGAAAACACTGCATGCAAGTAATAAATATATCAGAGGCAAATGTAAAAGCTGTACAAAAAGGCTAAAAAGTGCATCAATAAATATTGTAACTGATCATTACTACTAACTGGCTTGATAAAAAAAAAAAACAAAACAAAACAAAACAACTATATATATTTGAGGTATATTTAGTATGAAAGGAGAACAGTCATGTTTCAGGTACAAGTTGAAGTACCCTCAGAGAAATTAAATCCTCCTTAGTCACAAAATTTCTTTGGAAATAATGACTCTTGGGAGTCTCCACTCCTGTGATGCTCTTGGGAGGTCTTCTACCCAATGTATATCCCCCACTTGAGGTGCCCCAAAAATAGTTTTTAACAGTGTATTTGTTAAACTTATTCCTCAGAGGTCTCCATCTGTCTGTACCAAACCCCACCACTGCGGACACAGTGGGATTTTCTTCCCAAGTTTCCAGCCTGCATTCTGCCCCCCCACCAAGGCACAACCCAACCTCCACCAGAAATGACCCTGGCATGAAAATACCAATCATCTCCCTACAGACAGTAATCCAAATCCCCTCCCAAAACAAGGATGTTCTTTAGCCAACTTGACCAAACTCTGCAAGTGTTCAGGTCATGCCATCTATTTAAAAAAAACATGATCAATAATGTGTAATAGCCCTAAGCTTTAATTAAAGTCTATTTGACAAAGTGCTAATATTAAAAAAGGCAAGTGCCTTCAAGTGGTACACCAAGAAGCCATATGAATAAACCAAATTGTTGAGGAAGATGAAACAGGAAAGCCTTATAAATATAATAGTCTGGCAAAAGATTTTGAGAATATAGAAACTATAAGCGAAATTAAAATGAAAGCAAGCTTTGACATACCAAGCCTCAGTTACTGAACAACTGGAAAACAATGGTATGGCCAGCTGAAGGTAATCCCCTTTTAATTGAACAAAACGTTCTGCTTGCAGACAGGTCCAAGGGTCAGAGAAGACCCTACTAGCTTGGCAGAAGGGGTCCAAAGAGTATTTTTTAAGGTTTAAAATATAACGCAATATGATAATGTAAAGATTCTTATAGGCTATATATAAATACTATAAGATTTGTATCTTATACTAGATTAGTTAGTAAAAATTAAAATATTCAACACAGAAAAAAATGTATTATATTATAATAAGAACTTCACTTTCTTATTCGTCCTCTCTTATACTCTTACTCATGCTCTTACTCTCACTCTCTACCTCTCTTTGGGGCCTGCTCCAAACTACGATGAGCAACTCCAAGCAGGGCCCTGCACCCACGCCCTTTGCAATAAACCACAAGTTCCAAAGCCTGGCTACAGAGACCTCTTGTCTCTGTCCTACCCACCATCACTCATACAGTCTCCCACACCAAATGAAAAGTTTAAGTCTTATTATGTTAGAAAGCTGCCCTACAGCACAAAATGGAAAAGGATTGGTACAGACTCAGGTGTGGTACTCCCAGCAATGGGTGAGAATACTTTGTAAAGAATAAACTTGGCAACAAACACCAGAAGTTTGCAAATCTCTACCCCAAGGGTTTTGCATATGAAGTGCTCTATTAGTGTTATCACTCAAGTATTGGGAATAATTAAGTAACAACAAGTAAGGTAAACACAGAGGTTTTGTACTCTCTCAACTTCTACACGGTTCTTCTGAGAGACCATGCAGGTAAGATAAAATATATTTATTCATTAGTAGTGCTGCATAGCAACTTCCTTAAAAAGCAAAGGACATGAAATTATTTTTACACAGACAGTTATTTCCCAATTTCAAAATCAGGTGCTCCCTTAAATGGCTCAGTGTGCTGATAAACAGTTGGGCAATGCTGACCAAAGACACAGACTGTGAAGGAGAACATGAAATATTTCTGATTAGAGCCAAGTCAAAAGCACGAGCCAACATGTTGGTGTACTGAATTCTGAGCTGATCCAATATTCTCAAGTCCTTGCCTATAACTCTCTGATAAAAGCCTGCCTATTTAAAAAGACCAGGATCTTCAAACTGATGGAACAAATTTAGAAATTCATATCCAAAACCTTTTTATTAAGGACAATTCAATGCTTAATGCCATTACCTGATCATAATAATTTTGTATTTCGCAGTTTTATAATCTGATTTAAAAGAAATTGAGGCCAATACAACTCAAGTTAATATGCACTGACATAGAAGCACAGACTGTAAGCACAGTGAGAAAACCAGCAGAGGTAACAGAGTTAATTATATTATTTAAGCAGCATGCACTTAATAACCTCTGCTCTTTATAACCAAACAGATTAAAGTGCCTGAAACCCATAATACAGAGATAAGCTCAAGGAACTCAAGGCTGTTCAACTCATGATTTCTCCTTCTGTTAAGGAGATGATGCTATGTGGTCTAGCACAGCCAGCCTTTCTGAACTGGGATTAGCCCCATTTGTAAAACGTGGATATATTATGTAACTGCCTGCTTCACACTTAATTTTGCACTTACCAACCACTCAGATTTTCATAAGAGCTATATAATAGGTCCCTTTGATACTTCTACATCAGACAAGAACATACAAAACTCACTGAGCTTTCATCTCTTGCTGCTGGAAGACTGTTCAATCTCAACAAATTTGGTTGCAAACCCGCTTGCTGCTACCAACCAGCCAGGATAATGCAATTCTCCACGTTTAATGTGTCACAGAGAATTAAAATATTTGTGCAGCGTGTTTTCTTTTTCCTCCCTACAAAACAAAAACCTCAAAGGCCTAATCTCTGTTGAGGAGCTTATACCGTGCAACAGGAAAGACCTGACACCAGGCAAAGGAAAAGAGGAGGGAGGGATCAAAATCACAAATCTGAGGTTACGTATTTGTGTTACTGCAGAATTCTTTCACCCTGTTTTTGCTCATTTAAGAAGATAAAGTGACATGAGCCGGGGCACTGAAAGCCCTTAATAATATCCCTTACTGCCTTCAAAAGATAATTTTCCCCAGGAGCACATCCCTGGATCTCTGAAAAGCAACAAATTGATTAAAATATGGAGGGGAAAGTGCTTCCCACCTGTACAGCAGGCTGGTCTCCCACAACTGTGCTATCCACAAATACTCAGTAAAGTGTCACAGGGCTGTTCTTCAAATAAGTGAAATGACAGTAGGGCTCTATGGAGATCCTGGCTCCATACAGCATTCCAACACCAGCAATACTGAGGAACACATTTCCTGTGGTTCCCACAGGCCCAGATTTACCTCATCTCAGGAAAGATAATACTTTTAACTTACACACCTATTCTGGGAAAGATAAATCTGGGTAAAGGGAAAAAAAAAGTTTCATTTATGCAATTTAATTTTTTTTCTAATTGAAAAGGAAATAAATGCTGCAAACCACTGGATGCAAACCTACACAGGGAAAAAAACAAAACAAAACAAAACAAAAAAAACCAAAACAAATAAATTATGTCAAGTGAAACCAACCAAACAAGAAGTGAAAATTAGATGTTTTTACTATTCAGTCAAGTCACCACCTGTGAAATGCAAAATGCTACAACCAGGAGACAGAAGCTCAGCTTCTGCACATTCTATCAGACTGTACAAGGGCACTCTGAGCTGAAAAATCACTAATGAAGTCTATTTTTCTAACAAATGGCTGCTTGTACAAACTGCCAGGCAGAGCAGGAGATTATGGCTATGGCACCAGAGCGTGCTCAGATGCACGAATTCTGCTCCTAGCATTTGGGGCATGTCAATGCTGCCTTTGTCTGCAAAGTCACCAGGAGAAGAGTCCATTTCACATGTTTGAGTTTGTTTCAACAACGGTTTAAACTGAAAAACCTTTCTGGTTTTTGCATTGCCTCTTGTTGTTTTCCATAGAATACTTGGACTATAATACTGGGTGGGAGGAAGTTGTCCCACTGCAGTAAATTCCTGCATCAGTGTAGGTGGGTCCTAATGTTTTTGGTTTTGAGGACATAATGCTGAAGAGATTAATTTGTTCTCAGACTATTGCCTTGAAACACCAGAACTAAACATGATTTCTGTTAAGGACACTTCTTTCCTGACTGGATGCTTGCTCCATGTCTTGATGGCAAGGCATTTCACATCAGGAAATTGCAAACATCCTCACAAAAGAGGCCAACTCTTCCATTTAAATACCAGCTATGTAAGGCTTAAAATTTTAAGGTAAATATACAAACATAACATAAAATTTGAGAAATGCATGATCTGTTTCCTGGCCAACAGGACTAATCCTTATGAGATATGGAGATCAGATGTAGGAATGCTAGAGCAGTGCTGTGCTTGGGATAGGAGGGGGAGAGCATAAGGAGACATCAGCCACATAAGTGCTCTGCATTCACACAAAAGTACTTTCAGAGAGAAATAACTAACCCCAGTTTCTTGTTTCCATCAACAAAATACATATCTTGCCTCCTTTCCTTTCTAATTAGATGAAACTGAAATTTGCACTGAGGTCCAAGAATTCCTGTACTCAGAATCACTGCAGATTTTTCCTTGAAAAACAAGGCTGAAATTCATTGTTTTGCTCCCAAAGGGTTTATTATTTGTTTTTCAATTCTGCAGAGTAAACTCCTGCTTTTCTTCTCTTCCTCTTCCTCACCCAAGTGAGCCCTGACTCCCAAGTACATGGTCTTCAACACAGAGCTGTACAAATATCCTGAATGCTTTTTCATCTCTGTTTTTGTAAGACTGTTTCCTGCCAAAGTACTTGTAATTAGAAACATGTATTTAGTTATAAAACATTCAAATAGATTTCCATACTAGTATCCACCAACATACAGGACTATCAATAATGTGCTTTGTGCTAGTTGGGGATAAGATATGGATGCTGATAACTATGGTCTCTTTAGGACAATAAAAACAAATTGAAATCAACTTGTTCTTCAATGTTATGAAATATGAAAAGTAGTCACATAAAGAGTTGCTCTTCAGTCTTGTCAGACATCTTTATCCCCTCAAAATAACTCTTTACAGAGAACTGGTACTTTGAATGCTACAGAAATTAAGAATGAATTGGAAAAAAATATCTGGTTATGTAGAAGTCCAACTCGATCTGAAAGCTAAGGTTCACTGGTATTTCTCAAATATTTGGCAAATGCTATAGAACTACTCAGTGAATACCAAAGCTATTAATCATCAAAATACTATTTGACTGCTCTAATTTGTGAGTAACTCTACATGTCTGTATTTTAAAAGCCTCCAAAGCATGATGAACTAAAAGCATTCAATAACAAAGTCTGTTTTAAAACCAAAGTACAGTGTTCTGGAGTGTTTATTGATTAGCAGTTTGATGCTGCACTAAGATTCGCAAAGTCCAAAAGACTTCAAAAACAAAACACAGAAAAAAACCCCCAAAATTTAAATTATTCACCAGAAAATTAAAGCTTAACATTAAGCCTACTACAAAGTAATGGAATGGCATGACAATATGTGCATCAAAAACTATGTTTTCTTGAAAAAAGTGATAAGGGCACAGCAAAGAAGAGAAAAAATTTACAAAGAGAATAAAAAATAGGGCATTATTACTCATGTTCTCTTGTTACTGCTCTACCTCATATCTTTGGAGTTTAAAATTACCTAAAAAAAAAAACCAAAAACTCAAGCCCTAATCCCTAAATTCAATCATCCCCAGCACTAGTATCAAAGTGCTACAGTTTGTCTTTAGAAAACTGGCATGTTTAAATTTTATACAACCATTGTATCCAGCAAAGCGCAGCTTCCTCTGCAGCTGTGATGCACCCATTGAAATGAAGTCTTTATTGAAATTATTTGTTGTTTCAAAGTTTTAGAAGACAAATCACAACTGCAAGTTAAGGACTGGTACATCACAGCAAGGAGTTATGTAAATTTCATTTAAAGCCATTAAGTAAAAACTAGACTTGTACAAGTAATTTAGTACAGGCATGGAGGAAGTCTAATTTTCAGCTAAATGGGAGCTTGTGGAAGATCAAAGAAGAAAAAAAAATCAATAAATTTGTACTCAACTTGCATTACGAACTCTGAGGAAGAACCAAAACATCCCCCAAAGCTTAATTTTTTAAAATTCCTAAATGGAATTAACAAGGGGTATAGCTTCCAAGAGAGAATAGAAGATAAAATGCATGGATTTCTCAAAAGCAAAATGAACAATACTTCTGTTCAGAAACGTCATAACAAAAATTACAGTTTCTTTTTCAACAGATCTTTAGTTCAGTTCTTGCTGCAGACTGAAATCACCATTCTCATATTTTCAATGCCTGCTTGTCCTAAAGCCTCAGAACATAACTGAACCTTAATTAAAGAATATGCAAGACAATGATGACAGTGTAGAATACTGAAGTGTTGCCAGTTCCTAATCATTATTATTTTTAAAGAATTGTCAGTTCCCGTCGTCACAAATACTGTCAGTGTTTTTCTGAAGTTTTATTTAAGGATGGTGTGGTGCTCCTGCTGTATCATGTGTTCACAGTGTCCAACTTCAATATTTACATGTTTGAGTGTCTAATAAGGAAACTGTTCATCAGGCTATTTATAGCTACCTTCATGATTAATGAGGGTTCTTAATTTCCTTAACAACTACTTACATTGCCTGGGATTTGTAGAGCACCATGCTACACTGCAACAATGGAAGATTATTCCAGACATCAGAAGCATCACAGTGGGTCCTATGGGGACCAGAATGTGTCAGGTGCTTCGTGCCATGGGAATGCTCTGTACACAATTACCTTTTCAAAGTGGGCCTGGGCTCTTTTATAAAGAAAACTGGAATTCTCTGTGAAGTTAATCCATTTGGGAGATGTTTATGAGGAGTGGTGGCAGAGATACAGCCACATTTTTAGAAGCAATCCAGATATTTGTGGTTTAACCACACAGATTATGTCTTTTAACATCTTAAATGAAGAAAAAACTACAAGAAAAACAACCAGATAAAATTTTAAACATTTTTAAAAATGATTAAACAATTAAACATTTTTAATCATGATTTCCAACTCCATGGGAATTTTCTTGCTCTCACTTCGTTTCTTTTGTTTGTTTCCTTGTTTTCAGCTGCAACTGGGTATTTTCTTGGCATGAAAAGAAATGTGTGCATCACTCACTGTCTCTAAATCCAAGTTTACCACATGCTGGGCTGAAAATTACCAGGGCCAAGCAGCAGTCTCTTTTAAAGGCAATCACATGGAGTTAAGTTGTAGGAAGCGTCTCAGATTAAATGCTGAGATATTTTTGTTGAAATATACGCCATTAGAAAAAAAAAAAGGAAAAAATAAAGCAAAAAGGAAACACCACACTAACTATTGGTTATTTTTGCTATCAGCAAAATAATCTGTGCTGCCCAATCCAAAACTAGGACTGAAAATATTGTTCAAAATAATCTTGAATGCAATTAAACCCTAACAATATTTGGAGAAATAGAGGTTCCATTCAAGACAAATGAAGCGAAGTCCAGTACCATGTTGTAAGCATGGAAACCTAAATTCTGTATTGGCTCTGTCAGCAATTTGCTGAGTGATCCTGAGGGCATTGTTCTATCTCAGCTCCCCATGACCCGGAACTAGGACCTGTGCTAAATGGAACTCTCTCAGAAAGTGCTTTTAAGTATTATTGATCAAAAACTTTACAAAAATTACATTTATATTAATTCATTCAGACATTACATTCATATACTATATTCAAATGAATAAGATTCATTTTTTGACTTTCATTTTATCACGGCCATGAATTGTTAGTTCAGCCATATGCCCACGGTTCATATATTTCTTTTCAGAACCTTAAAAAGCCCACTTTGGTAGAAATGTGCTATAACACAGAAAAAAGAAGTTACCAATTAAATGTAAGTTGGGCTCAAACTGAGATTTTGAGGAAGTAAACTCCACCATTACCAGTTCCATTGCTGATTTTACATTTTGATTCAGATATTGAAAAACTGCATTTTATCAGTCAAGATGACAAGCATGTATTTCTAAAGAGATTTCAACCTTACAAATGGGATGATGTTACACAGTTATAAGGACTTGTTCTGGACAGCTCCTAAACTGTTAATTAAAAAAAAAAGTCAGTTTTTGTAGTTGTTTGGTCTTAAAGTCCCTCTGCCCTAGACATGGAAACAAATCCTGGGGCAGGAGGGGGTCACTGGCATGCCCAGAGGTTCACAGAGATCCTCATCTCTCAAATGCTGCACCATTCAAATGCTTCCTACTGACCCATAAAATACAGTTAAGATATTTTAGTTTTATTTTTTATCACAAACTTTTCCATTGAAAAGAGAACCTGGTTGTTCTTTGCTGCCTAATCTGTCTAGGGAGTCTTCCTTCACCTCACAGCATTTTGGCACCTTTAATTCTACTGCTCCTTCTTGGACAAAAAGTGTTTTGAAGAAGACATGTCACCATCACAACAAATGTCACTTTTGCTCTGTGGCAGAACCAGTCACTGTCTTTGAACAATTCAGAGTGCAAGACCCATCTGCATGGGTAGATGCAATATTTTTTTCTGCTTGAAGCCTTTTATCAGCAAACACACTTCCAATTTAGCATCAGGACTACATGCAATTGTAGCAAGCTAAAGCAGCCAAAAAGCAGAAATACAAAAATCAATATAGCCAATGGTCCTACATAACTAAAGAAACAGCACCCTGAAAAAAACCAAATTAAAAAAGAGATTATTTTTGTCATTCAATTACAAGTGAATGCAGAAAAGCACCTGCCAAACACTTTCCATTTTGTCCCAAGCAATACATCACTTACCTTTTGGTATTCTTCTCTAAAGAAAAAGGAAAGTGTTTTGATTCAAGTTACTGGGGCAGAGAGCCAACACCATGTTTTGAAATTCCATTCAAGACTTCCAGAAAGTACTGGAAGCTCCCCGTATTTACAGAAGCAGCTGTGAGCTAGAGAAATGAAACTACACGGATCTGTATTGTAATCTCAAGGCTATAGATACTTTTATTCATTATTATTTTTTAACCCACTTTCTGAAACAAAGCTCTCCTAGAGATCAGTGCGAAAAGAAACAGGCTGGGGAGATCAAGGAGCCTAAGGGTGTAAGCAGCAAGCCCTTAAAATAAAGGAAAAGAGATTCTAAACACATATATTCGACAACAAAAAGCAGTGTATCCTTCTTTTATGTGCTGGTTTCACTGCATTATCTCTTTGTCAAATGCATTTTTAGCACTGGATTTAACAAACCTCCCTGGTCCACAGAAACATGACTGAGCTAAAGCTAAAGCTCATGTAAAAGGTACTGGTGGTATTTCTAATAGCTTTCAAAAAGCTTGGAGGCAGGGCAAACACTGTTTTTGCAGCAATCTGTAACCAATAAAAAAAAAGACAGAGAAGCTGCTTTTGACAGAACATGAAATGTGCCCTCATAACACCTTACCCCCAACACACCAGATCTCTGCAGTATTTTAGAGACCATCTTTTGGAGAAGCACCAGTGGTCTTCAACATAAATTCTTGAACCAATGGCATATTAAGTCCCCTCAACATTTAAAGGAGCAATAGCCCAAAGGTAAATATTTTATGTTCCATTTCCTCCCCTTCTGTGTATGCCAAAGATATATTGAACACACAGGTCGACTCGACACTTCCTATGTACTAATTTGTAGCTGAAGAGCACTGCAGTACATTTACATAAATAGAAACAACCTGATAATAGAAGCTGCTACAAGAACTTGAAAGCTCAAAAAGCAATACAGAAGAATATAAAGCACACCATTGTTTTAGTTAGGTAAAGGTCCACTTAAACAAGGGCTTTACCTAATTTAATTCAAAGGAATCAGCAGTTTTATTTTCCCAAAGGTATATCTGGAAGGAGTTATTTGTGTAGAGATTTCAGTTACTGAAATGGGAATATATCACCATTCCAATATGTCATCAGATCTGTTCTTCACAACAATGGAAAACTCGCAGTGGTGCATATGATAATATTAGAGTGAGGCAGTCTCTGTGTGTGTGCGCTACTAAGATAAAATCCTCAGTGGTAAATCAGAATCATTACCATGCTTGGCAGCTCAAGATATTCACAAAACTTTTTTCAGCCCCTAAGCACCATACCATATTTACTTTTAAGGACAGTTTTACTTTAAAATCACTATAGTTTGTAAATTATATTAAACAATCCTATTATTTTAAAGTGACAAGGTCTTCCAAAAGTCTACAGGCAAAAATTTCATCCAGTAATTCTGAATTCATTAAGAGGTATGTTAACAGATCTTAAAGTCCTTCCCCTGGTGTTAGCTACATCTTTCTAGCTGTAAGGCATTTGAGGATGGGAGCAAAGCAGGAGCCTTACATGCCACTTTCTAAATGTGAAACACTAATTCTGTTCCAAAAAGACAGATGCAAGATCAATGATGCTGCCCCAGCAAACATCTGTGTAGCAGCTTTGTGCTGCCAACAGCAAAAATGAGATGCTTTTCAACACATACATTTATTACTTTTGAGGTCAAACATTTTATCAGTAAAATGCACAAACTGGCCAGTCTGGGAAAAATATTTTAAATCAGTCCAGTTCAGTTCAGTTTATTCTGAGAATGTTTTCCAGTTTCAACTTTCATCTAAGGAGAAGTAAGGGAAGTAGAACTTACAGACAGTTTTCACTTAGTGGTAAAAATACTAATTTAAAGGTTTAGTTAGTGAATATTTTGGATCATCTGAATATTAGCCATTACACTTTCCCACAATGACGACAGCCATTCTCAATGTAAATACTAATATTTCCAAGTACATAAGATTAAAAATAGTACTTACTCAAATGCAAAATAGGGCAGACATTTGACCATTTGATGTTCTTTAGTTACCTTGTCCACAAGAAAGTTAGTTATCTTGTCTCAAAAAATTAGTAGGGAAACAAGTTCTTTAAGCATTTGCCTGTATTTCTAGTAAGATGGCTGATAAAACATATCAGGTAAACTGGAAAATCCAAGCTATTTATTAGGGATTCTCTATACAAGTATCTCTTATAGACACATTGCGGCCCAATCATCTTGGTTCCTTAAGAACTCTGGTCACCCAAATAAACCTTCTTTTAAGGAAAAATAAACACGTTGTGTGCCAGATTTAAGAGATTAGTTTTTTAGGATAGATTCAAAGGGGCCCTCTACAATGAGTATGGGTGCTGATCCTGTACCAAGCATTGTTATGGCTATAAATTTGTGTTCTTACCCAATGCCTTGTTTTCTCTTTTTGCATCACAAGTGTCTTCTATATAAAAGGACACACTTCTGAATCTTAAGAATTCAGTGGTGCTTTTTCATTGGTAAATACGGTGATAAAATCTAAACCTATGCTTTTATTTGGCATTGTTATTGTGATGTTTTAATAACGTTAAAAATAATCTTAGGGCTCCTCTGTGATTTGGTTATCTCATGGGACAAAAATTATTTCTAAAATAATTTCTAAAAACATGATAATTTTCTTCTAATCAGAAGTTGAGAGAGCTATGTTATTTTCTTAGATGATAAAAAGGAGGTTTTCTTGGAGGTTTTCCTCACCTTTTCTGTCTGGTTTGAGGTTCCGATCCACTGGCGGTGGCTCACATTCTGCAGCAGGTACCGACCGTCTAGGAGGGGTCTTTGGGCTGGACCTGAAACCCATGTGAGCAGGAGGCGGGACTTGCTTTCCAAATAATGAAAAATCAAATGTGCCAGGTATCATTGGTACATAGTTTGTTTCCTGGATGGGTTCAGTGAAGCTGCTGGAATGCTGTCGTGGAGGAGAGTTGGGATTCATTGGGACATAATTTTCATCTAGTTCTTCACTTGAAACACTTCCCACTGTCAACATGCTTCTGTTTTTCTAGAATTAACATATATTTCCTTTAACAAAATAAGTTATGCAATCAGCTGTGAGTCATATGAGTCTTTTAACCTAATCTACTCAGATTAATGTATTCTATTGAAAGTGAAAAATCACAAACACTGCACAGCTTGCTTTCTTGCACAGGAACAAAGAGCATTCAAGCACTGTCACTGTCGCTTCTCATCAGATCAAGTCATACTTACAAAGTGGTTATGGAAGCCCTCCAATGAATTAGATCTGTCATTCGGAAACGTTCGTGGAATATCATAACAGTCTTGAGAACTAATTTCTAAAGAAACAAGAAGAGAAAGTGGCTATTTATCACCCCTATTCCTGTCACTTGGCACAGGCATCCAGAGTCTGTGTTATTTACTGTCTGCTTCTCAGAGTACACAAACACACCTCCTGAAGCTGTGACCCCTATATTTATCTATATTTGAGAGGACTGTGTTCACAAACAACTTTAGGACTCATCAGTTACAACTTGAAGCTTTCACAGTGGCATTTTTCCATGGCAAGAAAAATGAATTTTTGCTTTTAAAGAAGCAGCAGAGTCTATCTTCCAATTGAGCAGGTGTAAGAACTTAGAGTGAGAATCTGGACCCTGATGAAAAACCTACTCTAAAATAAACAAACAGCAGACGTAGCTTAACATCTGGAGAAAGGTTTTCTGACTGATGCCCTTTACTTGGAAAGTGCTGATTCAACAGGATCCCATTTGTTGCAGGAACAGGTGAATCCCTTCTCTTGGGATGTGTGTCTGTACAAGAAGGAGTGTGGTCTCCAGGGGCTTTCAGCTGGAGTGGACTGCTGCAAAACCAAAGATCTCTCCCTTTTCAGAGTCCTGGCTCTTGGCAGTCCCCACTAAGCAGGTCCTCAGCTCTGTGGCTGGTTCTTTGCTGGACAGGGGTCTTTGTGAGACTCCTAGCTCCCAAGTGCTGCTCATCCATGCATACAACAGGCTGCCTTACCCTGTGGCAGGGATGCCCCTCCTCATGATGCCAGCACAGAAACTGGACAAACTCTGGGGTTCATCCCCACCTTGCCCTGAAAATAACCTCTGAAGTTTTTTTAAGATTTTCACCACAGAGGAGAGAGAAACAACTCTGCTCTTAAGTACCAAATTTAAAGTGTTTTCAGAAAGACTACTTTCTGAATCTCAGATTCAGTGTAGGGATACTCACCTATAAACTTAGCAAAATGAGTGTGGTGGTTTTACATGGGAGAAAATACTACATGAAAGAAAATAAGCAAAGCAAACAAGGATCGTTCATAGTGTTAAGTTTGTCATTTTAAAACACTAACAACCACCAATATTTTATGCTCAGTCCACAAAATGAATGACAAATAGTATCTGAGCATCTGTATGATCCCATCCATTCTGTACACTGCCTCCTCTAAAAGCCTTGTATTCATCCCTCATTTCAAACAATTACCCTTTAAAATCATCTGTAACATAAATATTGACTTAAACCAATAAAAAATTCACTTTAAAAACAACACTGTAATAATCACCTGCTTCAGAAATCTGAAAGAAAGTGAAACCCTTAGCCTAAGAGTGGTTAACAAGACAATATACATGACAGCACATCTGGAGCACCAACATTTAGGTGGCCATAAGGAACAACTTTAATTTTACTAAAAGACTGCAGTAAGCATTATCTATCACACGGACAGAAAGAAAGGCTGGTGGCAATGATCATCAAACCAGGGCTGATCCCAAAGCTCTGGGTATATACCATATCCCACTGATCTTCATGAAACAATTTCAACTTCTGCAGATTGCACCACACTTCACTAAGCTCACTTTGGTCATTCTGAAAGACTGATAACAGTAGTATTCAATTCAGTTATATGAGCTTATTACCAAATAAATATGTCTAGATTTTCAAATATTTTTGGCCAAGGCTGAATGCCACAGTGCAATATACATCCCTTATGGATGTTCTGTGCTTTGTTGTTTTGATGGTTTCCTTTAAAAATCTCTGTTCCTCTTTCTATTTTAAACATAGTGAACACAGACCACTTTGTGAGGGGCTAAACACTTGTTCCTACAGGCTAGAAATGCCCCTCACGTCATTCAGCCCATTCGTATCATTCAGATCACACAGCTCGAGACAAAAATTCTGCAGGATAACACACAGAATACTGACCTTTCCGGAAGACATTCAAATCTCCCGTGGAAATGGTGTTACTGCGCGAGGGCGGCACTCCTGCAGCAGGGATGCAGTAACTGCTGTCAGTGTCTGAAGCAGTGCGACTGATGCTACAGCTTTCCACAGGAGATCGATCTGCTGCCTGGTGAGGTTTGGGTGGCCGAGGTGGAGGGATGTCTGGAATAGTCTCCAGTTTTGAAGTCTGAGACAATGTTCCCTCTGGGAAAGTTCGTGGAATCTGGTAAGTACCTCCAGGTGTGGGGGGAATGTCATAGCTAATGGAGATGTGCCTCATCTGTGCATCTAATGATGTTGCTGACGGGGTATTGAAAACATGTTGCTCTCCTTCGGCATCAGTCCCAGATGGAGATGCTGCCTTGGGCAAAACATCCTGGGAGTAACTCCTAGGCAGGTTGTAGAGGCTGGAGTCTGCCAGTGTCAGCACGGAGCGGGAAGGCAGGGAATCGTAGACGCCCTGCTGCGGGAAGAAGCCATTCACAGAGTGCTTGCTCCCTGATGCAGCAGGGTTTTTGTGGGAGGGCAGGTTATCGTTGCAGTCTGTTTCTGAAGAGCTGGATTTTGCAGAGTCAGCATGAGATCTACATGTGAGATTGTGAGATTAGAATGTTGAAGAACACAAAGAGAAAAACAAACATTGCAAATAATAAACACAACCTTTATCATGTAACCAACTGAAAAGTCTACCAGTGTCTTCCAAATTTTTTTATTTTCATTTTTTTAAAATGACATGCAGAAACTCAATTATTAAACAAACCTAGGCATCCTCAGTAATTACATTCATACAAATTCATGCATGTGAAATATATAGGACAACTGTGGAGCTTTACAAACAGCTTCACAATAGGTTGATGTCTCATAAAGCAAGTGATTTTCGGGATGCCAGTTTGAAGCCAAGTTTGGGGGCTGGAGGTTTTTTAATAATTTCTTTTAACCCATGCTGCAAACTAGCAACACTTTATTGGCACTGTTAAAGGTAAAAATAAGATGCCAATTCTTGGACTTACAGTACTTGTTCATTCTGAAAAAAAATGTTAAGAGAAAAATTATGACTGCTTGCAACCCCCTCTAAATGCATGCCTGAAGTTATACTGACCATATAAAACCCATTTGAAATACGTAAGGAAAAGAGAAATAAGAGATAAGATCATAAATAGGAGGAAAATAGTATGCTCTTTGAGGGAAAAAAATCCATAGGTTGCATGTGCAACAGAGAGCTTTTGTCTTGAATGTAAATGAAGGCAGTGTTGTTAGATAAAGCTGCAGAGCAGTTTACTTTTGATTTCTTAGGAAATTCTTTCCTGAGAACAGCATTCATTAGTACTGGTACTAACCACTACCAGTAAACTTACATGGAAAGTAACCACATTACAATAATTTGATTTCCTTTCTAAACCTCTCCATTTACTGTGCTCCAGGCAGAGAAACTCTGTTATCAGTCTGGCTCCTTGCTTAAATGAAAGTCAAAACAGTGGCAAAATACTAACACTGGAGATGTTAGTGGTGTAGTTAAGGAAGTCCATACACTTTTTGATCAAACATACCATATTTCCTATTTTCATTACCTCAATACCATACCATTGTGTTAATTTATACATGCATATGTAAATATTTCAGCATGCATGTGTATCAATGAATACCTGCAATACAACTCTTAGTAATCTCTATCAAGCAACTGGACCACACAGTTCCAAAAGTTTTGAGGAATAAAATACATAAAGTACACCCACTAACACAAGCAGCATTTTCCCCCTTATTTAACATGCTCTGCACCTCAAAGTGATCACAACCAATATTTATTATTCACATTTCATTTGTCAATAAGTTTGTACAAAACTTTCTTAAGAGTCAGCTGGATTTATCGACCAGGGTTCTGCAACCTGAGGGAAAAGGAATCCAGGTAAGCTATTAATTTAGGTTCCCTCTCCAGTCATCGGAGTAATGGAGACTGTGAAATCTGTTCTTCTTAGATATCCATCTAAACCAAATGAATCACTCCTGAAGTGCCTCTCTGCCAGCTATAAAGGGAGCCAACACAATCAGCTTGGAATGGACATCTGCATTCAAGAGAAATGTCATTCACCTCACCAACTGGTTTTTGTTCTGTTTAACAGCAAAGATACAATCTTCCATCAGGACAAGAGGCTGGACAAGGACAGCTGTCATTTCAATTTCATCACCTTTTCCTATCAGCTTATCCTTATTGTTTTAGCATTTTTTCCATTAGTAAAGTATAGTAATTTTGCTCTGGTTACTATCTTAAACATAGATTTCAGTTCTGTCACTGGTCAGAACTGGTTTCTAGGTAACTCTGAACTTTATTCTGCATTTAGTTTAATCGACCTTCCCCCCCCCTGCCTCCCCAGAAGAAGATAGTTTTCTCATTACTCATTCTTCACACAACCAAGAAAGTAAAACTTCCAACATACCTCATGATGCTGACCATGAATATATATTTCTTTAGTTTCTTAACAGTTACCTCAGAGCTCTTTGCCTCAGAGCTTCAAAAATTCATGCATGAACCACTAGAAGTTTAAAACACTTGCAAAAAAACAGAGCACATAGGACTGAAGGAAGCACTTGAGGTTACAAAGTACGTAACAGATTGTGAACACTGAGCTCAGCCCCTGCTGCAGCCCTTCCTCTTTATTCAAAGGATTGATTCAGGAGTTCCTGACTTTCTAGATGTACTCTCCTAGTTCTATGGTATCCATTTAGACCAAAATCCCAGAAAAAGACAAGCATTTTTTAAAATATGGCAAGGATTGGGATCTCTAATTTTTTTATGCTATAAAAATAAAATGGGCAGTCTACAGAAGCTGGACACTGAAAATCAATTGCAGAACCAAAGTTATTAGTTCCAGTTCACTAGAATATACTTCAAAAGGAAAAAAAAATCTAAAACTACAAGAATAAACCATAAACATTACATTTCTCTTACAAAAACATGCAGGAATATATAACCAAAGCTCAAAAAGAAACAACAGCATATTTACAATGCCAGAGCCTAAGGATTACCCATGAAATGCAAGAAACAAATGCTATCCATTTTAAATATAGAAGTTTTTCTGGGTCTAAGTGAATGATGCTTCTTCTTTCTTGACCACAAGCACTTGTGCAAACAGAAGGCTTTCTAAAACCATGATACATGAGGCAGCCAGGTCTTATTTGACAGCCAGGTCATTTGCTTAGCTGATGGCAACAGCTTACATTTCTTTCTATTACAACAGGGCATTTCTGATTTAATTCACAATTTTGAAAGTAATAATGAGTAATCAACATCTTAGTCTTCTGAAATAGTTTTCAAAATATGAATGAGTTGTAAGCAATCAGATTTTACACAACTGAAAGTTTGAAGGCACTCTGAAACAAAGAAAGCAGTTTATGCCAAAATGAAGCCAGAGAATTCAGCCTCAGAATTTTAACTATTTTTAAAAGTCAGCATTAACCACTGATCACGATAAGAACACCATATATAATTCTGAAAACGTACAGTGCATAGTTGACAGGAACAGACTGTACTCCTGGTTTGGTTTTTTTTTTTTAATGACTCCTGTACTTCAGGAATTTTAATTTTTCCCTTTAGTACAGCTCAATAAAAAAAATCAATTGGCTTAAATATTCCATTAACAAATGGTTATTACGATAAGTATGAAAGCATTTTTACACCTCCGTTTAAAATAATGGCAAAGCTGGATGTAACATAATGATAACTCCTTGCTTTATTAGCAGAGGATGACTATGACATGAATTCAGTGTTATCATGTGTGTGCATCACATATGTGCAAATTATGGTAAGTGGCCAAACTACCCCTTACTCAGTGCTAGGACTGGCCATTTCCTTCCACATACCAAGAAAAGAAAACTGTCCTGCTTGTTGATCTACATGGACTGGGCATTAAGATGCACGGAGAGGAGGCGGGGCAGTGAGGCAAGGGGAGCCCAGCAAAAAGCCAGCTTCCATGTACTAAAAACCACTTGTTGACAGAGACCCAGGAATAAGGTTTATCAAGTGTTTTAGTCTGAGGGGTAATCATCTCATTTTTGCAAATAAAGTATTTGGGCTGGCTTGACCACTCATCCTTTTCAGCTGATTCTTTTCCCATCCACAGGAATCAATAGGGCTGATTAAACAGAGTATTATGAACAAAATAGCAGCGAAACTGCTCTTGTGTGCCAGCAATCTGGGACAGCAACAGCAAGCACACAAAAAACAGGACAGACATAAAAATAAGTAACAACCAGACCTCTTTTCAGAAAATGGAAGCAAAGTTATATCATTTTTCTGTTAAAACTCATGGAACACCATGCAAGATGAGTCTCAAACAAACAATATTTTCAGGCAAGTTAATGGCTCTGTGATTAATTTCTCACACATGTTCCAAGAACGGCTCTGTTCACTCACTGCAGTGGAATCTTTTTACTTTCAAAGTCTTCTAATAGCAGGTATTCCTGCCCTTCTTCTGAGAGAAAAGGTGACCCTTGGCTGGTTCATACACAACAGGAAAGATGAGGAAGACAGCATTTAGTATTTCAATACACCTATCGAATGAGCCAGAACAATAAGGAATTTGGAAGCAATGTTTGGCTGCATTTTCTTATCTAGGATCCAAATAAAACCTTAAAATCTCCCTAAAGGCTATAGTGAAACAAGGCTCTTTCTTAAGTCAGCAGTGATCAGAGCATGATTTTTTTTAGACAAAATACTGCATGTGATAGTTACAGCTGCAATTGCTGCATACAAGACATTCTCACAACAGCATGTGGTGCACTCTAAGACACTAATGGAACATTTAATAATTATTTTCTAGGTCTGAAACACTACAATTCTCAAAAATCCCAAAGAGGTGACTCAGATACATCTATGTTTCACAGTGACCCATCTCACCCAGAAAAGAACCTCAAAGACTTGAAATAAAATTCAGTGGTTCCCAGATTACCTCTACAGTAACATGCAGAATCAGAATAGAAAATGTTCACTCTGCATATTGGTAATTTTTAAGTCTAAAGGGAAAATATTTAAGTAACAGTACCTGCCTATTTAATTACAGCTATTAAGCCTTGCACTTTACACTAACTCTGTATGAAATACACAGATAAACTGTTCCAAGCCTGGAAAATACGAAAATGATGCAGCCATTTAATTTTTTTTTCTTTGCCTGTAAGGTTATGGACTGGGGTAGAGTGGACTCTTACAAATAATTTTAGTAATGTGCTACACAGATACACAAAGATGTCATTCCATAGGAAAATGTCTGTATGCTCTATACTCTGTCCCATATCCAGCAGCTTACCTACTTTACCAGACATAAAAC
Source organism: Peucedramus taeniatus (assembly GCA_013400575.1). NCBI lineage: Eukaryota > Metazoa > Chordata > Aves > Passeriformes > Fringillidae > Peucedramus > Peucedramus taeniatus. Next base: position 33,456 of record WBNO01020037.1, read on the forward strand.
ATAGGCTGTCCTTTTAGATGAAACTGAAAGTCCAGCACAACTATTATTCTGAATTTTCATGATCACAGCCTTTTAAATGAAAGGACATAGCTGTTTAGTTACAGAAAATAAACTAAGCTCATACAATATCCAAGTGATCATAATGTCAGTATCTTCTGATATTCCTATAAAGCCATCATGTATTTAAACAATCTCTACACTCCCAAAGATTTGGTTACGTTCTTTCAGTTCATGAGGCATTTTATTGCCACTGGACCTTTTGCCTTCCCTAGTACCTTCTCCCCTGTGTCACCAGTAACTTCCTTGAGAAATTCTGCATGCTAATCATGGACTCTATACTTTTCCACATTTTGTGGCCCCTTCTATGGTCTCCTCAGCCTCTACTTAACCCACACATCACATAACTGTGGAAGTCAGGTCAGAAAGTCAATTACACATCCCAACCTTCATAATTCCTAAAAACACCTTCATGTTGTAGTGGTAAAACTCTGCTCTGAGCCTGTCCCTCGCAGTAGCAAATGGACACTCAGACACATTTCTGATAGGCCAGGGTTGCTGAAATCCAAGTCAATTCCTCTGCCAAGCTGTTCTGGAAGTGATACCAAACTTAATAGCTTTTGGCAGGAACACTGACATTCCTCTTCAGCACCATCAGCTTCTAAACATCACTAAACACTGAAACCTTCAACACTGGGTTTCCCCTTCCCCTGCAGGAGGTTCTGGGACATTCCATGCTGCCTGTAATCTGCACATTCCATACTCTGGGGGAACTGTGGGCTCATTCCCTTGTTTTATAAGGAAGACTGTAAAGGGTGGATACTTTTCTACCACATAATAATGGAGCAGGAAACTCCTCAGGCACAACAGAGCAAGATAAAAATGCCAAGGGAGCGCAGAGCACATGGCACAGGTAAAACTGGCAGAGCATCAAGGTGTTGATGTAGAAGGCACTGCCACTAAAAGGTATGGCCCTAAGGAAGCATGCAAAATAGTCATGAAAACATTCTCAAAGAAAGCTTTCTTCAACCTTCCATGTACTGTCTGTAATCACAAAAATAATATCATGTTTTGTTAATTTTTCTGGAAATATCCCAGCAGATTTTATTTGAAATTACTGCAGAAAAGAAGCTTGCCAGAGGGATTTATAAGGTTCTCCTACAGAATGCTCAAGTTGGAAGGGACCTCTGGACATTATCTGTGCAGCTTTTCCAATACTTCTAAGCAAACCCTTCAAAATCAGGTGAGGCTCCTCAGGAGCTTGTCCAGTAAAGTTCATTTTTGGTTCTTTTAAATAGTTTTTTAAAAAGAGGACAGAGACTCCAGTATGTCCCTCAGCAGCCTGCTCTAGAAAAGGCCACTATGATCCATTCTGGCAAACCACAGTGATATTTCCCAGACAGCTACTATCAATATCATATCCTCCTATGCAGGAGGTGCTGTGCATTTATTTAAGTTAGAAGTAGCAGGTGGAGAAACAAATAGAGATTTAATTCTGTAGAAGTTCTAATTTTTTCCTTCAAATTTCCTATTGCACACTTCTCTAGAGAACTGACTGTGTAGGCACACTTTATTCAGTAAAAAAATAAAGCTTATTTGAGTTTCCTTTTAAGTATCTGTTATTTGGAAAAAGCTGAAATTCAGGATATGGAAACTGACTGGTTTCAGCCTCTGTATTCTTAGTTATCATAAAATAACTGTTTCCTTCTTGTTTGAGAGTTTGAACCATGCTAGTAATAGTAAACTAATGCCACTTGAAGATCACTGTACTCAGTGATGTGGTAACCTGGCAGGTGATAATAAAATCACCATGTTTTCTAAACCCCTTCCATGAAAGCTTTAACTGGCAAAACTGGGGAACCAAATGCCAGGAGGGAGAAAGGCTAAATTCCTCCCGCTTTTTCTAGTACTAAACTGGACTAAGCACACCAGTTTGTGGCTTAAGAAAGGGTACTTAGTGCCATGCACCACTCCAAGCTCCAATGGAACACTTGGATTGCTGCGTCACTGTGATACTTCATGTTGGCAATCGCTGTCAACACTTTTGGAGAATGCAATATAACACTGATCAAACAACTTACTATTGCAGCAAAAGGTTTAATGCATGGAACAAAAAGAAGGAAAAGTTACAGGCAGCTTCCCTGTGTAGATATGTGTATCCAAATGCTCAATGCCTGGGCAATAAAAAAATGCATTCAGCACAAACATTCTTGGCCTGTAATACAAATAAGTGTTATTAAGAAACAGAAGTCACTTACCTCATGGGTTCAGGTTTTTTACTTTGACAGTTTATTAGCAGTAAGTAGTCTTGAGGATCTTCTTGACCAGAGGAAGACTCCAGAGGGGGGACATTAATAAGCCGATAAGGAGAAGGAAGGGAAGATTCTGCTTGCATGGAAGGCGGTGAAGTGTTGATGGGCAAGGGTAGCTCAGCAGATGCTTGCAAAGAACTAACTGGTGGCTTCACAGCATCTGCAAACACAGAAGCAAAGATTTCTTTATACAGTGAAGAAATAGTTCTTCAACAATAAGAAAATTATTAACAGAGGATGGAAAAAATCTCAGGTTTTAGTTCAAATTTGTGAAATTGGAATGAGAACATCTGGATGTTAACATTTGTTTCAGGGTATTTACATTTATATATCAATTTTAATCTTTTCAAACTGCAATCAATTTCTTAAGTAAGCCTTGGAAACAGAGGTTCTGCCTTATTTAAAGACTTATTTAACCTGCTTTCTGGCCACAGAAAGAACAAAGATGTTGACAGCTGCAGTAATACAGCTAACAACACATATCTGTTGTTTTAATCAAGAGCAGGCAAAAGCCCATAAATTATTACTTGAACATGGCAATCTGAGTCAGCACTTGCAAGTATTCATTCCTTTTTGACCAAGGCCACTTCAGTGTTTGAGATCAGTCACCAGGCAAGACCTGGCCTCTCTCAATATCTGAAAATCAACAGGAAAACTGCTGCTTTGGCAGTGGAAGATCCTTTACAATTACAAAAATAATGCAAAGGTAAAACAGGTAACATGTACCACTAAGCCCCCTGATTACATACCCTAATTTTTTATTGTTGTGCAATAAATGAAGCAGTTGTGGTTGGGTTTGGTTTTGGTTTCCTTTTCTTGTTTTGTTTTGGCTTAGTTTGGATTTCTTTTGGGGTGAGGGGAGAGGAGGTGTGGTTTTCTTTTTTTTTAAATAACCTTATCTTTATAATTCTTATCCACTTCCTATCCATGTATATTCTAAAGTAACTTATTTTTTCCTTCCAAATACAGATATTCAAACTATTAAATTATCTGGGAGACTAGAAAATATTGACATCATCAAACATTAAACAATCATTTGGCTTTTTCATTGTTTTAATGACACATTGACTAAGAACAACATAATTAAGCAAACTATTTCCCCGTTATCAAGGCTCACTTGCAACTCATTATACATTCCAATATGCACATCCCAAGAATGGATGCTGATTATTAGCATTGTTTAAATGAACATTTTATTATCCAATGCTCCTGCTCCTGTCAGGCTTACAGGCCAGCTATGCACTACAAAGTAGCTTCATTCAGCTTCTGCTTCTCAGCACTACCCTGGGAAAAAACAGATGAGCAGCCCAGAACACGGCTCTCCTGCTTCCAGTTCTGTGTACACCACGTACAGATGATTTAGACATGGGAATAGAAATAGCAGCATTTGCTTTGAACTCCCATGGCACCTAAACAGGCTCAGAAATTAAATCCCACCACACCCATGTGGTTGGAAGAAGTCTAGGTGTATGAAAATTCCTCAACTCAACCTACCTGAAAAGGTAGGATAGCCTAAAGAAAGTTATTATGAAGGGTTGTGGCTGACCTATTCATCAAACTAGTTAGCAGAAGAAAGGAAAGAAACAGTGTATCGAGGGATCACACACATAAAAATAAATTTCTGCACCCAGATCAGATAAATAATAGTATAGAGATGTTTATAATTCATAAAATCTTTATACATTACATTTTTTGAAACACATATTCCTAAAGCACGTCCTATGGTTTGGAAAAATGGGGGGAAAAAAAGGTAAAATTAATTACATTAATTGTTACCTGAAAACTGTTACTTAAAATAGCCAATGTTTACTTAAATACCCTTGTCTTTATAATTCCTATGCACTTCCTATTTATTTATATTCTAGAGTAACTTCTTTTATCCTTTCAAATACAACGGTACTTGGATGCAAAAGCTACTAAAAAAGTATTTTATTTTCTACATGCTTAAATACAAAACATGAACAATTTTCTATCATTTAGGAAATTCAAGAGCATAAAGGAGCCTCCTCTGAGGCACCTACTAATGTTTCTTGATTCCGCTAATGCAGGGGTTCAACAGCAAGAACAGAGAAGTTCTTGGACCTACCAGGAATGTACTTTCTGTACTTTCTGGAAAAGTGACAGTGGGAGAAAGGACAAGTAGCTCTCTGCCCTGTCCCCTGCAGAACTGAAGAATACAAGTAAATGTATGCACCAGTAAAAGTGGAGAAGAAAAGCTTCCTGCCAAACACATCATTTTTTGAGCACACTTAGAGATGGGATCCTCAAGAGCTTCCCTGTGCCACAGCGTCCACCCCATTCCTGGGCCTGGCTACGCACAACCTTCATGTCATTGGAACTGCTCGGTGCCAAGTTCACAGGAGGGGAAAAAAAAGAAATCAAACAGGATATCCTTGGGGCTTCCAGCGAAGATGGGTGTGTCAGACAGCCCTCATGCAGACAGGAGAGTCAAACAGGTACACAGTAAGATGCCTACGTGACCTGACGCAATTAAACCGACCATGCACTAGCATTCCCAGGAAGAGTAGCAAGACTCAAGGGTAACTTTCCAAGGAAAAATAAAATCAAGAATTTTGAAAGAGGACCAATGTATCCACAAAGTCTGATGTATTGCTCCAGCTTCTGGGGTATCCCAAGACAGAGGCTGTTTCCACAGCCTCTGCTGACCTAACGTCTGACAGACTGTTCTCTGAATTTCTCCTATTTGTTTGAGTGCCTTTATATTTTTGACCTTTACTACCATCCTGTGGCAGTGAGGTCCTCACCTTATTACACATGATATGAAAACCCACTTTCTTTTAAACCTGCTGCCTGATAGCTTCACTTGATATATTTCAGCTATCATCTTCAAAGAAACTGTGAACAATTGCCTCCTACTCAAAATTCCAATTCCCAACTTTACACAACTTTGTTGTAGTTTTTACTGAGTTGGTACTGCTTAATTTTTCCTGGTGTAGAAGCCATTTCATTGCACATCTGTTTTCTCTTTGCCCTCACCTTTCCTAGCTCTGCTATTTTTTCTTTCCTGATAAGAGAAACTAACTATTGCACACAAAGCAAAAAAAAAAAAAGTCTGGGACACATTGATTTACAACAACATAACAATGATCCATTCCATTCCTTTCCCTTTCAATTGTTACTGAATATTCAAGGTGACACTGTCCAGCTGTCTGGAAGCTTTATGATCTGTTCTCTGAGCAAGGATTTGGAGCCCATTAATGTTAAGGGATCGTTAGGGACACTTTCCTTCTGATGAGTTCTCATTTATTTTGACATAGATAATACTTGATAAAATCCCTGATACTCCCACAGATCTGTGTGGGGTTTGTTTGAGATTGGTGTTTGTGTGGTTTGGTTGAGGTTTGTTTGGGATTTTTTTCAGCATATAGAGCATTAACCATTAAAATACCAACTTTCTGATCTGAAATCCATCCTCATACGGGCATTTTGCATGTGCTAAATAGTGCGAGCGAACGCCAGATTGAAAGATCTACTGAATTTGGTCTAAAGCACTTCAGATTTACTTTATGCATTAATGCCATTTCAAATTTGACTACAAGGGAAGAAGTAATGTTAAAACTTTCATCACTGAGCAAATGAAGGCTTTTTGCCTATCTGCACCCTCTCAAATAGTCTCTTCAGCCAAGTACTCCTGAAGCTGATAGGAAGGAAAGCTGCTCTCCCAGCAGCCATTTATGATTTCAAAGAGTACAATCATGAACTTGCTCCACTTTGGACTAGCAGATTTTTAGGGAAGGGGTCATCTGCACACCAAAAAGTGTTGTAAGTCACTTGGTTTGTTCCCAGAGCTCAGACACTCGGACTGCTTTGAAATAACTGGGAGCTGGAAAAACAGCCAGAATATTTAATATGCAAATGAGTCTAACAAGAATCCTATTTTGTTTTTATAATTCCTGCATTCAGTACAGCTAGAACAATCAGCTTTCTCAAAACAGGGCAATCTTTTTTCAGTTGGCTTGTTATGAACAGTTATAGGCTTCATTTTCACTAGAATTTATACTTTCTTCTTCATAACCATTTTTGTTCTTGTAAAATTTATGAGGTAAAAAGAGCATTTTCTGAACAAGAATAACAGAAGGCTCCACTTTCTTCTTTCTTAAATATATAAAGCTACTTTATTCCACAAGTTCCTACATATCTGTGCTTTGTGTACAACCCAGGAAATCTGCGTGGGAGTTTCTATTTAGGATTGGGTTAATATTTTGGTGATTGTTTGTTTATTAGTGAAAGCAAAAATTAAATTGTTTTCTATGCTATGATGTAAATCTCTTAATATTCTAATTATGCAAAAACTTGAAATGTTCACATAGTGAACAAAACACAGAGACCTCATTACACATGCATTTCTTTAAATGTCAAAATTGCAATCAAAGTAAGAAAATGCACATTGTACATTCTTTGTACACTGTAGGTAGCAATATGGAAACAGAAATGGGATTTTTCCATTGCAACAGTGAATCAGCAACAGATGTGCAATGGCATGATTCTTCTATTCTTCTGAGATGTTTCGTTCCATTCACTTACTATAATGCGTGTGTTATTAAAATAACCAGTGGCCAACAAAATATCAGAGCAATAACCTTGTCCAAAAATTCACAGGTACAAGAGTAAGAGCCATAATTTAAAAAAACCCACCAAATAAGAACTTCATAACTACACCTGAAGCCTTAAAAGAACTTTGTTTGAGAGATCCTGGAATCAAAGAGCCATATGTCACATGCACAGAGCACAAGCATATGTATGCTGGTGGGCACTTGCACTGTTCAACATTAACTCGATAGATGAGAGCCAGATCCAGCCCAAAAGGGGCACAGACACATGAGCATGGATTTGGAATTTGGCATTAAGTGATCAGCTTGGCATCAATACGAAATCTATGCAGTCAAGCTCCATACTCAGCCTTTCTGCTACAGTCAGAGAAAGTCCTTTAAAATGCTCTAATAAAAACTTCCTATGCATTTCATAGGTTTATTTTCTTAGTTTAATATAATCTCACAGTATCTCTCCCTTCCTGAAGATAAACATGATACCCTATTTAAGGAATGAAGAATTCAGCTCTGCACATTATGTCCAGGACAACCCTGCCTCCTGCATCCAAACCAGAAACATGACCGACTGTTCCAGGTTCCATCACACGCTGAAGTTTTCAGCTTTCAGAGCTAACATCTAAAATTTAGTTCTTACTAGCTGCAGTTCATGTGTAACTTTAAGCTACAGTTTTGGTTACTCATTTAAAATTTGAAAATACCAAAATCATTTGCACTTGGAATTGACACCGCCTCTTCACCTGTAATTTTGTTTTGAAGACTATTCATTTAAAAGGAGAAATAAGGAAACATCTGTAGCCTGTTCTCACCATTTTCAGATGGCACATAGGCTGGGGGATGTGGGAAAAATAATCAAGGCGTCCTCTTATAGACTAACTTCTGTAGATGCTAGTGAAAAAAAACAGGACAGCCCACCTGTTGGGGGTTGGATCTGTTTCTTTTGTGTTTGTGGAAATTTTTCATGGTGGTTTTGCTAGGTAACTAATTGCTGGATACTTATGGATACTTACTGAAACAAAAGGGGGCAGCAGGTTATTCCTGGAGAACAGCAGTGAACAGGGCAGTTCGGTCTGAGGACACCACTCCGAAAGGACGTGGGAGTACCAGAAGACCCTGCTTGTTTTTTCTGCCACTGGATTTTTCTCCAGAGGAAGATGGGACTCATCTCGTCACCACTGGACTTTCCTACAGGACTATTTCCACTTCACAGACTGCATTCTACTACTCAAGGAGGATTTCATCTGGACTGCTTTCAACACCCTGACACCCAGGGTGTCAGGTCACATCCCTGACTCTGTCAGAGCACTTTCTGAGGTTTTGTTTTTGGTTTTTTTTTTGTTTGTTTGTTTTGCTTGTCTCTTAGTGCTATTACATTTGAATTTTTCTTTGCTTTGTCTAATATTCCTAGTAAAGCATTGTTATTCCTACTCCCAAATCTTTGCCTGAGAGCCTCCAATTGCAAAATTATAATAATCTGAGGGAGGGGGTTTACATTCTCTATTCAAAGGGAGATTCCAGTTTTTTTGCTGGCAGGTCTTTCAAACCAAGACACCACCACACTAAAAAGCTTGGGAATTTTTGTTCGCCAAAAAGGCCCAGTGCTTTCCTTTGCAGAGCATGCTGCTCTGACCACATGGTGACTTCTCCTAGCTGGGGATCCAGCTCGGTGCCTGGACTGTAGGTATCTCTGCGTTCCAGAGAGGCTTCCATCATTCCATGTTCTGCCTCTCAGCATCTCACAACTCATGGGATAGGAACACTGCAAAACACTTTGCCAACCCCTCTCCCAGCAACTCAACAGTAATGTTAATAGCGCAAGAAGTGTCCAGCAGGAACAAGAGAAAATTAAGTTAATTACCTAGACGTAATAGATTCAGTTTATTTTTCCTCAAGGAATAACAGAATCACCTTTCATGTGAACTTCTGTTACATGCAGCTGTCAGTTTAAGATAACGACCTCAAACACTCAAGATTAAGATTCTGATCATACCCCGATAGTAAATTATTTTTTAAATATATGTATTTTTGCCTCACATCTTGAAAGGGAAGACCTACTGCTGCAGATTTTGTGCTCTATTCATCATCATCATCCTCATCTCACTTAACCACTGTTCTTAAGAACTACTGTTCTTTTACTACAGTAGAAGACATCTTAGTCCTGTCTGCTGTCTTCTCTTTTTCCTTTGGATAATAGGCAGTGATCATCTCAGATCGAGCCACCAGCTACCAGCTCTATCAAACCCTTGATTATTCCTATGCAATTTTGCTAGAAAGCTCTAACATCATTCTTCACAGTCTATCATCACCTTCCTCTCAGTAATTCCACCCTTAAAAAAATCGTATTTATACATCTCAGTGGCCATTATCCCCCAAACTTTACTTACTCAAAGTAAGCAACCAAAAAAGCCTTCAAAAAACAGATGCCTTTGCGCCACTATTCCTTCTAAACCTACTGCCTCACTTCTGTGACAACAGACCTATGACCCTTCCCTGGAGGGTTTCTCTCCTAATGCTTAACTCAGTTCTTTTGCTAATTTTTACTGCACTCCAGGTCAGTCACCCATCCTTCTGGCACGTCACCTTTGAGCCAACAATTCTTTCTAGCTAATCATATCTGAGAGATACAAAAATGCCTCAACTCTTCATTAAGTACATTATCTCCTTAGTGCAAACTTGTTGCAATTTTTTTAAGCTTATTACCCTGTCCTTGCACTTCCCTTTATGCTCTTCCAGAGCCTCCCTTCCTTCATCTAGAAGCTCAGTTACTTCTCCTCACTTTTGAGCCCTTTAATGACCAAAGTCTCTAATATTCAACATATGCTACTGGGATGGCGATTTTACTTTGCCATGTGTGCCAGGCTCTGTCATGAACTTGTTAAAGGTGTCGAAGAAGAACATTTTTTATTTCTTACAAGCAGATCCTTCATGCAGGAAGGACACCCTAAACACCTCCAATACTTACTATTTATTTATCAAAGCCAAGGAGTCAGGATGGGAAGGCAACATTATGTTCATCCTGTCAGTCTCTGATATTCCACCCAAGCTGCAATCAACCTACAGTGCAAGGATTATCATAACATCATTCAAAAAAAAACAAATATAAAATTGAATTGTTCCAAAGGCAAAAAGGCCTATGAAGGCCTATGCCTATGAAGGCATACACCAGATAGCAGCAGCCTGAAAAGAAACTTTGAAAGCACCATGTGTGAAGCAAGCTGCAGCTCCTTCAATGTATGGTCTTTAAGACCATACCTGTCTTTCTTTAAGACAGAAATTTTTTTATCATGTTTTATTATTTATGCAAATGTAATTGTAGATTTCAATGTCTTGTTCTTCCCTTTTTTCCTCTTCTTCTCTACGTTGTTATTTCTTCTGGTTTATTTTGCTACTGCTATTTAAATGAATACATGCAAGTAACATGTTTGCATATAGTAAGATCATTTGTTCCTTTCCCTGCTCTGCCAAGAACGCAATTCATTAAATTACAGAAACATGGAGCTGGATCACATATAAAACATTCATCACAGATGACTATTAAATTCTAGGGAAGGACTTTCACAGCCCGTGCTTAGATATCCTTTGAAGGGTTTTCTTTATCATTACATCGCTCATTGAGAGAAAAACAAGTTCTGTCTTCAGACAACAATGGATCCATGTCCTGCTTATCACAGCTTTTTTTGTGAAAATCAGTTCTTCCCTAAATATTTTCCTCTCAGGGAAAAAAAAATCCTTCAACCTTTCTTCTCATCAATCACTTGTAAAAAAACATTTCCTCTATTTTTACCATTCTTTAAACAACTATCCTCATCCTTCTGAAAGTATTTCAGAGGATGTCTCCACAGCAGCAGGCAGAAAATAGCCATCACCCATCAGGTCAATTCAGTCTCTCCATCCCAGACCATCTCTCAGTAGAGTTCAAAGTGAAACACTGGTGACACATTTTTGCATTATAGTTCCATTTTAACCTCTAGATGATCTATTATATCATGATCTTACAGAGAAAATATGAATGCTAAAAGCACAGTACAAAACTCTGTGACAAACCCAAACCCAATGCTCATGTGTGATGCCCCCCAACTTTGCACATGTTTTAAACAGAAAGATGCTACAGAAAGAAATGTTCTACAGCTTCCATTTGAAAACAAGAAGCATTAGCTGAAAAAAACATAAAAAGTGCCCAGAAATTTATTTTCAAAATAATTATTTACCTTATTTAAAAAAAAAAATCCTTCCTGTTTCTGTCTTGTTTAATTTTAAAATACCTAAATCACTGTGAAGCCTTTCTTAAAAGAAAATCCCTATAAAAAGACAAATATTGCATATATTGTAATTGTAATGCAATCACTACAGATTACACTACAGTATGATGCAACCAGAAATGTGAACACTCAATGCTTGTAAATATGATTGAGGAACATAATTTATCTACCCTGTCCAAATACAAATGTAACATTGCAGATCTCCACAATGAAAAGATTTCACATGCATAAATCAATTTCTAGTTGGAAGGTCAAAACAAAGCATTAGGTAAAAATGAGTACTCAAAATAATTTCTAATGAAATAAAACAAAGACCAAACTTTACATTACAGGAATCACCGAGTCTTTGCTATGTATGAAAGGAGCAGCTCAGAGCTATGCTGAGTTTTATTTTTCTGGTCTCTCTACAGCTATGAGCAACTCTTTCTCCCTCATTCATCCCAACACCAAAATAACTCCCCATTTGTTTTCTAATAGCACTAGCCACTGCCATCTTGCAAATTTTTCCTTTATAAATCCAAGGAGACAATGTTCCTGGATTTCCAAATGAACCCCAGCAGAAGCAACAGGGCAATGGTGTTCCTAGATCTTGATTGAGCAATGGATGCCAATGACAGGACACTCACAACACAACCCTTAATCAGTCTGGCAAGAGACATTTTTCCCAGCTTCAAAGTAAACTATCTTCTGCTTCCACAGGCTAATAGAAAGACTGGTTCTGCCCCATACTCCTTTTGTTTAGCTCCAGACTAAAATAATAGTGTGTTTTTACTGTCTGAACTTCACCCATTCTTTAACCTCCCAAAATAAGTTGCAGGTGAACACAGATTTTACGAAGTACACTTACAAACTGCTCTTCCATTGGCAGGAAGATACATCTTGGAAAAATAAGAACTTGGCAATAAACACTTGGAAACTGATTTTCCCATTTTCTTTTTTTTAATTCTTCCTCAATGCACTGCAAGGCATCACTAAACCGATAAAACAGACAGTACTGTCAACTCTCAGTCATGTGAAGTAAAGGTGTTGAAATAATTCAGCCAAAGCTAAAATGCCAAAGATAAAACATGCAATGAGAGTACAATGGGGAGAAGTTATCGATACAATTGACTGAAGCAAAAACTCAGTTTGTGAGGGCATAGTTACATCTCTCCACATCCACAGCAGGTTTCATCTTCAGTTCAATGACAGAAAACTAAGGGTTAACAATACACCAGTTCTCAGAGGAAAGGTCTGATGGTTTTGAGGGGACCCCTCCTCTCTGTTCTGTGCAATGGACACGTGTTCCTTTGTTCTCTGCCAAAGAGCTGCCAGGTGAACACGTTTCCTCCTTAGATCCTAGATTCCCAGTTTGTCCCCAGAACCAAGGACTTCTGCCCACAGCTGCACTGGTGCATTGCCCCCTGCCCACACCTCTCTGGAACGCAGGGATGCCTGGTAGGCTGAGCACTGAATCCCATGGCAGTTGCTCTCTGAGACATGCTGCGGGTTCTGGGTGTGCTCAGGATGCCACAAACACGTGCTAGAACTGTCAAAGGAAGCAGCCTTCCCTGAATTTGCTATTAGAGTGGCAATTCATAGATGAGGTTTTCATGACAAAGTTGTAGTTCAAAACTGCAATAAGGAGAAAGAAAAGGGTCCCTTCTTCAAAACACACTTGTATTTTCTAGTCACTTCTGAAGATTTGGCTGGAGCAAAGTGATGCAAGCCCCTTTTTCTCCTTCACCTCCCTCAACCCACAATCTTACAAAAACCAGGGATTTAATTCTACCCCCTTCAGTCAGGCATACCTTATGTATAACCCTCTTATCACTCCTATTTAATCTTTTCTTGGAACTGTGCACAGAGCTACAGCAAGTCATGTAACCCACTAATCTCCAAAAGGAATGCAGGAATAATAAGTAAATTAAAAAGAATGGATTCAGGACAAGCAATGGCCACAAGGTATTTGCAAGGAATTAAATACACCATCATGCTTCCTACAAGCTGCCTTCATACAGTATCTATTTTGGTAGGATTTGAGTTGGATAGTGCAAAACTACAGGTTACTTTTTGTTTGTTTCAGCTTTTTTTGTTTTTGATGGGGGTGGGTTTCTTTTCCCCTAAGTTTCAAAGCAGACGGAGAAATGGTAATATTAGAAACCTGACATTTTGCACTCATTCCTGCTTGCATAACCGTATGTTTTTATACCAAATGGGATTCCTTTGATGATTATTAAGATCTACTGCTGCACATGATTTTACTTTGAGATTTTTCCTGTACTCCCAAGACCTAACATCACGCAGAACAGAAGAGCATCATCCAAGTTCTACGGCACGCCTAATTTGTAACAAATTCTGAATATCTCCCTCTGTTCTGCTTACTTTTTTTGAGGATAACAGGGAAGTTTCAATGCCAATACACACAAGTTTCAATGCCAATACACATACACCAGCTAAAGATAGTCATCTGATCTTTGAAACGTTCCTCACACATAGGCACCACACTTTCTCAGAAAAAGCAACAGAACTTACCCTCATCTGTAGGGTTGAACCCACAGATATCACAGATACATCGAACCCACTTATTCATCTCCTCCTCGCTGTCTGCTACCAAATAGAAAACTCGGTCTATAGTGTTGATATCAAAAATATAGCTGTTTTCAAACTCCTTTTTGTTGAATGTTAATCCAGCATCCACTTGTTGACACAAATTTAAGTCAATAATACGGATAGGCTTCTTGGCATGGTCATTTTTGTAGTATTCCAATACATCTGGATCCCCTGTTAAGCGGCCACTCCGAAGCACAAACCATCTTCTCTTCCATGCCTGGAAATTGGGGAGAGAGAAAAGGAAGAAAAATTAGAAGGAAGAAATCACACTTTAAGACCTTTTATGTGTGGTTCCAGCCTGGGCTGAGCCAAGTACTAATAAGTAGTTCAATTATTATACTAAGAGATTACACACCAAATACCCACATATAACACTATTTAGGTATTGTTACAGCAGTGGACTTGAGGATTAGTGAATTTGTATTTTAAAATTTTTATATTGGCTTTGTTCGTAACAAGTGGATATATAAATCAAATCACTGTTTACAAAATGAGAAAGCATGAATACACTAAAGAAAAAAGTGGGGTGGGGATCAGGAGAGGGGCAAAAAAAGCACACAAAAAGGGCTTCTGAAGGAAGCTGTAATAGGCATGAGAGAGACAAAATAAAATGCATCTTTAAGTGTTCCATGGTGTTTTGTTTCCAATATCTGTTGTTTCAGGCTGATGCATTTTAACTGAATTTTTCACTGATACTCAACAATAGTGACCTGCATTTAAGGAACAGACAATGCTCGCACTGTACGCGCACCTCGATGCCAGGGGAACTCTGCACTCAGAACCCCATAATATTTCTTGCAGTAGTACTTCTTACAGAAAAAGAGCAACATTATTATTTTTTGAAACTGTTAGAGAGATGGGGATGGAGATAATGACCAAATGTTGTAGCTTTACCACATAAACCCAGTCTTTGGGGAAGATGCAGAACAAATGAATTTGATAGTCTGACACTGTGCCTATTATACCAGCCCTCCTAACGCTTCAAAAAGAAGCTGGTCTAAGAGAAAAGCAAATGCAAAATTTCTCATTCTCTAGCTAATCCTTAGCTGCCTTTCATCCCAACGGACTCCATCACCTGCCATAATTCTCATCAAAGACCTTAACTCAAATCACACAATCAAGCTCAGCATACAGTTGTCCAGCTGCTTTCAACAGTATCTTTATTGCCCCACTTGGCTGCACTTTTGTTCCTCAGCTCTACCAGCAATACTATGCTAGCAGCTTCTTTTTACTCCCCAGTGCCAGGATAAATGGCACAGCAGAAGAAACCAGACACACTGCCACTGCTCACTAGGAGAGCTGCACTGCTTTCACACTGAGAAATCTGAAAGCAGAACCCAGACACACTGGGGAGCCACCCCTCTGTCATCCATTTGTTCTTACACTTTTCAGCAAAGTTGGAGACCAAGGTAAATCAGTGAAGTAGCCAAGACACTGTAAATTACACCACAGACTCACACCATGCCCCAAGTCACCCCACTTTAAACTTCTTTAGGATATTCAAAGAAGGCTGTCAGCAAGTCCTTTGAAAGATTAAAAAAACCCCAAAACAGCAGAAGAAATGCATAAATAAAACAGGTAAGGGCATTTTCCTTTTGGCTAGCCCTGGCTGTGTGCTAACAAAGGAAAGGAATGGAATCAGCAAGGATGGTCCCAGAAGGGGTCAAGATGTGTGATGTCCTTTAAACACTGGGACAGCAGCTCTGAAAACAAGAGTTTCTTACTGTCTATCAGGGAAAGATTCAGAGCCATTTTTGTGAGGCACAAGAATGCATTCATTTCATTTTTTGTAGGTGCTACCTTCAAACAAACTAGTGGAAGGGGGACATAAGGGACAAGGAGCAAAACTGCATTGCCGTCTCCCTGCTCTGGACAAGTGCTGTTGGCTTTGCCCCAGAGACTCATAAAACCCTCACTGCAAAGTGAGCATGCCCGTTTGGGGTATCAAGCTTAGAAAGCTATTATGAAAAGATAATATAGAAAACAGGAGAGAGGGAAAAAGGACAGACAGCTTAATTAAGGCTTGTGATCCATTCTCCAACTAGCAAAGCTCTAAAAGTTTTTTGATTTTAAGATTATGTCTATACTTTATAAAACAATTGTATTTATTTCAGTTCTGAATAACAGTATCGGTTTTTAAATGCTGAATTGTGTGAATCGAGTCAAATTCTCAAGAAATAATTTCCATGGTAGCAGTATGTTTAACTGGTGAGCAGTTAAAATGTAGAAGATGTAACAGATTAAACCCGTTCAATTTAGATTTCAAATGTGAGTATATCCTAGCAGCACAGCTGGATAAGCAGCATTTAACAGTGACCCAAAAACATTAGCAGAGTTTGTTTTGTTTCCTGCTTCCAAATCAAGTGACAACTTAGATGCTGGGATAACACAAAACTTCAGTAGATGACCTCTCTCCAGGCAAGGCTGATCACAGATAACTGCTACAAACTGCCTCAGAAACAACCTTTATCTTTAACCTCAACCTTCAGTCACTGAGATGAAATTTTCAAAGCAGAAATCAGGAGGAAAGAGATTAGAGATAGAAGAGGAACAAGAGCAATTGAGAAGCATGATGCATTTTGCTTCACAGTTTGTGCAAAAATAAAACCCCATACAAAAAAACTCCATCAACTTTGTATCAACCAGGCGTGCCTCTTCTAAAAAATTATTTCTAGTACTGTGTTAGGGAATGAAAGGTTCTTAGCAATCCTGACAGTTTCTGTTGAGTATTGATGAGTAAATAGGACTCTAAAAGTGAGAAAAAACACTGAACTAAAAAGAATTTCCTTTCAGCCCTTCAGGCTATAAAACAGCAACTCTTAAATATTTAAAACATTGAATTTAGCCTGCTGGCACCTGATACTATTTTGGAAGAGTTTTCACATAGTGCATATGTGAACATTTATTTCAGTCCTAGAATGAGTCACACTCTGAAACTGGCACAGATTATATTCATAAACAAAAGCAATTCCATAAACTACACACTAATAAGGTGGATACAAAGGTTCTCTGGACTACAGTACAAAGCACAATTTAGCAGCAGAATAAAGCTAGACAAGCAAACTGACATCAGCACCCTTGCTAATCATAGTACAAAAGCGCCTCTATACTTTGTCAAAGTGCAAAATGAGCTCACATAAATCACCCTTTGTTATTTGAAAATATCTGGGATTCTTAAAGCTTGATCTATTTTTAGCATTTCAGTATTTGTCGCTGCAAAGAAAGCTGCCACACTGAAGTACAGAATATTGTGCTATTTGTGTTATATGTGGAAGGAAGAGCTTTTTCAGCAACAGCTTTCCAAAGGGCAATCTCTAAAGGAGAGAGTGCACATGTGCAAATATGTACTTATGCAAGTTTTATCTTTTTCTATTTACCCATTTGGGCGGTTTTTTTTGAAAATTTTGTGTTTTCTTTTATAAGAGTGCATGCTACAAACTATTTCTCATAATCACTCAAAAAGATGCAACCAATTTACGTCACAGGAAAATTAAAGGTACCAATTATTTATCTGTCACATAACTGATGTTACTATCAGCCATATATTATCAAACACTGGTTTTCTGTGCTAGAAGTCAACTGCTTTAAGTTTGAGAAGTCAAAAAAATAGCCAGAATACAATTTAAATATTTTGTAGTTATTTAATTCTGGGAAGAAATTTGAGCAAATATTTTTTTAAATGAAAGATTCACTCAAATATATAAAATATGTCATTAATATAAATATGGTTTAATAATATATTTTATAAATATACTAGCACTTAGTCACTAAACACTGCTTGCAGAGAAATGCCTAATTCAGGAGAAAAATGGCTCCTTTTATAAGTGCTGTAAGGCAAAAATCATGGCAATCAAGTTCACCAAAAGCCTGTGTAGGCTTTGTAAATTATTACAAAACACAGTTTAACAATGTTTGCTGCTTTTCCTTCAGTCTAAGAAAGGCATTGTGTGCCCCTCAGCTTGTTTTCTCCTCTGGGCTGCACAGCACATCAGCTGGCCTAACACAGGACACCACCACGCCAGCCAAACATTGTCCTGCTTCTGTCATGAGACCATCGCTTCATGAGACCATCATAATTACAGAAACAAGCTTGTTTACTTGCTTTTGAGACAAGCTGCTCACCCACAGAGCACCAAATGATCAAAGGAACAGTGGAATTCTGTATTTTTTACACAGCATTTTCAGTAGGTTACAAAGTAAAACCAAGACATTTCTACGATTAGAGGTTGGATTTTTTTTTTACTAAGGTATACGCAAACTGCTGATTTCAACGTGAATGAATGAGCTAAGAAATTGACAGAAAGCATCATGCAGCAGTGTTAGGGTTTAGTTAGTTTTTGGCTTTTTAAACTATTGCATACTACTGTATGCAGTACACAGAATTTACAATATATTCTACTTACAAGAGGCATACCTGCTGAAGAAGTTGTAGCTATACTTCCCTTAATCTTTACATTTATGGATTATTTTCCCCTTCCCTCTCCTCATATATACTCAAAATGTACCTCATTCAGCCTGTAGTTCAAAGAACTGTAGGAAATAGGGGATGTATATGGAAATGGAAAGGGAAAGGAAGGAGGAAGGGGCAGGAAAGAGCAGATAATTTATATTTTTCAAAGGATTTAACCTTCCATTTAGACCCCTTAAGCTATTGCTCAAGAGGCCAAAATGATTACATGACTTGTTAAAATAAAAGCATTGAGATGTTAAATCAAAGACAGCTTTTTGTGGTTCATTTTTTACAGTTTTAGCTCTCACATGGCCAAGTGACTGCTTATGGAAAAACGGATCAATTATCCTTCTGAATATCCATCCTTCTATTTCCCACTGTTATTACCCACCATTCTAAGGCTGCTTAAAGCTGATTTTCCTCTTCTAGCACATTTGCTGCCATTTTTCTTCTGGGTAGCATCCAGCCAAAAAAACCTTTCAAAACTCCTGAGAACTGGCTAAGTCAAAGAGGGCTCCTTACACCCTACCCAAGTAACACTGCTAAATAAATCTTTTCCCATGTATGACCAGTAAACCCAAGAACAGAATTACAAATCTCAGGCCTTCCTTCTCATTTCTCAAGTGTGCAGATGCTTGTGCTTAGGTTTTCATCTCTGTATTCACTGAATACTTTAGAAGGGCTCTGTTTGGCATCCTTGGCATCCTCCTTTTTCAGAGACATCAACTAAAACCTGGCAGAAAGAAATCACTTGCCCAGGGGCACAAGGAAGGCTCCAAAAAAGAGCCTGGTGTTTCATAAATGTCCTTACTCCCTTTTGGAGTAAGGACATTTCCTTACTCCAAAAGAACTTGTGAAGTAAACAGAAGACAGAAGGCAGAACATGAACCAGAGAGAAGTAGGACAGCAAAAGACACAGCCTGAGGTGACTTCATAACGCTCTTGTGGACATTTAAGTCCTGTAGCTACTATTGAGCATTTTTCAATTGTCTGCTGGGATCAACATTTAATCTTCTTTATGCTTCTTTCTCCCATTTATTTCATCTATTCCTCTCTTCCTACTTACTTTTCACTGCAAAGGTTAAATAACGGTGAAATTGGTACATGTCTTTGACAAACAACCAGAAAAAGGATCCCAAACAGCAGCTGAGTATTTCTGCTCCTTTTTGCCTCCACATTTCCAGTGTCCAGGTATTCCAGCCATCACAGAAGACAAACACACCTCTGGCACAATTTCACTGACTTGTGCATTAGACCTGTGCCCTGCATCCCAGTAGAAGCTCAAATGAAACAAAAATAAGTGTTCCTTCACACTGTGCTTCTTTTTAAAACCTGTTTGTGGTCAGCCTAGACCAGTGACAACTATAACCGATGAGCTGCATCCCACAAGGCACATACTTGGGAGGACTGCCGGGAAGTAGCAGAAAGAGGTCACGTTAGGTAACAATACTTCAAGTACAGGACTTTACTTTTTCCGCTTGCTGCTCTTCCAACTTGCAGGACTAACTCCAATGTGGTGAAATTGCAAAATTTCAAATGTTTTCCCTAAGAAATTAACACTTGCAGATTTCCATATGGATTTCTATATAGATTTCTTATTTTGGTGTGTTCTAAGGAAAGCATTTTCTGTAAATCTTTTAAAACCTTTTGGGTTGGCTGGTTTTGCGCTTTTTTTTTTTTTTAATCTGGTTTCTTTTTTAAAGGCCATATCATGAGAACCAGAAACTGAAGAATATGTAATTACTAGTTATTTCTGAAACCCTTGTCATAATACCAACTGGCAATACACATCCTCCTATCCTCTTCCCTAAAAATTATGCCCTTTTTTTTTGAAACCTAAGACAGAACAATCAAACCAAGAAGAAAAAAAAAAACCCAAAGCATGTTTAGTGTCTTAATTCTATACAGCAGAATCTACAATTCCACGATTTGACAATAGTCCAAATATTCTACTTTTAGTAGTACTAGATACTAAAAAGTGTAACTAGATTGCTGGAAAACAAACAAATGTGATATGAGGAAAATACTGAATATGTTATGACTTTCTTTAAATACTTAAGACTTGTTTTCCAGGAAGCACCATCTTTTCTCACTGAGCAAAATAAGGAAAAAACAGTCTCAGTGGAAGTTTCCACTCTCCTGGCCATCATCCTGATCATCTGTTCCAAATACACACAAGGCCAAAATTTCCTGTTTTCAAACTATTGTCACCATTTTCTAGTCTTGTGCTGTCGATTCTAACTTTAGCTTGTTAAATAAACAAAACACTGAAAATACAGCAGAACAATACTTCCACACACATTTACCATGAGCTTTGTTTCATAACTGAAGTTTCAGCACGTGAATTAGTCTTTCAGCATAAATTAAAGCACCAAAAAAGGAACAAAAGAAAATGCAGACAGTGTAGCACAAACTGCTGCTTTATTTTGTGAATCTGAAACTGATTATCTTAATTTTTCTCTCCATTTTGCTTGGGAATTCTTAATTTTTTCTTGCCTTTTGCATCTTTTTTTTCTACATCCTTATCCCTATTCCCAATGTGTAATAGTGCAGCCAGGTTTGTATCATCTAATTCACATTAAACTGATCCTTATTACAACTGGTTTCAGTAAATACTTTTCTGCAACATGCCAGAAATTTTCTAATGGCAAGCACAAACTTACTCCTGCACACGTGGGAATTATCACCAAAGGAGATTATCATCTCTCCACCAAAGGAGAACCTATTCAGAGCTATACAGAGGAATAAAGCCCTGCAGCAGCACGAGGACCTAAGCCCCCATTTCACTGTCTCCAAGCCAAGACCAGTGACCAGATTGTCTCTCTCTATTCCAACATCCTCTAATTCAATTGAAATGCCTATAAAAGTTCCATTGGTTCTGATCTCTTGCAAAACCACCTTTTCACTTCTGGTTGTTCTCCTCCACCACCCATCCTGTGTAGCCAAGACATAACTCCTAGGAACTTGCTGGGAACACGTTCCCCACCACTGATATGAACTTTGTCATCTCCTCTCACCACTCCATCTTGCTCCTTTGTCAGCAATGAAGACACAACACTCATGGCATAAGGTCTGCCTTGGCACAAGGAGAAATACAGCTACTGCAGGTCCCTTACTCACAAATCTACATGGTCTTTCATTTGCTGCCCTGTTTCCCAGAATATTTCTAAAATTTGGTTATTTCCTCTCTGATCATGAGCATGCTCTGATTATCCCCCTCTCTGGTCTTTTCCATTTCCATCCTATTTGAAATAATGCTGCCAGGAGAATCTTGCTTCTCTCATTCTGATTACACCATTTTCTATTTTAAAGTTCTCAATTTATTGACTTGCTTTATTGTACTTTGGGGCCTCTTTTCCTATTTTGAGGCTCTTTCTATTTAAAAATATCTATGTTCTTACTCGACTCTCTCCCTCTTGCAAGTCTCCCCTGATTGCTTTTTGCTTTACCACTCCAAGTCTGATACCAGACTTGGATCATTTTTCCTACTCTCCTGCATCTCTCATCTTTCTTTTGTAGGCTTCCTGAACAAATAAGCAAGGGCAAGACATTTCCTTCCTTCAGATTCCTCCTAAAGATGAGCCTCTTTGACAGTGCTTGTGATCACCCAATCACATTACAATCTGGCTTTGCATCACATAGATTTATTTAAGAAATGGTGTTTTTGTGTATTCATCAGACAAAAGTTTGTTTGTTGAGGTTTTTTGTAAGAAGTTGCTTCAGTCTTTTCATCAGCTTTTAATTAGAATTCACTTCTCCCCAAAACTCTTACTTTAAGAAAGCAAATAATTCAGGGTAGGCTTTGCCCTGTTTTTAGAAGTCTCTGTACACTGCTTATCACAAGGATTACCACCATGCTCACAGCCCTTAACATGCACCATGCCCTTAACAAGACAAGACAGACACCAGCCATGCCATTTGACTTTGATTCCACTGAGCTCATGGGTGTAGGCTGCATGAAGGAACACCCAGAAAAAAATTTAGTATTTATAAAGACATGAAAAATTCAAAGCTGAGAAGTCAAGCCTACACTCTACTGATATCAACAGCTGCTTGCCTTCTAACGCTTGGGGATTAACTATTTCACCATATGTTTTTATCCATTCATTTCTCATTTCCTAGGAGGACAGTAGTTTTGAAGCAGTGTTTGTAACATGCTGGGGAAAAATTCCCATTTCTCCAGATCACAAGCCCAGTACTTCCTGTAATATTTTGTACAAACTGAGTTTTATCTTTTTTCCTTCTTACTCTCCTGTGTAGATATCTATCTTCATCATCTGTGAAAGACTTATACACAAGGAAAAGAAAGATGAGACACTAGAATTCTGTAAACACACATGCCATTCCTACCAGGGGTTTAGATCCTGGGGCACTGCAGTTGCAATGACCATACAACACATGCTTGCGTCACTGCTTCACGTTTGGATCACTCAAGCATGCTCGTTTGCATATAATACAAGAGTTTTCTACAGATGACAGGAGCCAAGCATTCTGTACATCATCTCTTCAACAAAATATTCATAGGCTTACATCCTGTGCTTTGTACACCCTACAAAAGAAAGGGGATTTGAGCTACAGAAGCATCAGTTTCTCCAGCTTCAACAGGGAATGATGAATTAAGAGGGATTTAGCAATGAATTAAGGATGATGGTACAAAGATATCCCATAATTTCTACAATTTGTCTCCCAAGTGACTAACCTGGTTTAACCTACCATTTGTATTAAAGAAGCTCCTAACCATCCATTAACACACAGTCTCCACTGTTTTAAATAGTCCCTACAAATTAAACTTCGGACACGTTGACACTCCATCCTTATCCGTTCCTCCTGAGAGCAAGGATGTGCGGTCACTGACATCTTTGCAAACCAAGTATGTGCAGACCAAAGTGCCTCTTGCAAATGAGTCAGTCACTGCTCCAGCAATGAAAGGACTGACACTTATTTAAGCCCTTTTCCTCAGGCACAGTGAAGGGAATGCTAAAGGAAACCTATTCTGCCAAAGCTTCACAGCTTCACAACTTCACAGCTTTGGCACAGTAGTTTTTATATACTGTGAGGCATTGCAAGGAATTCCTTATTCGTATATATGGAACATGTAATTTTTTCCCGTGTATAAGAAAGGGGAAGAATTAGGAATGACGATCTACATTTTAATATTAAAACTATAAACTTTCCCATTATAAATCACCAGATCTGAAATGTGCATATGCAGAGATGTCAGAGAGAGTTGCTAAGAAAAGTAAAAGCTAAGATAAAATAAAAATCAGCATTCTGTCTGATAAATACATTCTCACTTTATAAGCTGAAAATATTTACCAGTTAGGCTCCAGCAGTTTTTTTTCTGACCTGAAGAATTCCAGAAAAAGTTATTTTCAAAATAAACAAGCATTAAGTCCAAATTCTTTTCAAGATGTTATGATATATAGATTCCTTTCCCTATGCTCCTTAACCCCGAGTTTCTACTGTAGCAAAAATATTATTTTTCCAACAACGCAAACAATAAGATTCAAATAACTCACTGGCAGTAGCAAAATGGTTGAGAAATTCAGGAACCAACAACCTCACATACCAATAGCAAATTCAACTACATCCCAGGATACTTGAATATTAAGATGCTTCCATATAATTACTTGGATTAGCTTACAAAACACTCCTCTAGCTCTCCTCAGCTCACATAAAATGTTTTCTACTCCTTCCTGGACTGTAACAGTACCCTCGCGCCACACATTTTTAGGATGAACCGCTTTGTAGAACGTAACCACCGCAACCAATTCACAGACGTGTGAACAGACAAGGAATCACATACACCTCTTCAGTAATAGCACAAATACTAAGATAAACTGTGTTTTTAGAGGGCTGTATTAACACACCTAACACATATCCACAATGTACTGAAGCAATACATCAGAGCTTCTGTTTGTACTTCATGGCACAAGACCTTTCTCTTGTTTTTCTTTTTTAGCGCTAGGAGATAAGAGTGAACAAACAGGCAGAGAGGTTTAGGCTCTTGCTTCAGCAACAGCATTCACTGAGTTAACTTGTAAATCAAAACAAAAGCTCTTTTCAAACAAAAAAATTTCAAGCACAAAGATAACATTCTTTAAGGAAGCCCCTGTTTACTCACTCCAATTCATTCTCCCCATACCTAAGTTACAAAGCAGAAAAGTAAACAACATAAAGAACAGTTTTTGACTAGTTTACCTCTTCAAGTCTTCAGAAAATTTAAGCAATGTCATGGCCATTTCTGTAGTTATGTCTACCCCAAAATAAGCAAAGCTCTCTTTTTCCTGCCGGCTTCCCACCTCACTCTACACCACCCTATCCTCATAACCTTTGACCAACAGGAAGCAGAAACAATGGACTGAAAATAACAGCAATTGTAAGATTTCAAATGATTTAATACATGAGGGGTAAGATTTGAAAAACTTCCCTTGCTTTGGTTTTTCAACAGCTGCTTAAAACATGTTATCTACATAGACTTAAAATGTTAGCTCAAAATCCTAGTTTGAATGGGGCTAAAAACTTTTACTAGGCACTATTCAGAGCACAGAGGTACAAATGCTTGCATATGTTGAGATTTTGTGTTTAATTCATAGTTATTAGGCTGTTACATACAACGAACTTAGTTTACCAGCAGTGTAAGTAAGAGCAGTAGAAGTTTCTTAGAGCATTTTGTCTTTCTTTAAAAAGCTTTTATTTATCTGAGCTTTTAGATCAGAAATAGGTATATGTCCCATAAAATCATAAGACATTCTTGTAAGAAATGCAAGCGTCCATTTAAACACTGCAGTTAATCCATGGTGATGGAAAGTCACCGATCAGTTTGCTAATGGACTTTTGTTAACCCTAAGTAGCCGAGATGCACTTTGCAGTGTAGAAGGAAAGATCTTTACTCCTCACATAAAAGCCCAAGCAATGATCCCACATATATCTTCATTAACAGTAAAAAATTAATGTACTTTAAATTGTACCAATAGCTTGGCACAAACACTGGAGGGTTACAGATTCCAAAGTCCAAATAGGCAAGTACCGCATTTCTTTTTATTAGTTTTGATGTTTTTTGCTTTGCACCACAAGTACCTGCTGATTATTATTTTGCAAAGCCACAACCACATCCCAGGTTCCTCCCCTGCTGTTACACCTCAACACACAGAGGTCACAGTCAGAAGAACAGAAGTACCAACTTAGAGAGGGACTTACCTCTTGTACCAGAGCTACACTGTGTTTTCTATACTAAGGAAGGGACAGGGATAAAGAGTCAGTGTGATTTTTACACAGACTCCTGGCCCTGAGCACAGGACGACCAAACCCAAGGTTCTCCCACAATGAGAGAGGTTGGTAACGTCCTCTGCCTTGCAAACACCAAGCAAAATCTCAAGCTATGAGTATTACATGGAATAGTTACAAGCATGTTGAAATGCAAGGTCATAATAATTTTCCAACATTATTAATGTTCCAACATAATTCTGAGTATGTTTGCTACCCCATGCACACACTTCATCAAGCATTCACTGCACCTCTATTGCACATTAGGTACTGCTCCATTTCAGAGGCATTTTAATAATGGAATTACAACAAAAACATTCTTTTCTTGGCAGGGGAAGCTCAGGCATTGTATTTCTGCAGGATAAGACTGGATCTACCTTGTCAATGCAGCATTTCATTAAGGTCTGCCAGAGCTCAAAATAACTACAGAGAAGCCCCTCACAGCCCTCGGTATCCAAGAGCAACTTCCAAACACAAAACATTCAAAGAGCACACGAGCAAGCTGGGCAAAGCAGCACAAGCCACCACTGACATGTTAGAGGAGAAGCTTGAAGCACAAATAGTTCAACAAGGAAAGTAAATACAAGATCCTCAGCAAGCCTGCAGTTTAAGAGTCCCTTGATACCACTCTGTCTGCTAACAGAATCCTCCTCTTCCCTTCCCCCATTTTAAGACACAACCTGATGCCATCACACCAAGGAATAACAGAGAAAGGATATCCTGCCTAGATTTTCCATTATACAGATCAAATCATCAATCCAGGGAGGTCTTTGCATACACATGGGATAAAAAGAAGATGCTTCCAACTGATAAACTCTGAGAGGAAGCAAGGTTGACTCCATGACTATTTTTAAGTAGTGAGCATTCACACAATGGCCTAAAATTAATGGCCAACCCCCAGAGTCCATGAAACCTTCATTAAAAATAAAATGAAAATGAAAAAATAGGGAGTTAGCATGTTTGAGAGAGGAAAAGCAAAAACAAAAGAACTGGAAGGTGACAGATATAATTATGCTTCTTCCCAGACTCACCTTGAATTCCGTTTGGATGCTAAGTTTAAGTGAAAAGATAGGAAGCTTTATGTCATTTTCTCTAAAAATGAAGCATTTCCTTCAACAATTGCTGGGAGAAATCTTTTTTCAACAGCTCTTGTCATTTTCACTAATACTCTATGGCTGTAAATATCATATGACAAAAAGGAAGTAAAGAGAGAAAAATAAAAATATCTTTATGTGGCTGTATTATGAAAGGAGAAACTTGTTTCTTAGCCCTCATTTTCAAAGCCAGATACCACAGCTGTGCTGCAGCTCCAGCTGAACAGCTCCCTGCATCTCACCACCTACCAGACAAAGGGCATTTAGTTTACCAAATGTCCAGTGTTTCACTTTTAGCTCAGTTAAAAGCCTCCCACATCTAAGGCTTCATCTAAGCATAAGAGAAGTCATGCATTGTGCATCTGGACAGATGATGAATACAAACATCTTCAGTACAATCTAAGGATAAATAATTTAAGTGGCTTCATTTCAATGTTAAATTCACTAAAAATGCATTTCCCTGCCAGGCATTTCTCTGGATAAAGAAGATGAGGCAAAAGGCCCTGTAAGATCATTCTTGTAATCTAGGAAATGCCCACAAACTCAAGACATTTTAAATATCACCATTCATCTCCACCTTTTACTGCTGAGAAGGATTTCTTCTTTTAAGTATTTATCCTTGTGGAGGTTGTTGTT
Organism: Peucedramus taeniatus; assembly: GCA_013400575.1. Classification (NCBI taxonomy): domain Eukaryota; kingdom Metazoa; phylum Chordata; class Aves; order Passeriformes; family Fringillidae; genus Peucedramus; species Peucedramus taeniatus. The sequence goes on from WBNO01020037.1 coordinate 60,630, forward strand.
CCTGTTCTTTTTAATAACAGCATTCTTCTGATGAGTAACTAAGAGATTCATGGAAAACAAAAATTTCTGATCTCACCACAAACTATTCCCCTCCTCCCCTGTGCACTCAATAAAAAGTGAACAATTAGCCTGCTGTTTGCTCAGTACAGTGAGACTGTTCATTTCTTCATTTGTATCAGATCACATCACAGAATTGAGAAAAACATTAAAAATACTTTAAAGAAAAAAAAATCCACCATGAAACTACCAACACTGCTCTGAGAATTTAAACCCCATCAAATTTTTATTATTTCTTTTGTAGTTTTGAGCAGATTCAAGTGTTGCCCTTTACCTTATCTGGTCTGCAAGTACTTCACATTTTTACATTTTGCTCTTTGACATGAAAAGCAAGCACTGCATTATCCAACTGTTTTCTCCAACCTTTTTTCTTTTTTTTTTTTTTTTTGGTGAGTTTTATAACTGGTTTCATTTGCTAAAAAAATGTTTAAAATTTAACTTAAAGGCAGGAAAGAAACTCTAAAACTGGGCTCCTTGTTACTTTATTTGTTGTCTTTCTTATACACCGAAATGGCATCTACTTTGTTTACTGACTGGAAGCTCTTACCACTGCCAGCACTTCAGGAACAATGTGTCTGTGGAAAGGGAAAAACATGTTTTTCTACATTTAGTTTGTCATCTAACAGAATTAAAAGGTACACATGTAGAAGTTTCAAAATATTTTTAGTAGCGGATAACCTCAAATGGACAAAACAACTTAATTCAGCAGGTACTTTATCTCAACTCCTAACTTAGCCCTTTTCATTCTGGAGCCACTTATGAGTAATAATAACTTATAATAATGTAATAAGTAATAATGATTTGCTATAGCACTGGTTGTTTTTCAATATCTGTATCATGACATTGAAAAAGTGTATTCTATTTCTAACAACAACCATTTTTAGCCCTTAAAATGGAAAGAGTTTTGAGACAAGAGCAAGTGGCATGAAATCAGAAACAAGATTTAATTTTGTACAGTATGTTGTACAAAATTTTCCACCTCTTCAACCTATATATAACATTATTATTAATCCAGTTAGACACACAACTGATTCGATGATTTAAATTTGAACATGTTGTTTTGCCTCTGCTGCAAGCCTCTTCCTCCCAGAAAATCACAGAGCTGAAGCTGCTTATTCACAACTTGAATCATGAGAGATGAACTAAGACCAGTAATAACAACGTCAAACCAGAATTTTGGAAAACAGTGATGCAGAGTGACTGTATCTTCACTGTCACTGACTGTGCAGGCAAGACACTACTAATGTCACTTTATTTGTATTGCTGCTGTCAGCTCCAGCCCCCAGCCAGGCAGGTGCCACTTCACTGGAGCTACTACATGATTTGAGAGCACTTGTTATGCTTGACAGGCAGAGAGGCCAAAGACTGAGTGACGTGGAAACAAAGGAATTCTCACTTTTGGTGACAAGCTTATGTGTCAGAGTGGCCAGAACGTCCATTCTTACAGTCCCATTTAAAAATTTTTCACAGTAAATAAAATACATTCCAGCAGACTGGGCAAGTCAACTCAGATTTTACTAAAGCAAAATTACACCACCACCCAGTAAAGATCAGAAGATTTTGAGGATGGGACAATGGGATGATATAGCCAGAGTGTTTAGCTTCAAAAACATAAACTTTAAAACATGAGGCCCCGTGGCATGTGAATAGTATAAATACTGCTAGAACTGCTCACATCAGCTACTGATGGACACAATCCAAATTGTATAAATCCAGAAGAAAATTATTTTGGTGATAAAAGTTGCTGAATCAAAGTAACAATAAAAATCATTTATTTTAATGTCTTGGCACCTTAACCAAAATATGCTGATCAATCAATTTTGCTAGTCACTTCATGACCAATAAATAAGCATAACCAATATTTATTGTATGCTTTCTACCTCTTCAACTCTGCTTAAACACTATAATAAAAGCATAGTTTAATGGTTCACAGTTTAATGGCTTGCTATACTATGAATTCCTCCCCATGGTGGCAGGCGTAGATGATTTTCTGCAATATCATGTGCCTGAACTAGACATACAAATTAATCACCTTCTGCCTGGCAGCACTGGATGCAGCATGGGGGAGAAGCTACTGCTGAACTTCTCTTAGCATTTAAAAGAGGTATCATATCATACCAACAGAACGGACAAAATTCCCACAGAACGTAAGAAAAGTTTCAGTGACTTTATCACACTCAACAGAAATGAGCTGACAGGGTAGAGAGGAATATACAAATGATTGCTTTCTCTTTGATTCACAATATTTAGATTGTTATTTCCAGCCCAGGTAAAACAAATTGGTGTTATGATACTATTGTTAGGCTGCATGTATAAACACACTTATGCACTTTTGGAGGCAGGCCAGCCAGCTCAGCAAACACATTAGCAAAGAGGTAGAGCATGAAGTGCTGCTCAGGTTCACCCACCAGGCTGTTATGGGACATGGGAAGGAAGAAAACAGCACAAAACAGTGGAGCAAAATATGTTGTGAACACACTATTTTAAGAAATGTGGACAGTTTATTGGAAAAAAAAAAATGCTCAAGAGCTGGTTCATGCTTAGCAAAATAACTCCTGAACATGTCATACAGACAGACAATCAAGTAGTTTAAATCAGCTGGCTTAACCCAAGGCAAAAGAAACAAAGAAAGAGAGGATATAGATTTCTTACAGTGAAAGGAAACTGGTGGGCAAAGCACAAATTACAATCATCAAAATTTTAGCCAGTGGAAAAAAACCTATTTGTTTTCTTTAAGAACGAAGAATAAGGACAAAAAACATGTTCTGGGTAACCTAGATCTTCCACTGCATTTTCTAAGGAGAAGAGCTCAGTCTTACCCCCCTCTCTTCTGCAACAGCTCAGGCACTTGACTCCAATTCTCCACTCTATCCAACATTTATCTAAGAAATGACATTAAAAATATTTTTTCTCTCACTTCAGTCAGGAGAGGTGTATGGAGACAGATCACCTAGAGTTGTTTTCCAGGGGACTCAGTTTACAGACACAGAGTTGAAACAAGTATATCTGAACCAAGAGAGACTATGGATTTTTCTGCCCTTTTACAACCAGCCTATAGAAGCAGAAAAAGAGTTATAAGTTTTAAATAAGAAAGACAGACTAACAAATACAATCATGGATTAATCTCCCTAGCTTACATTGTGTCTTGGTGATGCTGAAGTCACTTATCTGTTCCAACAGCCAACAGGGCTGAGATATCATCCCTGGAGTTCATTTTCTAAGCACATCCAGCATGCAGAAAGAAGAAAGCTGCATGAAGAAGTAAAGCCAGTAAATCATTCCCTTTGGAAAGGGTCTTGTGAGGTCTCTCATTTGTGATTTTCTCTCCTTTGTTCACAGAAGACACTCTGGAAATAGTAAGCTGGGTGCACTCATACCAACAAAGGAGGTTTTCTATTGTCATAATCAAAACACTTGCCTTGTTTCATGGAAACACTTCATAATTTTATATTCTGTTCAGAGGAACAGGTCCTTCACTGGCAAAATACAGCTGCATAACAAGGCCTGACTTTGCTCTTAAAGTAAAAAGTAACTGCAAAGTAGTGCCATTAAAAGAGTAGCCCCAAAAATTTCAGGAAGCATCAGGACTTGACCAAGATCTCCGAAAAGAAGATTTTGAGATAATTCATACTTGAGGGCAAGTTGAAATGAAAAATATATGCCTAAATATACATAAGATATTGTAAGAGTAAATTCACTTCAGTCTAAAACACAGAAAGATAACTACAGTAAAATAACACTTTGTGAACAGATCAAAATGTTTTTTCAAAATGCAAAAAGTTAGAACACTTCTCAATTCATTTATTTTCTTAAGTATTTGGTATTTGACGAAACTTTACTTGATTTTGCATATAAATTATTGGCCTGTCTCTAATTTGCCTATCACTGATAGCCAGTATAACCCTGGATTTTAATATCAATGGCAAGATGATGTCTCCTATCATCAGCTATGCCATTTTTAGTAAGCTGGTAAAATTAAACCTGAAAACTTGATGTGCGTTTACTCTGCAGATCACAATCCACACAATACTGGTGTCTGTAACCTGTTACTAACCTGCACATGTTTGTGATTTTATTTTTTGTCATATACAGATAAAAGAATATTTTCTTCACAGTGTGTATATTGCCCCACTTCTTCACATACTGGAATAGTCTGTTGTGGTAGCATTTTTTTTTTTTTTTTAATTTTAATTTTTAAATTTTTTTTTCCTGACACCACATCCAAAATAGCTCCTAGACAAAGGTCACTTCCTTGCAGAATTGCTAAATAAATAAAACACATTTGACAACAGAATTCAGAAGATAACACATTGCTGTGGTTCCCTTGCCAAAAAACAGAATATGTGCGCTTTAGACGTGCTTATTAGTGTCATACAGTACTTTCTGTAAGCAAAAGAAATGGACAAACTGCTCAGGGCACACAATGGAAGTTACAAATCTTTCTTCTGTTTGTACCCAAACTCCCAACAGATTAACTGGACTGTTTTCTAATACAGAAAAATCAGATTATACAGCAATAGTGGTCACTACTAGTCTCACAATAGCAGTCGTGACTTTCCAAAATTCTGGTCTAGTAACCCTTGTATTACAAATATTGTAACACTGGAGATCCAGAATTAGAAATTTTCTAGCTTGCTAGCAAAAGCAAAGCTCAAGTATAGGACTAATCAAGCATACTACTTTTAACTTGAAATTCAGTGTTTTCAATGGGCTCCTTAAAACAAGTAGCATGTGAAGAAGTTAGGTGGGGTTTCTGTACACCACCAGCTCTGGTATGAGCATGTGGTGCTTGCCACACTGCTTCTATACAGGACAGGCAAGAGGATAAGGAGTGACACACTAAACCTCATCACAAAGGCAAAGCCAACCTGCAGGAAAAACAGACACTACAAAAACAGAACAGTGATACATACACTGCAATATTCCATAGGAAGTTACACAAAGCATATCCTCCCAACATTAATAGTACAGAATTCCACAAAAAAACAGCAAAGCATGATAAGGCTGACAATGATTTTAAGAGAAAACTAAATCATCATGCAGAACCTTACTTTTAAACACAGAAAGACTCTTCATCAGCCTCCAGCTGCTGCAACTATTATCCAGGAGAAAAACCCAGCAAGATCTCCATTTCAGCATCACTCCAAGGAGAGCACTACATTTATTTAGCATCAGTTCCCAACAGCAATACAACTGAAAGCTCTGCAATCTGGTAGACTCAATGAAGGTTTTAATCATCTAATGAGATTACCTCATCCGTGTGTGGTTTCACAATACAGTCTCAATGGTAGCCCATTATGCCAGACCCCTGACACGCAGTATCAATCATGCTAATCAGCTTACTCTGCTATCACTCCTACAGAGACACACTGTCATGCACAGAAACCATAACTGGGCACAGTTTCTACCCCACAGGTTAAAAGGAATTGTGGAGAGAAAACACTGCTACGTCCAAGCCTAAAATTAATGTCACTCCTATCCAGCAGGTTATGAGCCACGTTCCATTGTTAAATTTTACACACATATGCCATGCATTCTATACAACAGCTCTCATGGAGAACATGAAGTTTACATATAACAATTTACATGTTTACAGTTAATAAATATCACATTGGAAAAATCTTAAACCTTCACAGAACATCAGTAGCTGCCTTTTCTGAAGCACAAGCTTCTTCCCCAGGTACCATCAAGTGGAGCTCACAAACCACAGCCCCCTGCCTGTTTTACTGTTACCAATATGAAAATGCTACAGTAATTAATGCACTTCATCCACCAAAGCATCCAACCTCAACCAGGACCAGCCAACCTCAAAGTAACATAAGGCATGTACAAATAAAACTTGTTCTATTTGACAGATGAGGGTAATGAGAAAATCTAAATATTAAACACATACACAACTAACACAACTAATATGAAGCAGCTTTACACATTTACAACCCTAATTATCAGCCAATTTTGCTGGGCCAAGCATCCAAAACTCCTCTGAATGGATCTCATGCCACTGCCAGAATACTCAGAATGGAAATGCAAAATGGGAAAACCAGCACGGCAATGTCAGGGCAATAAGGCTTTGGACCTTGTTATCCCAAATTAACTGCCTAGTAAGCCACTGACTCAGTTGGCCCAACAGAAGCTAGGATCTTACTTGAGACTCTTACTCTGCTGAGCAATACTTTTTAGGCATTAAGATACCAAAAAGTGGCTTTGTGGAATTTGGCGTTTTAGACAAAACACGTATCTCTGAAAATATCTAGATTTTGTGCCCTACTTTTCCACAAGCATACTCAATTCAAGCAGTTGTATTTTTAGGATATCATCTTGGCACATGCCAAAATGAAGGCAGACAGCTCCAGTTCAAATAATTAAAGACTTATAAATAATTTACCCTTACTACCCAAATACACACTAGCCCTTCAGAATAGAAAGTAAAATTGTAATATAGTTTAAAAAATGCACAAAAGCAAAACTCTAGATACAAATCAACAATGCTTCTTCCACTATTTCAACAAAATAACTGAGCTGGTAAAAAGGAGACAACACAGAGAAGAGGTAAAATGCATGTGACTTGGTTACAAAGAGAAGAAAAAATATAACTCTCTAATATTGTTTTACTTCATCTAAAGTATCAAATATTATTTGTATTAATTACAAATATTAAAAGTTTATTATTAAACGTATTAAAAGTTACATTATTATTCTGCCATTAGCCTAACACTGAAATCTACCTAGAATGGGCAACTGTTAGCTGGTCTCTGTAAGCATGGAACACTCACAGTGCAAAAGTGTCTGTCTTCAAACTGCTGAGCTGTTAATAGACTTAAATATTTAATTCTGTCCCATCCAGGAACTTTCTATTGTTTTCAAATTTGAACAATATTCCAAAAGTCTCTTCCTTCTGAGACCAAGATTTTCCTTCCCAACCCTTCCCCTCCCCCCCAGCCTTGCTACTGAAACAATTTAAGAAGGGTAGAGGACAAAGAAAGACATCTTGCTTTAAAAACCCAGTAATTATCTAACTTTTACTCCTTTTCTCACACACAGTTTACAACAGATATCCAGGACCAAAAGTTATTAGCATAACCAGTTAAAACATGATTTAGCTAAGACAATACTATAATGGGAGATGTTAGGCATTGTAAAACTTTGAAATTCATTGGATGATCTATCTGTAATAAGATTCCTGATGTTAATAAGTTAGTTTTAATGGGGATCCAAAATGCTAATTAAATGAAAAGTAAAAAAAGTGTGACTTGCACGCTCAAAAAAAAAAAAAAAAAAAAAAAAAACCCCCACAAACAAACAAACAAACAAAAAACCCTACCCAAACAAAACAACAAGAGATCAACTTTATATGAAGTTTGTTTTACCATGCATCCCAAGTTTGCTTAATGCCTCTGTGTGATGCTCTATAAAATTGTCATTTAGAATAAAATAACTCTAAGCTCAGGTAGGAGAGTCACATAAAGCCCCGGGGAGCTGCATTAGGATGAGAGAACTCATTTCTAATAGCAGAGCACAGAATTTATTGGCTTTCTGTCACTCATTTATCAGTGGCACCATTTTTCTCCCACAATCATTTTTGTTATTCCCAGCAGAAAGGCACAATGTGGCCAGAAATAAGCACACTATGCTGCTGACTAGACCCAGTCTGAGGATTACAGAGATAACCAGATACTAGCTCATTAAGGTGAAAGACCAGTGAATCACCAAGAGTACTCAGAGGATAAAAAAGGAGGAAAAGAAGTTGCCCTGAAAAAAAAAATCAAACATATCAAATCACTTTTCTGTTCACCTTTCTGTTCATTTTTCTGGAGTATCTGGAATGGGGAGGAAGGATAGGAAAGAGCAGAAGGTAAGAATTTATGCATGCAGGTGACCTATCATTCAGAATAGACTAAATTAAGAAATTGCCTTCTTTTTGATAGAAACCAAGTGCCAGAGTCATGCAATTCCTGCATCTGCTTATTCTTGTTGGTCTCCAAGGTTCTAAAATATTTCTCCAAGTGCATGACAGGCATCTTAAAGTTGCACAAACATGCAAGCAAACAGCGAATAGAAAAGAGTGAAAGACAGAAAGAAACTGATTTTCAGTGCAGGACAAGTAGAATATAGGGATTTGTTTTGGAATAGGAACTGCAATTATAAAAATAATTTTTTATAAAATCCAATTACTGCCACATATCAGGAAATTACTATCTTAAGCTTGGTATGCACGACCACAATAATGCTTGATGCCTGACAAGTCTTTTTGGATTATAAAACACGCTATTTCTGGCACATTTCTCGTTGGTCAGAACCTATAGATTGCTCCACACTTCTAACCAGGGCATTGCAATACGTGCAAGTGTTGAAAGAAGGCTTTAAGAAATATCTTCCCACCTGACAGTAATTTATTTCTGACTTCATTACGATGAAGCAGAGTGTGAAGCTGCACTGGAACTTACACCCACAGAAAACTTTAAAGATGAGAAAATGCTTCTGGAGGTGGACATTTGACCACATTACGTATAGGATTGGGGTTGTTTGGGCATTTTTGTAATTTTGAATATTTAAAAGAGTCTGTCCTGGGAAAGTGCAGGTGCTCCTCAGGCCAGCATACTTTCAAACCTCACCTACAGGATTTGCAATGGATGCAGTTCAGAACCACAAACCTCAACATATTCGCTGCACGGCACCACCAAGACCACGTTTGTAGCAAGGCATATCTCAGCCTGCCCTCGCAGCTCCTACCCAGCACACCAAACACCCTCCCTGAACACCACCAGATGAGGGACAGACACATACACATTTATACACAGGCTGACAAAATCAATATATCCCAACTTCTCAGAGCAAGGAACCCTGACCACTTTTACTGATCTTATCCCCCGGCCAGCTCTCTCAGACAGGTGAGTAGGGAACAACCTTTACCAGGGGACAGACCAGCTGAAGAGTAAGGAGCTCCAGGGCATTGTCTTACTAACAGTCAAAATAAAAAGCTGGCCTAGACAAGTCTTCAGAGGCAGCAGAGCTCTAGCAGAGTGAGCTCTAGACCCAAAACGTTGCTAATGACCAACCTATGATATCTTCTAATCTCTGTAGTGCAGATTCAGGGCTGAAAATAAAGGATAACATCTTTTTTTAAAGAATCTGCCTCCTGCCCCTAATTTCTGTTGTACATTATTACATATGGAGATATGGTATGCATACACCAGAAACAACATGATTTTACAATTATAAAGTACCAACATTTGCTAAGACAGTGATTTCAACCATTGTTCCAATGGTTATTCGTTAACCATAGTAGTCATTCGTTAACATACGAATTGAAACTACATGAGATTTTATGCTATAAATTTACAATCAAAAAGAAAAACAGAACAGTCTCATTCATTTTACTTACTAAAAGGACACTTGAAATGTTTCACAAAGTACAGTGAGTTTTATGGAAGAGGGGGAAGCACTGAAGTACACACATGAAACCAGAGACAAGACATATGTATAGGGTAAGCTGTTCCAGGTGCAAAATATCACAGAAGAAACAGACCTGCAAGAAGAGGAAAAACTGATTAATGAGCTCCAAGACCTGACGAGTTAAAGTAGCACTAGCTAGCAGTAATACACTGTGTGTACTTCAGCAAAGCCCTGCCCACACAGGGCCAGCTCTGTGCCCTGTCCTGCTCTGGAGGGATGTGTGGGGTGGCACACACACCATCACCCACTGAACCTCCTTCTAGGGCCACAGTTATCCGAGGCCATCTGCAGGAAGGATGTCTGTACAGACTGCATGTGGCTGCATCTTTCATACTTCGGCTTCAAGATTCCAACTTTAAAGGGAAAGCTGGTTGTATTTATTTATACTTGATCAGAGGTGCCTCTTAAGATCATAAAGAAAACAACTCTTGCTCATCCTCCAAGAATCTCCCTGCAGCTGTGCATGGGTGCACACACACTTGCAGACATGTATCTTGGGGAAGACAGGGAGAACAACAATTGATTTCCTGCAAGTGTAATGTCCTGTTGTATTTCCAAGGTAATCTAGAGAATTATCACAATCCCAGATGTTTACAGAGGGAAAGAGAAACTGCAGTAACTCTGCACAGGATGAGACAGTTGACTGCCTAAGCACATTATTCTAAATGCAAATTCAGAGTTTCACAGCTTTTTCTATAGAGGCTCACTGTTCCAAACCCTGGAACTGCAAGCTGTGGGATATTAACAAGCATACATTTGAGTTTCCAGTCACTTCAAGTTTGTCTGAGGCAATGAACTTATACAAAGTATTATTAGACTTCCTGCAATCAACTGTCCTCCCGGCATTGCTCAATATGACACACAGTTGTCTGAGGGATGCAGTTATGCTGCACAGTTTATTTTTAAAGTTTCATTTCTGTGTTTTCCATAAAATAAGTACTGGCAAATTTGCTCATCAAACAAGTTGAATCACAAGTGATTAAGGGTCATCTAAGCCATGCCATATTGTCAAAATGCTTGTTAAATTATACTTATAAAAAGTAACTCATTTTATCTACATAAGATAATTGTGTAAACTAAACAAAACACTAGTAATGACTGGGTGTGTGTAGCAAAAAGAGATGGCTACATTCTGCACAACAGGGTTTTGCCATTACAGAGTCTCACAAGCCTAAGGTTAGTCTTGCCTGGAGATAACCTATATCGTCTGTGAAGGAAAACAAAGAAGAAAATGTTGCCTCTACTTTACACATCCTGCAAGATAGAACAATTGATCTCTAAGAGCTGTCCTATTTCCTGGTGTGGGGCAGAAAATAATAAACAGTTGAATCATTTTGAGGACGAGTTAGGAAAGAGGGTGACAGCTTGTATCATCTGGGAATCTGACGAGTCCAAGAAAGGATCAAGATATATCAGTGCAACCATGGCAAGCCAGTCAGAATATTCCAATACAAGATGTTCTTGCAAGAAAATAACCATGGACAGGATGATTACTGGAACAACCTAATTATTCAGCAGCATTGAGTAACAAATCACTATTTGATGCAGCTCCAGACTATCCACTATTATAATAAATACTGTCATTAACCATGATTAAGCATTATCTTTAATGAAGATGCTTAAAATGAAGGAGCTTGCTAATTAGCTGTGTCCTACATCTCAGAGCCAACAAAGGAATCTTAGAAGTCTTCTGCTACCAGTTTGTAAAAATGGCTGACTAGAACTGGCCTAATAACACGTCGACAACACTTCTTCCATTAAGAAAACAAAAGATACCATCAAGATGTGGTGCTATGATTTTAAACTGTTACTGATGTGTTTCTTTTGGACTGTGACTGCTCTTGGTGTACTTTAGCACTGTGACTGTCATTTAGAGAAGAAACTGCTACTTTTGGTAACTGCCTCAATTCATCATCTCCTCACTGCTCCCATTACTATTTGAATACTAAGTCACAGAAATATTGATCACACTGCCAACTATTCAGAAAAAAAATTATAATAAGCTTCACAGACTAAAGCTGGTGTAGAGACTTAACTGAATTGCCTTTGATTAAAGGCCCATCTGAATTTACAATGCAAATAAAGTAGTTCATTTTGAAGAGTCAGTTTTCACAGAAGTGTCCTGTTGCAAAGAAATTTAAATTATTTCTGAAGAATGACATCAAAATGACCTCAGTTTCATGTTAATAAGGATGACTGTTTTCTGCAGACTAAATGATAACAAAGAATTTAAATGAAGGAAATAGTCTTGAGGCAGGGGGAATCCTCTAAAAATGGTGAAGAACTGAGCAAAACAATTAGAATTACACTGGATGATTCAATGCTGCTGAGACTTACTACAGTATGCACAAGTGACAGTAGAGCATTGTATTCCTTTTTTCCAGTTCTCATCTTGGTCTTGATAAAAACAAGAACAGTTAAAGGAGTCAAAAATTAAGCAACATACAAAGCAGGGATCCTTTTTAGTAAGCATAGAAAACGTTTCTTACTGTGATAAAAATGGATTGGATTAACTGTGTTAGCAAAAAGAAAAAAAAGGCTCTTTTGTCATTTGAGTTTTTAGAACTCCTCCTCCCTTCTGTACAGCAAAACCAGCAGCTCTACAAATGGATTATCAAAAAAGAAGCTTTATTAATTTGAACAAATTTCATTTGTTTACCAAAATACATTTGGTAAACTGTAGAGGGTCCTTCACTGGTCAACACATATGCAAAAGCAGTCAAGCATCTGTTTTACAACAACTGTTCATTCTCTTCCATGTCACATGCAAGAATTTTTCTGAAATATCATCTGAATGCAAGACTATTTTTGCTATCACCTGCAGGTTCAAAAGTAGCACAGCAATCTCAAAGAGACCTTGCCCACACCTGCAAATTTCAAATATTTTGGTTATAGGCTACTGTTTTCACCACAACTTCAGTCCATGTTTAGACAATTTAGCAGCCAGCACAAACAGCAGTAGCTCCAAGAGCAAACCAAGTGTCAGCTTCTCAGAAGTTAAAAAGAAGAAAAAAATAAAAAAACACCAAGCAAAACTCCAGTTATCACACTGATTTCGGGTTTACATATGCAAAATATCAACAGTGACAACAAAAGGCAGTGCACAGAGTCCAAACTAACAACTCTTGCATTTGACATCTCTCGGTTATCATTGACTCACGTCAATCACTAGGAAATAAACATCTATCTTATTTACTAGGGATGTGTTAGGAAAGACATAACCCATGTTGTCACTGTAACCCTGTTCATGTGGAATAAAACCAAGTTTGTAGAGAAAACAACCTAAAGGAAAGAGAAAGCCCCAACTCCCATCAGTCAATGTATTTCTTTTATCTTATATTATGAAGGGCTAAGAAACACTTCAACAGAAATTATGTAAATGTTTTAACAGGAAATTTTAATCTGAGAGCTATAAATAATTACTTCAATAGCTATGGATTAGAGCAGAGTTTTTGCTCATATTGAGGTGAAGCAAAGAGGGTGGTATTTGTGCCATGAGTACACAAACAATTTGTAATAAAGCACAAGTGATACACTTGATACTCCTAAGAAATATTATGAAAAAATACACACAGCAGGAAGAGCATGCACACAGAAAAAAAATTAAAATCACAAGAGCTCTCAAACTCAGTTTTATCCCATCTAGTTTGACAGACTGGAAAGGTGGAAAACCTTGCCATCTCCTCAGTCCTCTCTGGGACATTTAATATTCTGTATTTTTTTTTTTTAATTAAGCATACAGAAAGTCATACTGAAGTAAGTGACTGGAAACTATTTCACTTCTCTCTACAAATGAGAGAGAAGTGAGATATTCTCATTTTTTATTACCATCAGATCCTGACACCTAAGTAAGAAATCCTGGTTGTATTTCATATGGGCTGTTATAGAGATTTGCCATTCAGAAACATACTTTGCAAATTATTCTCTGTCTTAGTTTGAAAGACAGGTACCTGCCAGCAAAAAAAGATGGAATCTCCTTTTGAATAGAGAATGTAAACCCTCTCCCTCAGATTATTATAATTTTGCAATTGGAGGCTCTCAGGCAAAGATTTGGGAGTGGGAATAACAGTCCTTTACTAGGAATATTAGACAAAGCAAAGAAAAAAAACAAATGTAATAGCACTAAGAGACAAGCAAAACAAAACAAAAAAAAAAAAACCAACAAAACAAAACAAAAACAACAAAACCTCAGAAAATGCCCTGACAGAGTCAGGGATGTGACCTGACACCCTGGGTGTCAGGGTGTTGAAAGCAGTCCAGATGAAATCCTCCTTGAGTAGTAAATGCAGTCTGTGAAGTGGAAATAGTCCTGTAAGAAAGTCCAGTGGTCACGAGATGAGTCCTGTCTTCCTCTGGAGAAAAATCCAGTGACAGGAAAAACAAGCAGGGCTTCTGGTACTCCCACGTCCTTTCGGAGCGGTGTCCTCAGACCGAACTGTCCTGTTCACTGCTGTTCTCCAGGAGCAACCTGCTGCTCCCTTCTGTTTCAGTCAAGCACCCATAAGTACCCAGCAACTAGTTACCTAGCAAAACCACCAGGAAAAAATTCCACAAACACAAAAGAAACAGATCCAACCCCCAACATTCTCCAATGCTTTTTACTGGATAGTTAAATGCAGCCAGAGGAAAGTGCTTGAGCAAGCCTTACAAAACAAAAGGCAGTTACAGTTAAAACAGCATATATAAGACACATGAATTTACAAAAATCAAGACATATCTCAGATCCCAGTCTTATAAGCACCTATCCCAAAGTTAAAAAAAAACAAACAAAAACAAAACAGAAAACCAAAACCAAAACCAACCAACAAACAAAATCACACCCCCCAAAGGAAAAAAAAAATAAAATAAACAAACCAAAAAAAAACCCAAAAAAACCCAAAAACCACCAAACCCAAAAAAACAGAAATCCAAAACAAAAACACGGGACAACGATCTTCACATGAGTGTTTACTACTGTTGGGTGAACTTGAAAGCGTAGACAGAGTTCCTCCCTTAAAGTGAAGTCAGTACAACAACTTCTAAAAGCTGAAATAGTGCAAGTGTTAAATTTATTTTCAGTATGAGAACATCAGTACCCAGATCATGACAGCAGCCAAGGTTAGTTTTACATTTTCTCACTTGAGGTGTGAACACCACTTATCTCTGGACAATACATTATCTCACAGAAGTTTCTTTAACAGGGGTGATACATGGGGTTTTGGGAAAATTCTGTTCTTCACATGGAGAGAGACAAAGTGCAGGGCATCTCCAAAACACAATTTCTCTTTTCTCTTTATCTTTCGCAGTTTTTCTTAAAAGCATGGACTGAGGCACTTGCCAGATCTACTGCACGAAGAAGAAACAAAATGTTTTGCAACAACCTGGGTAAACTAAAAGTCACGGTTTTTAACATAAACACCAATAATTTCAGTCGCACAGAAGTTGGAAAAAGCTACTGCAATAGCAAAGACTGAATTTCAATAGTTTATTAGGTTTTTTTCAGGCAGTTATGGGAATCTAGACAGTTAGCAAAGCCCCATCAGGATTTTTTTTTCTCCTTCAAGCTGTATGTTCTAAGGAAGCAAAACCCATTGGAGCTTTTTTGCTAGTTTATGTGGTATGTTTTCAAACATCCTCCCTTTTATTTATTATTGCAGTTCTTGAGGAGAACTCATAAAAAGATTATGAGGAACTGCTTTCTCTAAAGTTGAGGAACACTGTTTCAAGAAAAAGCATATTAGCTACTGTAGTAAATATGGTTAGTGTTTCACCACACAGCCTCTTTACATCCAAGTAAAAAAACACTGAGATTACAAAGACAAATACCAGTCCTATGCCTGTGAAACTGGTTTATCAATTTAGGACATTAAATCCCTGTCAAGATGACTTCAGATTTCATGGTGGGTTTTTTTTTTTTTCACCCAAATTTAGTAACCTCTAAATTATTTTAGGCAAAATGCTAGACTTTTTCAAAAAAAGAAACAGCTAATACAGAAACTTTGAAGATAATAATGATGATGATCTTAGTTGCTATTTCTACTTATTGTACCAGTAGTTATCATGTGCAAGGACCCCTGCTATGATTTTTAAAAGTTTGGCTTGTATGATATACTTACAGATGGAAACCTGCCCTTTTGTTACAGAGATCTACTGACCTTAAAAGCCAAGCCTGTTGAACATGACTTTCACCAATGAAGTGTGCTTGCTTAATGACTTAATGGAGGCAGACCATTAGCTTACAAAACAACATTGCTCTGCCTACCCAGAGAGAAAGCAGAATTATCCCAGTGGGACAGAGAGAGAGTCTAGTAAGGAGAATCCAGGAAATTACAAGTGCAAGATTTGGAAATGCTGAAGATGGCAGGGCAGAAAGACCAGACATACTTGTGCCCCTGGTGCTGCCCCTCTCCATGGTTAACATCCCTGGCTGTTACATCGGTATTACAGTGATCTTCACATTCAGCTGCACATCCAGCACAGGCTGGCCCACAGCCAACTGAGTGACTTCAGCTGTTCCATATTAATACGGCCACAGAAGCAGCAGGCAGGGGATAGCCAGAGGAAATGGAGGGGGCTGCACCCTCTGCTCAGCAATCCCCCTTTGGCAGCCAGCAGGCAGAGAGACGGGCAAGGGAGCTGCTCGTTCACACAGGACCAGCTCTGGAGTGCTATCCATGCTGGCAGCTGCTGTGCCACCTAACACAGGACACAGTGAGGGCAAGACAAAAAAAGACAGACAGACATCCCTCTCCCTGCTGGATAGCTGTTCACTGCTCACACACCAAGGCACTTAGAAGGCAACCACCTCCTCAGCCTCACCATTAAGCACCTTGAACAGACACTTGACAAGCAGAACCTCCCTGTGGTAAAGAGTAAGATTAGAGAGATGGAATTTTAAAAGGCCTTGGAAGTTTCAAATAGTGATAAAATGCACCAAATTCCTGCAATAAATTATCTTCCACAAATTCTAAGCTATTTCCTGATACACGAGCTGTTTAGTCAAAAACTTAAAGGTCAAATTTGCATCAATAGCCTCACCAAAAAATTTTCTACAGAGAAAGAAAAGGAGGAGGAAAGGCCAAAGAAGCAGACATGAAAATAAGAAACTAGTATCTGTATTTTATGCAAGATAAAGTCACTCTCAGTGCAGAATCAGCCTGAAAGGGGGGAGTTATCAGTCTTGTTTTAACCAATATGCTCTTATCTCTAAGTCTTTCTAATTAGCAATATTCTTCTCTCCAGTGTTCCTTAAAAATCCTTCTTTCTTTAAAAAGAGGGGAGGGGGATTAATGACTGTCTCAGTTTTAGCCCTTCCTCACAGTCCCACACAGAGGGCTGTTTCTTCCTTAAGGACACTTCACAAGTACTTCACTATGTTCAATTTTTTTTGTGCCCAGTATATATAAAAGAGCTACTTGCCATTTTTAACTCATTCAAGCTGCAGCCAAGCATCTTGCCACAGAAAATTAGGCACACTGTTGTTAAAAGAAAGGTCTCTGAATACTTAAAACTATAATGGTATGCTTAAGTAAGCAAACAAATGAAAATGCCAAGCGTAATTTCTTACCTATGTCACTTGCAGATTTCTTATGACTCCACATGGGTTTGATTTGTTTGGGGTTTTGTCATACTTATTTTAAATGAAGGAGCAATGGAAGCACCTGTATTTTCTACGACCAGCACACCCCAATAAGAAAACTGAAAATCTTAATTACTCAAACTTGTCTAACTCATAATGAATCAAGAATGCACAGCATGAAGAGGTTCCACATTCAACCAGCTGGTATTTTAGTGAGATTGCATTCATATTAAACATGATATGTTACAACACTCAGATGGGGAAGAAAAAAAAAACACAGCCACATGTATGCCTTATTTTCACATCTCATACTGTCAATAAAGCCTTTCAAAAGCAAAACACTCAAAAAAAAAAAACAAAACCCTGTCTCTTAATGGAACCTGGCACTGTGACTTGCAAAGTAAACAGAACACATTCAAAGCTGTTACAATTTAGTAATAGTTTTGCAGCGCTCAAACCATAATAAGCCATGCACAACTAATATCCAAGAGGGAAGACTTCTAAGTAGCACAGTTTCCAGGCTGCCACTTCATCCTCCTCAGCTTCTCCTCCAGAGAAAACCTGCAAGGTATGTAACCCAGCATCACTTATGCCTGTCATACACCAGTGCAGCTGTGCCACATGCTACTTGTGCAGAAAGGCTGAACTCTATTCAGCCCTTCCCTCCCCACTGTAAAAGCAGAGGAATACCAAGAACCCAGCACATTTTCCACACCTTGCTTCAGCTCTCCCTTCTAAGGTCACCCTGGGTACACAGATTTGCATGTAAGTAAAAAAACCCTGTTACCACCAGGTGCTGTGATCCACCAGAAAGTAATACTGAAATTCCCCAAAAGAACAGATTTAGCCCAGCTAACAACTGTAGGTCTGAATGGCATATTAAAAAGCAATCAAGCTGATTAAATTATGCATCAAAACATGGTTAAGTGGTACGTTTTTGCTGCAATGTTAAAAGAACATCTGATCTTCCTCTGAAGAAATATAGTTTCACTGTCAAGATACTGGCAGGGAAAAAAGATGAAAAAACTGCAGTGGAAGAAATAGGGTTTTGTCAACAGTTTCTGGATTATAAGTCTAAGGCTTCCCACACCCAGTGAAAGCTTTAGGGAAGCAAAGGGTGAATTTACTGACCTTGCTTTAAGAAGACGGAAGAGACTGTAACATTACAAAGTTCTCTGATTCCTTTTGGCTTTTCTTGTTTGTATTCTTAGATATAATTTATTCCTGCCACTTCCTTCTCAGCAGGTGTAGGCTCACTTCTAAAGCTCCCAGTAAACCATTTCTCCTTGGAAGCACAGCCTGGCTGCTGCAGGCCAGCTCTTCTCCAGGTTTCTATACTCAGAGCCCAGGTTAAGAACAAAAGTTTCTGTAGGAAGCAGGAGCATTCATCACGTCAAGAGAGGAGGAATCCATCAGAGATAAGCAATAGCAGAGAAAGAAGTCCACCTGCATATCTTCTTCTACACCATTTTTCCTGAAAGTGTCAATGTGCTGCTTTTGGCTGGGCTAGAGTTCATTTTCTTCATAGTAGCTTGTAAGGGGTAACTTGGATTTGTGCTGGAAGCAGTCTTGATGATGGGGATGTTTTTTGTTACTGGTGAGCAGGGCTTATACAGAGCCAAGGCCTTTTCTGCCTCTCACCACAGCCCACCAGTGAGTGGGATGGGGATGTACAAGCAGCTGGGAGGGGACACAGCTGGGACAGCTGAGTCTGACTGACCAAAGGGACGGATGCTGCAGGCCATGTAATACCATGCTCAGCATATTAAGGGGAGGGAAGAAGAAGGAAGGAGTGGTGTTTGGTCTTCCCATGTAACTGTTACACAGTTGCCAGCTGGGGTTAAACCAGGACAATCACTCAAGGAGACTGCAGAGCTCCACTGTGGATGTGCTAGGTTTCTGCTGCAGACAGAAACAATACACACACACATTCCCCACCAGAACTACAAACTCTGGGTGCTGTCCCATGTGTAGAAGGACCACTTAGACCCAGAAAAGAGGGAAGTAGCTCAGGAGGAAAGGACACTTGTGGTGGTGTGTTTTTGCTTTGCAAATTTATAATGGATTGTTCTGCTACCCCCATGAAAATGGTTTGGCCCCAAGTTGTATCCTCCCACCTCCCTTGTCTGTCTCCCCACAGACCTGCCCTTTATTCCAGGCTCTTGCATGTCTATCACTGTAACCCTGCCCTCCTCCCCTGTCATTGTAACCCCACCTTTACTTCCAGAACCCTCCATGCCAGTTTTGTATCCCCTGAGGCCCAATTGGTTCATCCGAACTGTTCTCCTCCCCTGTTGTTCCCTATTGTTTTGAACACTGGTATTCCTCGCCTTATGCTCCTCCCCAGGTTCCTTGCAATTGGACAAAATTTGTAACCTCCCCTTGTACCCTCCCCCGTATTTAAGTTGGTGCACACCTTTTGGTTTTGTCTTTCTGTCCCTGACCCTTCTCCCAGATTAAAACTCCTTGAGAAATCACACGGAAGACTCCTCCCTGTTCTTCGTCTTGGTCCTCTGCGCAGGTACAGCTACTGCTTTGGGGAGCAGCCTCGCTGCTACAGCTTTATAGCAGCCCTCCTATGCCGCCACCTAGGCCAATCCAGGCAAGGAGTGGCCACTCTCGGCGCAGTCCGGGAAGGGGCTAGCTGGAAGTTGACCCAGCACATGCGTCAGACACTGTCAGAACTTCACCTGCCTTTCCAAATGCAAAGGCTGCCCTTCACCCAAATAACAAATTTTTGATCCCTAGTAGGTTTACCCTGATAGGGAAGCATCTGCTGGACACACAAGCCAGACACCAAAAAGATACCCCAAGTTCTTCAGCCAACACTATCACAACATGCTGTGGATGACCCCAGATAGCTCTTGGTTATCCAAACTGACAATATAGTGTCATGACTTTAAATGGGAGATCTCCTTCTATTTTTAATTGAAAACTTTCCACTTCAAGTTTCCTCCAAATTTTGGAAGCTTGACTAAGAGAGACAGTTTAAGTCAAAACAGCTGCAGAGAGAGATTCATTACAAGTTTGTGCACACTTCTGCATACCTTTGCATTAGTACTTTTAACATGGTACGACTTTTTCTTTGAAGGCCTAGAGAAACTTAAAAAATAATATTGTGAATATTAAACTTGTGCTTGGATTCAATGCAGGGTATAGATTAATTAGCAGTATAAATGTATATTTTGTTGGACCACCACCAAGTCTGTGAACCTCACAAAGCTCCAGAACCATACCTCTGAGGCTCTGCTGTTGTAGCCCAAGGGGCACATGAATTTATTTGCCTTCAGGTGGTTTGCATCCACAGGATAAAGAATACATCTGTCACTCACAAAGCACTTGGACCAGCGAGAACTCACCACGCCACAGTCTGCTTTTAGAACTGTCTTTTTTCCTTTTTTCTTTCCTGTTTTTAAGCCCAAAGGGTTTTGCTGATTCGTCTTGCGAAGAGCAATGCCGCAAATAGCTCCCAAGTCTAAGACACTCCCTCATTGCAATTCCAAAATGCAGACTTTTGTGGGCAGCCGAGAAGATACAACAAGAATATAACTATTAAGGCAAGACTTTTCTCCCAACATACTGTTATCAGCCTGTGAGTCGTGTACACAGTCTTGTATCATATCTGTAGAATAAAATGCAAAAAAGTAATTCTCCAAGGAAAAAAAGAAAGATTATGTCCCACAAAGCTCTCTGAAGGCAGCAGGGAAGTGGATGTCTCCTTTTCCTATGTAGTGAGTAAGAGACTACCAAAAGAGTTTTTAAGTCAGCCAACACATAAAGTTTCACTTTTTAGCACTAAAAAACAAACAAACAAACAAACAAAAAACCTAAGAAAAATCCCAGCAAAAACACACACAAAAAAACCAGGAAATTCTGCTTCCATGCATCAGGCCTGAGTAGGAATATTCACTAGTGATTGCTTCTGACTCCAGTAATAACTTCAACAGAAAAGTTGTTCCAAGTTATTTTTTGAGCTATTTAGTCACAAGTTTTTGCATTTTATATCACGATCCAACAAATTAATTTCCTTTTAAAACCCCACCCTTCTCTCCATGCCAAAAGTTCACAATTCTGAAATTCTAGTCCCATCCTGGATTAACAATTCATTGCTCTGCCACCAAGTCATATTTTGCAATGCACCTTCAGTGTATTTGTGGCAAGAATCATCCATAAAATCCTGAACTACCAAAACCGGCTCTGATATTTCCACTCCACTTGCTCCCACTCTCATTCAAGACTCCAGCGCAGCCTGAAAGCAGAGACAAGGAAAGGGCATCTCTGCCAGGAGTCCAGGTATTTTTCTGCTATGGCTACTGAGTTCTCTATCAATTCAAATTGAAATATTCATATGTCAGTAAATTTGAAATGGAATCAATAAAGCTATTTGTCTCATTTCATTCTTGCCTCATGAATGGAGGAAAAAGAACAACTACTAATCAGAGATCAGTCCACCAGGTGCTGCAGATTGTGTAACTTTTGGTGTATATACTGATAAGAATAAATTAGGAAATCCTCCAGAGCATAGCAGTCATTGTTATAAAAAATACAGTTTCTCTACTCTACAAATGTGCTAGTGTCTGTATGTTCTTAAATACTTTTAAATTTTATTCCTATAGATAGTTCTCTCTGAGAAGGCTTGTCAATAGAAACACTGATTTCTGAACATACGGAGGGAAAGCTGTAGACAATCTGAAATTTGAAGACTGAAAAAGAGCATTTGATTTCGGGCTTCCTAATTATTTTTTACATGATAGTAGGAAATTGAAAGATGGAAGATTTTAAATAGCAAAGCTATCTGGAAGTGAAGCTTTTAAGGAACAACATGACAAAGGAAGTGTATTTATAGGTTTCAAAATGGGGGAGGGGGGAACACTGAAGCAGCTGCATGGTTTTTGCACAGTGGACAAGAAAAAACAATTAAAAAGGAGGAAAAGGCAGACAGAGAAGAAAGTAAAGTAGTTAAAACCAAAGCTGTAGTACTTAACTTATTCCTGTCTCCAGTATCATGAAAGTGTTGCTGCTTTTTATTTTTACTTTAAAACTGTTTTTTTTGTTTTTTCCCCTACCTGATCCAGTTTTCATAAATGCCTTCCCCAGTTTTCATAATTAAACCCATTAAATAAATAATTATTCAGCTATGACGCATGTTGCTATGGCAAGGACTGCGATAGCAAAGATTCAAGCTTTTATGACTTCACTACAAGGTCACAGAGAAGCCTGCAAGCAAGAAAAATGTGTGGTGAAAAAGGACATTTCCATTAACATCAACTGGGAGGAAAGACACTGAGATCAAGTACATGGCTGCACCCTGAAGACTGGTCTAAGGGCGAGTGTTTCCTTTCAGTCCAGCCTCTGCACCAAGTCACAGGAGGAAGAGAAATGTGACTGCCAACTGCCTCATCTTTCTGGTTTTGTCTGAAGGCTTCATTAGTGCAGCGCTCCAGCAGCACATGAAGCCCCAGGGCCACATCCACTCATTTGCCCGCTAACCCAGCCGAGTGCTCTTTTGCCTTTCAAAGTATCCATAAAAATACTGCAAGACTGTGATCTTTAAAGAGTGTGCACTCCTTGCCAGATAACTTTAAAGCAGCGCTCAAGGAAGATAAACACAACAGCCTGGCTTCCCATAGGAACACAGGCATCTCCATTCCCAGCAGCATCCAGCCCAGGTGGGAGAAACCCCACAAGGTGTACAAGCAAAGCAGCAATGCTAGCCCAAGGTAGAGGGGCGGGAACTTCTGGGGGCTCCCTAGGGACAGTCAGACACACTTCGTGGTCTCCTTGGAAAGCTGTGCATGGAGTGAGACAGAGCCCCACAGCAAGGGAGAGAGGTGCAGGGAGCAGCCTCCAGCCTTACACCCAAGATTGAGGGAGTAGAAGAAAAGCTGCCCTCACATTTCTGATCAAACTTCCTCCCCAAACAGTTAGAAACAACTTTTGCTGAAAGCTGTGACTTAGAAGAAAGAATTGGCCACTCGCAGCATGGTGCCCTCCAGGTGACAAAGGCTACTGCACAGACAGGCACAAACACCAGTCTCTAACAAGAAGCGTAACCAAGCTAAAGCAAGGTGCCTCTAACTAGTTGCTATTTTTACCAGTAAATCTTGTCCTAAAAATATTTGCGTGGGGGAGGAGGAAAAAAAAAAAAAAAAGAAAGAGGATTTAGTGGGGTGTCAACTAAAAACTTCTCATCAAATGCATGCATGTACTTGAAAGCAAATAAACTGCTTTGATGCTGCTCTGCAGTGATGTCTACAACTCAGCAGAGAGAACAGGTAGGCAGACTCTCACATTAACATAAGAGGTGGGAGATTCAAAACTAGAGATGAAGACAGCACACACTTGTACTGAACTTTTGAAACAAGTTATTCCAGTTGAACATTTTTCTTCCTGAACTAACATAGCATAAATAAGAACCAATGAACTAATGAAATTCAAAGCTAATCCCGAAGCATGAAAGTATTATAATTGTGCTGCGCTTTGCTAATTTTAGAAGATGAAGAAGAATGACTATACTATAATAAGTCAAATGTAAATATATAAGGCCAGCCAATCATCCATAGTGCATGTAGCCCACATTACTCTATTCTTCTCTGCATCCTTTCAGTTTAAGGCAATAAGAGCAATAAGAGCAGCAAGGAGTACTTCTGTCTCCAGTTTGCTAGATAAACCTGTTCTACTCCAGAATAAGTTTAAAATTTACCAGTCACAATTTCCTTTACTTCAAGGCTGAGCTTCTGCCTGTAGGTTTCTCAACACACAGGAATGTCAGACAGTGTGATAAGAATTGTAAAGTCTAACACCTTCACAGTGCTCCTTGCCCTTGCTGGCTCCACCAGTACCTCTGAATCCCAGAGAAAGCCAGATTTTCGTCCCTGTGATACCCACACACCAGGCTAACATTACTATAGTCTGAAAATGGCAGTTTCTTACATGGCACAAAATAATTTGACTGAAAATTCAAATAATAAAAAAAAAAAAAACAGAAAAACAAAACCACCAAAAAAACTACTGAGAAGTTTCAAATGAGGGAACATCTTCCCTTCTAGCTACTATTTCCAGATAAAAATCACAATGGGTCATGGCCTCTCCTGTTGTAAAACCAGCATTTTGCACAAACGTTCTTCCTGTAACACAGATTATGGAGGTCAGATAACTGCTCAGAAATACTGAGACACAAGCCACATGGTAAACTATACATAAATATAGGCTCACTATCTCCCCTTCCAGTTACCCTAACAAACTCGGAAAAATCCATCCCCAGCAAACTATGATAAGTACATTAGGAAGGCTATGAAAATAGAAAAAGTCAGGAAAATCAAAGATTGTGAAGCTACATTTCCTTCCAACCTTTTGGGAGAGTGGGAAGAGCAGAAGAAAAAAAATCTGGAAACATATTGCTTCAGTGGAGCTGTATTTTTAGTTTTCTGATTAAATTTTATTATTGCTTTCATGTAAAATTAAAATATTTTATTTTTTACTGTGACAGAAATAATAACGACATATTTCTATTTTATCAAAACATTTTTCTTCAAAGGTCATTAAATCAATGGATTATAATTAAATACTTCAATTCACCTTGATAACTATTCTGAATAACTCTCTTGAGAATAACTCTAAATAACTCTTTTGAGAAACTTCAAATTCTTAGAGACAATCGAATATTACATACTAATGTTCAAAAGGAACATTAAAAAGTAATTCTAGGCATCAAAGCCCCACATTTTTACAACAGATCTGATTTTATAGCTGAAGCAGTTCTCATGAACAAAAGTGGTAAAAAGTATGTTAACTGCAGAACTTGGTTCACAACCAGTCTAATTTCATGTTTTTCTGTTCAGCACAATAGTGATCAACTTACAGTAGCTCTGATTAATTGGCTCACTTGAAACATTCTTTCCTAGATTTTGCTTCATATTAACTCATGAAGCTTAGTCCAAGAGGAAAAGAAAATTTTCCTTAGCATTGGGAGTGTTATGCACAATGACTACTACATTCTTATTACCCTAGATCTTCTCGGTGAAAGAAGCTGTTCATAGTAGCTGTATTATATGAAATACCAAAACTATTCTTGTGATGAATTCCAAAAGGTCACCAGAAGACCAATAAGGCAGTGAGCTTGGGAAAGGGGTTTAAAAAAAGAAAAATAAGTCACCTCACTTGATACAAATGGTCCATCAACACATTTTCAATACATTTCAGAACAACCCAGAAGACTGTCAAGAAAGAAAAGAAAATCTGCAACTCCCATTTGCCTCTGTCAGGAACTCAGGTCCCTTGATTTTTTTTTTTAATACAAAAGGCTGGTATTACAGTATTTTTTGAGTTTGCCTGATTTCCCACAATCTGCAAAAAATTGATATAATCATTCTGCTTTTTTGTGTCTGAAAAGCACACAGATTTCATGTGCCATTAGTGTGTCATAGCACAGGGGCATATTTTGTTAATGCTATGTAAGATATTACAGTACATTCACGTAGCTCTGCAGACTTTACCACACTCACCCAACAAGACAGGCGAGTTTGGCTTATACAATACGTAAACAAGCCTTAGAGCAAACATGCAGTAGAACAAGTTGAAACATTGGTTACATTAGTTAAACCTCATTACACCTGAGTAGCCTCTTCATTTCCAGTTATTCCCATTAAGAACACAGCAGGTTAGCAAGATCAGAAAATAGCAAGCCATCACCTTCTCCACCCCCTTCCAGGAATACTTTGCACAGATTGATGCAGTAGAACAATTGGAGAGTGCACAAACAGGTCTGGACCACTTCCAAATTGCTTTCCCATCGATACGCAGACAGCTCTGTTTTTCCCCCAATCAGGGTCATTGCAGAATTCAAAACATGCAGCCTGGTCAGTTTTAGCTCAACCAGCACCAGCCCTCGGTGCCTTGATCTGTGTCACTACGTGCAGGATCTGTGCAGGATCCTGGTGAGGGGGCTCACGCAACTATTTCCTCTTGGGCAGCAACAGGCTTGGATTACATCATCACATCACAAAATATTCTGAGTTGAAGGGGTGGCACATAGGATACAGGGCTTATCTCCTGTGCATAGCAATTAATTCTGCTTTGTCACACAACATTCTTAGAGAATTTCTCAAAGACTTGTGAAAATAAAGCAGTAGTCCCAGTTGCCATGTCACCACTGTAAATGTATCTTCCAGCTCCAAATCACTTCAGACTTGCCTGACACAGTTTGGGAGAAAGGTACCCAATTGAGGCACAGTCCAGGGAAGATATGACTGATGCTGTCAAAGCACCTGAAGACTCCAAAACTTTCTGCCTCATTTAGATGAGGGAATGAATGCATGTTGTGAATTCCATTGCCTTCAGGTTTTGTTACATTAAAAATAAAACTTTAAAAACCTAATTATTTTATTATTAGAGTAGTGAGATCATTAAATGAAAGAAAATTTGGCTTTATAGTTAAAATTGCATTCCTTTAGGGGTCAGCTTTCGTATTTGTGTTTGCTTTTATATCTCAGTGGAATTTGAACCACCCACTATTTGGGGCTTTACTGAAGGATGACCACAAAGAAACTTTACAGCTGATACAGAGGACAGCAGCTTATCTTGGCAGTGCTCTCAAAAGAGCAGAGAATTCCTGTGCTCACCAATCTCTATTCTGTCAATTCTGTCTATGCACAAATTCAATCCATTTTGACCTTCATGGATTTCCATATGGGCAAAGTCCAAACTACAAAGGGATCTCTAAATCTGCCCAGATTAGACTAAAAAAGAGCAATTACATGTAAAGCCTGCTACATGCTTTCCAAGAAGAGAAAGAGATGTTTCCCACCATTAAGTCTCCTGAAAAATTTGTATGTAGTTCCTTCTCTCAGTATAGACATAACCCTTTCACAAAAAATACACAAGTGAATAGAATAACCTCACAAATCCTTTGTACACATGATAGGAGAAATCAATCTTGATTGAGAACAGAAAGAAAAAACCACCCTCTAGTTCTAATAGTACAGAAAATAGTTTTATCACTTAATCCCAAACTTAGTGTAGAGTTTAAAACCAGAGATTAATCTGCTAGAGCAGTCAGAAAAAATAATATATAAGTGTCTATAGAGATATAGTGCAGTTATGAATGGCTTTAAATACAACCTTCAAGGAGACTGCATTTTGTGAATCTATGAAGAAAAAATAGTTGCAGCATTTAGACATATACAGGCCAGTCCTGATTAATATATTTGTCAATGATCTGGATATGGGGTTCAAGTGCACCCTCAGTACGTTCACAGATGACACCAAACTGGTTGGGAATGTTGATCTGCTGGAGGGCAGGAAGGCTCTACAGAGGGATCTGGACAGGCTGGATCAAAAGGACGAGGCCAATGGTGCGAGGTTCAACAAGGCCAAGTGCTGGGTCCTGCTCCTGGGCTGCAACAACCCCAGGCAGCCACACAGGCTGGGGCAGAGTGGCTGGAAAACTGCCCAGCAGAAAAGAACCTGGGAATGCTGGTCAACAGCAGCTGAACATGAGCCAGCTGTGCCCAGGTGGCCAAGAAGGCCGGTGGCATCCTGGCCTGGATCAGCTGGATCAGCCAGCAGGACCAGGGCAGTGACTGTCCCCCTGTACTCAGCACTGGTGAGGCCACATCTCAAACCCTGTAGTTTGGGCCCCTCAACAAAAGAAAGTCACTGAGATTCTGGAGCGTGTCCAGAGAAGGGCAATGGAGCTGGGGAAGGGTCTGGAGCACAAGTGCTGTGAGGAACAACTGAAAGAGCTGGAGCTCTGCAGCCTGGAGCAAAGGAGGCTCAGGGTAGGACTGACACCAAAAAACCAAACCGAAGTAAAACAAAACAAAAAAAAAAANAAGTAAAACAAAACAAAACAAAAAAAACCAACAAAAAACCAAAAAAAAAAAAAAACAAACAAAAAACAAAACAAAACAAAAACAAAGAAAAAAAAAAAAACAAAAAAAAAAAACAAAACAAACAAAAAACCCACACCAAAACCAAACCCCTAACCAAAACAAAACAAAGAAAAACCAGCTACAGTGGGCTCTGTCTGGTAAATGCCTACATGCCCAGCCAATGATGAATGTGGGCAAGGCCATCTACAAGTTCCTGGAATGGGCAATTCTAGTGGTGAAGAGACTTTAACATCAGGAAAATGTTGGGCATATGTCAAAGGAACAGAGATGTCAGCTGCAAAGACAACTTCCAAGAAAACAGAAAATACACTTAATTTGGTAGCAAAACATTAGTGGTAGTAGTATACAGAAGACAAGTCTGAGAAAAGGCAGCATTTAGGAGCAGAGAGATTGAGTGTGTGCCATTGATGCAAAGTTTACATACAGGGAGCATGAGGAGCCATCCACAGATGTATCAATGGCAAGGCAGAACAAAGATGAACAGATACAAGCTGACACAGAAGCTGCAGATTTTCAAGGGAAAGTGAGACCAAAAGGAAAAGAAAAAAAAGAAAATAAAAGACTACTACTGTTGAAACAGGCGGGTCCCCCGTCGCCGGAGAGTGATTAGCATTGACTCCATGATGCAGAAGGCATGAAAGACACTTTATTATACAGTATAGTATTAAGAAATCTACAGTTCTCACAGGAACAGAGTGGACCTAAGACCTGATTGGTCTTAAGGAGAAAACCTCTAACACGATTGGGTGAGCTATCAATAGCACATTCTAGCAAACCATATCTATAAACAATGGTTACAGAAAGAGAGATAATAATTGTTTGAATTCTTTTCCTCTAAAATTCCCAGGCTTAGCCTGTGGGAAATTGTTCTTTCTTCAACTGAACTGAGAATATCCACATACTACCTTTTAGAAAAGACATTAATTAAGTTACAAGAGTAGCAGGGTATTATGTCACAAGGTGAAATACAAGAGCTCAAGCAAGGAGTATTTGATTGCTTCTAAAGTGAATAAAGGTGAAAAGGGAAAAAAAGAAATACAACGAATGAGTATCAGCTTGGAAAAGGTCATCTGTAGGCCTCTGCAGGCATCTGCAAAAGTCTTGAGGAAAGACTGAGCCAGGTTAAAGCCAAGGCTTCACCTTCTGGGAAGGCTCTTGGCTCCAAATTTTGCTCCAGCCAACCCCTCACAGATAACCTTCTTGGCACACTGCAAGACTTATTTATTTACCCGCATTTTTATTTGGACATTGAGGTAAGTTTTACCACACTCAATTGAATTTCAACTTGTTCTTTCAAATAATTTAATTTAGAAATACTTAATTTTTAACCAAGACCCATAACAAACTTGGAGGACTCTCCCTTTTTTTTAAAGTTACAATAACACATGACTAACAGAGCTACAGTTCTTGTTATCACATACAATAATTATCCCAAACAAATGTTCTGAATTACACTATTGAAATCTTAAAAATTTGCTGGGTTTTGTCTAATCTTTACAATACACCCTTGGGTAATTTCACCCTTGTGAAATTGTCCTCGTAAATCAAAGGCTCAGTCCTGCAATCCCATCTGCATCTCAGAACGTTTTTTTTTACAGGTGAATAAGAATGTTTGAATGCTATCAGAAAAAACCTGCAGTTCAGAAGAGTTACATTTCATAGCCTCAATGAACTCTCTTCCAATCAGTCTCTTCTTAACTGTGTAGCGTACAGTTTAGGGATCTGTTATAAAAAAAAAATTAATCACTGTTGGATGCTGCATTTCTTCATGAAAAGCCACAATTAACACATTGAGTCAACAAGTTCTATTTTGAAATAATTTAATTCACTAAGGAGATGACTGCTTTCCCCAAATGATGCAGACTTGTCTGCTGTTGTCTCAGTCAATTCAGAGGCTTGTTACTCACTAGTTGCTGATTTCAAAATCAGACTACCCCTTCAGAAAGCTGCAGAGACTATGACATCACATTTATGATAATTTATTGCCCAATGACAGTGGCTACATCCTTGGATTTTATTTCATGGGAAAGCATGTTTCTACTATAGTCACAACCATCTTCTTGGCTCACACCTGTCCACAGTACAAGTTTTGATATAAAGCTTAGCATGATTTTTTTCATAATACTATAGAGGTGTTTAATAGCAACTTAAGGCTGCATAGTTCAATTTCCTAGAGAAATATTTGCACTTTACAATGAGACTCACTGAAATTTCACAAGCAACTCAGAAGTGCTGCTTAACAAGTTGCTAAAACCACTCCATCAGATTTCACTTTAATACCACTTATGTCTTCTTAAAGAAATAAAAAGTCCAACATCCTTTGAGAAGGCAAGATTGTCATCACCTCAGATGAATGACAATAATGCAATCACTGAAATTTAATACAAGAGTACAATTTAATAACCTCAAATTTCAATTGAAAGATTAGAACACCAATGTGATGTTTATTTACTAGAACTGATAAAATAGTACTGTGGAACATTACAAGACAAAGTAATGCAAATAACTGCAAAATTGGGTTTCATTGTACTTTGGTAAGTGTTATCTTAATTTTAACCAAAACACTTTGTAATACAAAGACAATAGTAGACAGGCCCTATAATACTATAATTACAGGACCCAGCCCTTACATTTTTGTTTCTGATTCAGCAAAACTTTCACCACATGGTGTAGAAAGGACAGATAAGTATTTTTTACCCTATGTAACATGGCACTTATTTGAATATGTACTATTAAGTTGCAGGATTTCTAAAATACATGTAGCAAACAGATAAAAATATTTTCACGTGATTGTTTCCACATGGTACAGTATTATTATGAAAGAGGTTGCCATGATTTTAGACTGGAATACACTATTAAGAGGGTGCTGTCTTCTATCACAATGCTTTTTTTCCAATTCCCTAGTATGTACAATGGTACATTACCCAAATTGCACCCCTAACAAAATTACTTTCATACTCCACATACAGAAAACTCATTTCAACCCCAACCAGAGGAAAAAGTAACTCCTCCCACTATTGCAAAATAAAATGTAAATTCTTTCATTACACATAGGCAAACAGTGCAAGTAGGCAAGGATGGCAAAAAGGGTATCCAACCCAACCACAAATAAAACAAGCTCTCAGGTTCAAAGTCTCTCAAACTTATCTTTCTGAGGAACTTCATTAAGTCCTTTACTGACTGGATGAGAAAAAGATGGCACAAGGGAAAGCCCCACGTCCCTGTGCATATGCATCCTCAGCCAGAACAAACTGGAACATGAGGCATTCCTATGGCATGTAATAGCAGGGTTCTTTTGCTTCAATTGTCTTCTCTGGAACTGGTACTAAACTAGGCTAGAGTAACATTCTATTGCTTTGTCTTATTGGCACAATCTGCAAAATGGTTTTGGTATGTTTTCAGATGATCTGCATAGAGAATATGCTTCTCATGCTATACACAACACTGTCAGAAAAGTCAGGGTAAGTTGTAACTTAAGAAAAAGGCAATCTCTTTATCTTTTACAAGAAAGCACGATTAACTCAGCCTAATATTCAGGGTGTGCTTTCCTCATCTAATCTATCTTAAACATATTTAACTTATTCTCACCTTCTTGCAGCTTAGTAGTAAGAACCAGAGAGGAAAGTGAGGAGGCACAGATGAGTAGGAAGGTACAAGTGCAAATCTGCCAAACAAAAGTGGATCTTTCCTCTGCAGTCTCCATTTACCAAGTGAACACTGAACAGTTCCATAAGCAGTACAGGAGCTGTAGTGTTCAACACATTGTGAGGCTGCTCTATGATGATTCAAGATGAATTTTCTTCATAAAGGACAGTAACCAGTAAAGAGAGTGCAAATGCAACAGGAGAGGTGGGAAGCCTTCATGGGTGTTAGTTGTGTCTTCTCTGTATCATTCTGGAGTCACAGTCAATTCAAAAATAAAATAAAGGATT
This sequence comes from Peucedramus taeniatus, assembly GCA_013400575.1. Lineage (NCBI taxonomy): Eukaryota > Metazoa > Chordata > Aves > Passeriformes > Fringillidae > Peucedramus > Peucedramus taeniatus. The sequence continues at coordinate 92,522 of WBNO01020037.1, forward strand.
TTCAAAGCTAAGAAGAGGAGTAATAACATGAAAAATGAGGATGACACACTTCTATTTTGCAGCTTTTACAAATGTGGTTTTAAGATATACAGCAGGCTGATGGAGGCTGACACATGCTCCATAGTATCCTGTGTTATCTTCTTGCCTTGCAGTGAAAGAATCCAAAAAATTATCAAAGCCTGAGCATTAGACCAAGCAGTGTTTCTCCCAAGTAACTGGTTAGATGACCCACACCATGTATCTCAGCACTGTACCTGTATACAAGGCGTGAGAGAGGGGGCACCACCAACAGCAGCAAGACTTTAGGCAATCTACTTGCTACTGTTATTAACTGCAGAAGCTCCAAGCCCACTGTTTATGTTCTGCTTTTATCACCTGTTACCATTCACCCTGATTAGCCCAGCAACTCCATCAGTTTGGAAGATTGGAAAGACAAGGAAATCAGCTGGCCACAGAAGCATGCAGTAAACAGCTTAGCCAACCTGTACACAAGTGAATTAGCTTCCCAAGCACACTGCCAGAGGGACCCCCTCCACCTTCATAAACACAATCTCAATGTTTGGAAAGGTGCCAGGAGTAAAATGCTTGTTTACGGCAAGCAGGAAGAGCTACCTATGATTCAGACATTAGGAAGTGACAGGAAGGACTAAATTATGCAATTTAAAAGTAGAAAAATAAACACAAAGTAGTTGCAATGAGAGGAAGGAGGAGGAGGAGGAAAGGATGAAGAGACACAAGTTTTGTATCTTTGATCCCACTTGTGCAGGGCTGAAGCCATCATTGCAGCAGGAGGCCCCCATAGGATTCCTTCACCTTTTAACCATCCTTCTGGAGTTCCTAGCCAGGGACTTTCCTCCTCAGCACTGAGCAAGAAACATCTGTCCGGCTCAGTCTCCCAGTTGGAAAGGACAGATCACAGTCTTCCTGATTCCTTATTTTATTTAAGCAGATTAAACTTAGATTTACTAAGATTTCAGAGGAGCATTCCATTTGCCCTCCCTTTAAACAACAACTACCCGAAGCAAAGGATCCAAGAGCTCATTCTCCAGCCAGCTAAGGGAGGTGGGAACACTCTCCAGCTCTATCTGATGCTAGTTGTAGAGACTGAGAGGAAAACCTCCTCCTGTAAGCAGAAGGCAGGAGATGCACCCGGATGGAAATAGCACTGCATTCCCAGCAGTTGTTGGAAGCAATCTCAGCAGTGCTGCTTATGACTTTGCACCTCCCATCCACAGTTTGTTAGATCCTAGCAGAAGTTTAAAGTTTCTTTAACTGCAGTAATAATCTGCATTATTAACATGCCCATTTCAAGGTTAAAACAGCAAACAAGCAGATTTGTATCACAGTGACTTATGGCTGTACTGTAAGAAAACCCCACAAAAGAATACTCTCAAATTTATGTAATGATAGTGGTGCCTCCATTACATTATCAGTAAAGATCTTCCTGTCATTCTCTTTATAAATCAGACAATAAATTCCTGCTCTTTTTTTTTTTTTNCTGGAGCTACAGAGATTCACAGACCAACAGAGCCATCAAATCAAGAAAAAATTCAAAGGACTGTGAATTAACTTAGCATTGAAGTACACACCATAGCAGAAAACTCTGTAGTTACTTGTCCTAGGACAAAATTACCCTGGGATGAAACCAGGGTTTAGTTTCCCAATTTACACTAATGAGTCACTTGTATGCTACTCTTCAGTTTAGATCTTCCCCCTGCCCCATTTCTCCCTTCCCAACGCCAAAACTCCAGAAAAGAAAAAACACGTTTTATTTTAGTAATTACTGACTCCTGAGTGAATATAAGTGTGTCCTCTCTGCTGACAGACCTTTGGTAGTGAAGAGTCATTTTAGTTATTTCTCACAGTGCTGAGAAGCTTATGCAATTTACCTTCATTTGTGCACACAGACAACTGCATTAGATAGGTCATAACTAAGAGCGTGACATGACCTCAGCTTTGAGGGCATTATTTCACACTGAGTAACAAACCATTAAACTGCAAAACTTGCTCACACAGCATGATGCAAATAATTTCAGCAATAATTGCATACAAGCAGTGAATGGAAATGCACCAGGACATGCAAGATTCAGGAAGATACACTTATTGACATCCCTACTCTTGCACTTATTAATGTTATCTGCCTTAGCAACAGGGAAGGATTTTGTAAACAAGTTTGTCTAATGCCACCATGAGAACATCACCCAGCGTAACACGTAATTGAAAGAAAAAATATTTCTTTAATGAAGAGCACCAAAAGAAATCATAGAATTATGTAACAAGTAACATATTCAAAAATAATAAGTTTTTGTCAGTTTGTGGCTTAAATCTCAAATTAAGTTCATATAGATCATTACTTTCTAGGAAAGCAGAACTGCCAGATAACATCACACTCACACCCTACCTCTGACTCTTCCTGCACATCAGCAGAACTAGGAAAAGACTGGATCACACAAGTGAATCAAAGGAACCAGTTACAACATGACATTTTAGAAGTTTCCTCTTATCACAGCCCAGACCTTCAAGCGTTCATGTTTACAGATGGGGGATTCTTTCCAAGCCTCCCCAGAATCTCCTACATTCCCAGAGTGGATACCACATGGCAGAGCATTCCACTACCTCATTTGTCCTGGAAAACACCAGCCTCTTCTGTTTCAAACTACACTCCAAACACTCCTCTCTTTCTCCCCACCCCCTCTTTTTTTAAAATTAAACAATGCAAGGACAAACTGTCAATTCACATTAAGTTCATACATTACCCTGACATCCTTTTTCTCGGTTGTTTATTGATGAAACAAACACATACCAATCCTTATAACAACCATTAGAAGCACCAAATAAATTATCCCCACCACATCTTTCCTAATAAATTCCTTACTTTTCAGTATTTGCTGCAAAGGGCCATACTTGCTGTCGGTATTCTACCCTGCTTTTAAGGATCACAGATATGTATATGCATTTTTAAAAATCATAAATGTTTGTTAAATTCTGTATATGGACTTATGACTGGTTTCAAAAAGCTTTCCTTATAAAGCAGCAATTCTCCCTGCACCATCCCAAAACCAGGTGCAGCTTCTCCACTACATTTGATCCTGTTTTAGAATCTACATGGAAACACAAGCCATCAGAAAACTGTAACAGAAACATGCATTAAGTGTGAATGGGAACATTTGTCTAACACATTATGTGACTCACTGCAGTTATTCTTCATACAAAGGGAAAATGATAAACTACATAACAAATTGACAAAATGAAAAATTATGTAACTTTCAGAACTGCTTTTTTTTTTTTTTAGAAATGTGTATCATTCGATTTTGAAACTCAAAATCCATTTTACATCTGGTATCATTTGTGTATTAACCCTTTTAATAACCCTCCCAAACGCACTGTAATTCTTATGTGTTGATTATATCAAAGGTCTATTTTGAACTGTGTTTGAAGAGCTTCCTGTATTCTTAGTCCATGCCCCAAATCTAATCCAGTGAACTCCTACTGTCAGAAACAAACACCTACAAAGGATTTATTTTGCTTTTAAATCCCAAACCCCAGACAACATAGAAAAATAAACCAAAGTCTAATTTTGTGTTGTTTTACTTTTTCTCCCTTTTCCTTTGAGGCAGAAATACTGAAGAGCCTGGTGGTGGCTGTAGCCCCAGAGAGAGAAGCCTGCTAGCTTGCTCCACTGAAACCCATCGCATTCCTCCCGGGGTGGAGATAGGCTTACCCAGGAGGAAGGAGGGAGCACATCTGCCATCACCCTGCCCCAAGGCTGGCTGTGCTGGGAAGTGAGTGGAGAAGCAGATTTTCTTTGTGACAGTCACTATCTCCACTGCCATGAAGGGTTTATCTGGTGTTGTTTTCACTTATAAAGCAGCTGAACAACCCACATGTCACCAGCGAGCTGGCTGGAAAACTTGTGTGGAGAACAGGCAAAGGGATGAGGTTGCTTTTCTCCTGCTTGGCAAGGTTATCCCAATGCCTGGCCACCATCCTCAGCCACCAGCCTGCAAAGCACCCCTCATCAAGGTTTCTCATCCGAATTAGCCAGACTATGGCAGAAAGCAAAAATTACCTCCTTTTAAAAAACACAGAGAGGCAAAAGCTTTTTTCTGGCTTCCTAGAAATTCTCAGACAAAAGAACAAGCAAAGCTCCTGCAAAAGCGTAGTTGTTCTTAAATCAGTCTGCCAAGAAATTGCTGTACAAAATAAAAAGGAGCAAAAGCTTTTCATTTAATTCACTTCTTCATGTGAGGCCTAAACTCGGCTGTCTGAAGAGAGAGGCTGGATCTTGGCACAGCTTCCTAGCTGAAGTATCACCTCTTTCTCCAGGTATGTTTTTAAACAGAATTATTTGTATTATGCACAGATATTATACTTAATAATACACAAGCCTTATAAAGCTATGGACATAGCTGCCTGACCTTTTTAATTACATGCTGCTATGCCACCAGTTCCAAGAGAGACAACTCCAAATACCCCATTTGACATTTACCCCAAATGACTGCCATTTACCAAGAAAAAAAAAAGGAAGAAAAATGTGTCACCATAACCTCAGGGAGTTTAATCATGAAGTTGTAATTTTGGGCATAAAAAGCAATTAGATATATTCCTTCTCCTCAGCTAAAAAACAAAAACACACCAAGAAAAAGATAGATAGAGAGTTCAACAGCTAATTCAGTCTCTTTCATCTCACATAAAGTTACCTTGTAAACATTTCCTCCCTGGATACTGCTAAGTAGACAGTATCATACTACGTAACATAAGAGTACTTTTTACCAGTAAAAGCGCTGTGACATGTTTGAAACAGCTTCAAAAGTTCATCATGAGAAACAAAACTTTTGTCAACAGCTGGAAGCAAACACAAGTACAAAAAACATACTACGTAACCTTTTATTGGAAGACAGGGGTGCTCTTCTTTTATTTTTTTTAAAGGTTCACAAATACAACTACCATATTGCACTGCACAATACTTACAAAGCTAACATTATTTGTGCAACTATGAACACTATTCCTAAAGCAAACAAGCAAGAGAATTCTTAAAAGAACCAATGTAAAAGCCTAATCAAGAATTGATAAAGGAGGAATTGAAAATAAACAGCATATTATTGCAGTTAGGAGATGGCAGAATCTTCCCTCCATCCTTCCATAAAAACAAAAAAGGAAGGAAAAAAGAAATAAATACATCGTACTCCTTTATGCCTAGTTGTTTGTACATATAAGGAGCTGAATTCACATTAGAGTCCCTAAAACAGCAGGAAATTACATTGTACTACAATATTCACCTGTACACAACACTTACCTGCCTTGACAAGATTTTCCGTTTCTGTGCGATCTTTCTGCCTGCCTTGCTCAAGTAATTTGCAAGACATAAGGTCTGTCCTTCCTAATGAAATACTGCAATGAAATTGCAACAGTTGAACTTGCTTCTATTGGCAATAAAATGATTACTCACTGAAGCACAGAAAACATTAAGGTAATTTTGAAAAGGTCTCAAGAAGTCTGTCACTGCAACACTGCAAAAATGGGAATGAAAAAATAAGGAGGTAAATCTTAGCTCTACATCAAAACAAAACTTGCACCTCATCAGTTGTACTCCCCTTCTTGATTAAGGAAAATATTTCACCCAATATAGTTTAGAGGCATCTACTTTTAGACAAGGAAAAGGTGAGAGAAGGACTAAAGAAGTATAAGATACCCAAGCCAGAGTCATGTACAACCCACAGGTTTATCCTCTTCCTTAAATTTACTACATTTTGAATAACTGATGTTCCCTTCACTTTTTTTGCCAACACTTCTATCAAAGCCATCAGTAAAATTTAATGGGGAGTGTTTTGTAAATGTCTGTAGAAGAGTGCATTTTATTCTAATAATGTGATCCAAAAGTTATGTCAAAAAAGACAAAAATAAAACATGCCTCAGAAGTGACCATTATTCCAACATTTTTAAAACTTAAAGAGGGAGAGAAAAGGACACTAGAAACAATTCTGTTTGTCACTTTCTTCTCTCTCTAAATAAGGGACTGTTGAATACCAATAACTCTCAGCTGAAAAAGTTACCTGCTTTACCAAAGGTTTCCAGAATTGATGCTCATTTTGACAGTCAAGATCTATACTTTTTTTAAGCTAAACTGTCCAATAAAACAGTCTTTTCTCAATTTATCCAACTGACATTTCACACAGCTGCTATGGGCTGATGATTGACTAAAAGGCATGCAAAACAAGCTTATCTGTGTATAATTGGAAATCAAAATAATGTTATTTCATTATTTCCTCTGCTTAGTATATATGTTACTTATACTTTTTATACAATTTCAGTGCTGCAAGACTCTTCCCACACATGGAGGAACAGCCACTATGTTGCATCAAGAAAGTAGCAGACACTGATTTGTTCTCCCACTTCTTCTCCCTACTCCCTGTTAGTTTCTCATTGAACTGTAATCCCCTGTGATTAGCTGCACCAAATCTCATTAACAGACTTATCAAAACACAGAAGCAATACTGAAAAGGTATCCATAAGTTGCTATACATCCAATTGAGAACCATCTTCAATATCACAAAAAGTCAGTTCCTTCATTTCTCAGCTGTGTTCTCAAATTAAGTTATTATTTCACAGATGTTAGGAAAATTTTTTCACACCATTTAACATATTTAGAATATCTGGTTTATTTCATATATCCAATAGTTCATCTGCATTTCAAGAGGAACAGGACAATTTCTGTTAACTTGGTCTCCAATTTTCCTATCTACACCAAGGTAAAAAAACATTCAAGTGGTTCAGGTACCATCTGACCCCCCAAGCTCAGAAATGTTTAGACTAATAGTATGGTAAACTACATAAAAATTAAAATAACTAGCAGAAGATAATCTTACTATGCACACATTAGACTTCTTAATCTGCTTCATATGCTGGTGACTGCTCTTACCCTCTGCAACCATCCTCTGGGAGTTAATTCAGAGCATGCACCACAGCTCAGTCACTAAGAGTGCTGCAGCTTTGTCAGCAAAGTCATTACCAGCTGCTGATGTCCTGTCAAAGATGACAAATTCGGGTATGATGAGTTCCATGCTCCTCAAGTGAGCTTTACACCCCAAGAGCAAGCTCAGGATGTAGCTAGAGCCCTAAAGTCATACTCAAGATCATATCAGCATCTTCAGTTGGCACACAAAAAAACACAAGTTCCTCCTATAATCCACAAAAAACAGTGTGTTTAGTCATGCTTTCAACTTCATCGTTTAGGGTTTACTAACCCATGTTTGAAACGATCAAAAGTGAAACTCCTGTTTTCTGACCAGTGCACAGCAGAAGGGGAGGGTCAGACTTCCTTCCAGAAGACTTTCTTCCAGACTTCCTTCCTTTCCTTCCTGAACACCAATCCCTGTGAGGTCTTCAGCAACTTCTTGAGTAGCACAAGCACAATCAAGTTCAGAATACAAAAAATGTCACATAATGTTTCTTGATTATACTCATCTGTCTTGAGTTAACTTAACTTGACCCTGTTCCACAGGGACAGCACTGAATGATGTCAGACAAGCTCACCTTGGTTTGACTTCGTTTTTTTCCTGTAAACCAAGCAGCTTCTTAAATTTGCTCACTATGCAGATGAAAGACCACAAAAAGAAAGCTTAACACAAGCAGGTGTCTTCCAGAAAAAGGGCCTTGGTCAGGCACTGCAGCTTTTACCAAATTACAACTATTCTGCTGAATATAACATTTCTTAAAACCATTACATATCTTAGCATGTTTAAGTATTACTCAAGACAGAAGATGCACCTATGTGATTAGTGCCAAAGAGCAACTGCTGAACAACAACACAGCAAAATATTCCACTTCTGTACCTATGCTGTCTGAGCCTCTAGTTTAAACATCAATAACTAGCATAATAATCTGGCTGAAAGATTAGAAACTGAAAAGATTAGAAAGTAAGAGGATGCTATCTGTAGCCTTGTCTGAATAATATCAGTGCCCCTTACATCCTAGGGAAATCAAGCCCATTTCTCATTTTTAAACTCCTTGCTTTTAAATAATTAAATGAATTATCAATAGGAATGGTCAAATAACCACAGGATTTTTAGCCATACTTACATCAAAATTAAGGTTTCCTAATTTACTTTCAAAAATCATCTTATGAGCTGTAAGAAGAATGGGGAAGTCTATCAGATACAGAAAAATCTGAACAAATTTATCCCAAAATGTGTTTAGTCTACACAGAGTATTTTTGATGAAGTTTTATCTTTTATCCAATAAAATGTATTTCTAAGTAGGACATATTGGAATCACAGAACAGTTAGGATTGGAAGGGACCCCTGGAAATCATCCAGTCCAAACCCCTACCAAGGCAGGGTCACCTGGAGCAGGTGACACAGGAACACGTCCCAGTGGGTTTGGAATCTCTCCAGAGAGGGAGAGTCCACAACCTCCATGTGCAGCCTGTTCCAGGGCTCTGCCACCCTCAATGTACAGTTCTCCCTCATGTTAAGGTGAAACTTCTTGTGTTTTTAGTTTATGGCCATTGCTCCTCATCCTGTCACTGAGCACCACTGAAAAGAATCTGGCATCTACCTCTTGGCACCAGACTTTGAGATATTTATATGCACTGATGAGATTCCCTCAGAATACTGCGAATTACTATACTATATCAGTAGACTTTCTACAAACTGGTTCCAGAAACCAACCATCAATGCTAAGATTCTGATTTAAAGCACATCCAGGTGTTCTACTGAGCCCTAGCCTACCCCGGACAAAAGCGTAGTCGTTCTAGGAGAGAATTTAAGACTTATTCCCTCAAGCTTTTCTTTCTTGCTTTACCAAGGACAGCTGTGTTTAAATATCTGGTGGTTTCCTAGCATAATGGCAGTAAAAAACCTCTGTGCTGCCGCCACAAAGCATCACCAGATATTTTAGCATCACAGCATTTTAGCTGGCACGTGCACCGCAGAATTGCAATTCAGTAGAAAACTACGAAGCCAAGGTTTACTATCACATTTTAAAGGATAGATGGGGAGAAAGGGGCTTTCCAAACTACATTTTTTAAAAATAAGGGAACAGAAAAATCACAGCAAGTTAAAGTCAGCAGATAAAGATTTGCAAAGTTCAAGGCAATGGAACAAGGGAAGAAAGAAAAACATACAAGAAAATAGCAGAAGCTGTGAAATTTAGCAGTCCTCCATCTCTCTGCACAAACAAGTTCTTTCATGTACTCGTGAAACCACAGCACAGGCTGTGGAGAGTTGTGCAGGATTTAGCCCCAACTCCCTTTTCCTTCTCCTCTGTTAAATCCACATCTTGACCCCCCCACCAGCACCAAAAGTTACCCATACTTTCCTCAGAGATCTGCTGCTGGAAACAACCAGTCTCTTCCCTCAAACAAACTGTTCTTAACAGCAGCTCTAGGGAACTGAGAGCAGGTGCCAAGGGCTGTCAGAACATTAACTCCATACCAAAAACACATGAACGAGGCATGAGAACAGAATTCCTAAGAGGGGAAACAGACATTCATGGCATTAAGGCATGCACTCAAGGAAATATGATTATTCCACCTGCAGGACAGGGTTGGTTGGAGGGTTTTAACATTTTTTAGGCTCAAAATGAGTATAAGCTAGCTTTAATACCACATCCCACTGTTTCAAACTAAAAATTGAAGTCCCTGTGAAACATATGTCTGTGTACTAGCTTCAAAGTGCTCCTTTTCACCCTTCCTAAGAACGAAAACATATTTGACTGCAATTTCAGACTTTTCTCTCCATTCCCAGATGGTAACCTGGGTTTGCCCCAACACTTGCATGCAAAACCTAATAGGGCGCAAAGTTGCAATTTTCTATATATACCTGTGAAAAGTATGCATTGCAGAAAAGCAGTTTCCTATTGAAATCACTTTCCCATCTTTTCATCTGGTGCAGCCCCTTGAAATACCACCACTATAAAACACAGCTTTGGAAAAGGCAGCTCTCTGCTGCACCTTCTCTTAAGCACAGAACTACAGGGAGCACAAGCCAACTCTCCAGCCAGTGCACTCAGCTAAAGTTCATTGTCTTAAGTACATCAACTTTTTGTTTGCTCAAAGACGGCAACCATAATGTCAAGGTCACTTTTAGGTCTTTGAAGGGACTGTCAGCCTTCAGCCTGCAACAGATCAGGCACTATAGACAAACAGGAGGAATTTTACTTCACGCCCTTCTTTAAGCGGTACCTTTCTTTTACACAAGCAGAAAAGAGTCAAAAATAACATGTAGGATTTAAACTCACAACCTGATGGCCTACAATGCATGGCGATGTCAAACCAAATCATGCTAATGTCAGCTTGGCTTATTATCACCCTGATACTCCGCCTACTCAAAAAGCAGATCCCCCTTTCAAGTGAAAATTAAGGCATTACCTCTTTAGGACAGGGAATCACTTGACCAGTGCTGTAGTCAGGGTTTTCCCCTCAAAGGTTCTTGTGTAATTCCAGTATGGAAATGGAGCTATAAATACACTGAAGGGGCAACTACATGGAAAAAAGTTGGCATATTAAGAGACTGGTTAATGAGATTGATTTAGGAGGGTAAACTATGTCCATTTACAGACAGCACCCTTCAGGGGATTTAGAGTTTGAGTGGAAAATTTATTAAAGCTCTTTAAAAATGTGAATACTGCTCTTAATTCCTGCACACTGGTAAAGAGGTATCCTGTGAATACACACACAGACATGGAGAATCGGCCAAAAATACAGTCCATGTCCAATTCAGCAGGGAAGCAGAACCCGAGATGACCCATCAGGACGTTCTCTCTCCTTCGCACAAACAGGATTTTTGACATTGGGAACCAAAAAATGGGCTACCCCAAATATTGTTTTTTAATTTAAATAGACACTCATTTCACAAATTTCCTGGCATTTAAAAAAACCCGCCCAGAACAGTTCTTCAAGAAGAGACTGCTAATCGCTAACAGACTAAAATAACACAGTCACATTAAGATGTGTATTCATAGATTCTCAAATAAATCTGAAGCTTAGTTGCTTAAAAAAGGAAAACACTGGGGGAAAAAAAAAAAAAGAAGAAGGAGAAGAAAGGAGAAAAAATAAAGGCCCAACATTTTGTCCCAATTATACAGATGCCGCCAAACAAGCCGGGTGCCAGTGGGAAAGGGCTCAGCCAGCAGCGATGACTCCTGGCATCACCCATCCCTCCTACGTGACCTGACAGCCTCCCCGGCGGCCCCGCAGCTCCGCTGTGCCCTGTCATGGAATCTGCCCGCTCAGCAAACGCGCTCCATTTTCTTGCCAGCAGCGCGGTGTCCGCTCCGTCGCAGCCCCTGCGAGCGCAGCCACTACCGAGCAACAGCGGGAACAACTTCGGGAAAGACACAGGCGCTTCTCTCACAACTCTCTCCTCTTTTTTCCCCGGTGCAGAGAGCAAGGGCAGAGCTTCCCCCGCCCCAGCGGGAGCGCTCCCGGGGCATCCCCGGCTCCCGCCGTCTCCGGGCCACCAGCCCCAGGTGCAATCCCGCCGGGAGCGGCGCGGAACCGGGACACCCCCCGCCCTCCCTGGGATCGGGCACCAGCCTCGGGACGGCAAGTGTTTACGTTTAAAAATACATATATACGAGGCCGGAGCCAGAGGAAAGAGGAGAAAACTCCGCCCCCTCCCTCTCCCGACTCCCTCGGAAAAGCGATAAAAGCTGGGCTGAAACATATGACCGCTCAGCGCCCCTGTTTTAAGAGGAAAAAAAAAGAACAACAACAAAACACGAAAAGAAAAGAAAAGAAAAGAAAAGAAAAGAAAAGAAAAGAAAAGAAAAGAAAAGAAAAGAAAAGAAAAGAAAAGAAAAGAAAAAAGAAATTGAAAGATAAACGCTGGGGAAGCGGCAGGGACGTGGCGTGAAGTCCAGACTGGAATGGGGAGGCGGCCGGGAGGGCGGCTCGCCCGGGCCCGGCCGGGAAGGATTGCGCGGGGAGGCCGGGCCGA
>WBNO01020037.1:105268-120091 GCA_013400575.1 Peucedramus taeniatus
CACTTACCGCCGGGACCCTCCCACTGGGCAAGGCCGCGGGGGTTCCGCTCCCTCCTGCCCGCCCCTCCGAGCTCAGCGCCGACCGCCGCGGCTCTCCGGGTCACTCCTTCCCCTTCTTTCTCCTCCCCCTGCGCTGCGAGAAGGGAATGGCAGCACTCCTGCCTTCCCTTCCTCGCCTTCCCCTCCGCGGGGAGTGGCGGGGCGGGGGTCTAGCCCCGAGGGGTTGGGGCCGCTCCCTGNACGGGGAGAGCAAATAAACAAAACCCCAAACAAACAAACAAAACTAAAGATCCCTATTAAAACTGCGTTAAAAATAGCGCGGCCTAAGTAAACTCCTGTTAGCAAGTCTGAAACTGCCGTAGCAAAAAAGGAAAAAAAAAAACAAAAGGAAAAAAACAATTATCCAAGTAATTCACCATCTCTGCTGTGGGTGCTCTCTGTCTCTTCCACTCCGTCAGTAAAGGGGTAAATAAGTAATAAATTAATAAATATAATCAATAAATAATGCACTATTAAATAAAAACAGTCGTACACATAAAAAAAAATTAACACTTTTTTTTCAGATTACTAAACTGCAGGTTCTGAAATAGGATCGCTGCTGTGTTGTTTAGCCCCAGTGATCTTCCACTGCAGAGAAATAGTCCCCCTAGTGTGCCTTGGCTGAAGGGAGCCCGATGATGCTGCCATTCGTCTAGGTATACGTGAGTTAAAAAGTTGCAAAGCAATGGTTGTAGCATATAGGGACATTTGAAGAAATAACAGGAAAAAATAAAGGAGAAAGGTAGAGGTGTTAAAATCTGTGCATCAATTTCAACATAAATCTTTTCACGATAATTTTGACATTATGAAGCTTTATTAAGCACTACAAGAAAGATCACCAAAGAAGATATTTTGCCAAAAGCATTTGAAATAAGAAAAGAGGTGAATGCTGGCCTTTAGCAATATTCAAGGCACACAAATCCGAGCATTCAAACCATCCTTGAATGAATTTCTGCACACCATAATTTCAGCTTCCACAGCGGTGCTGGTAGAAACAATAAAAAAGTGATTTGGTTGGTAAACATGAACTCAAATTGTACTCTTAGGTTTAGATTTCAAGCTGGGTTTCAGTGCAACTCTTTTGTTTAAGCCACTAATGCTATTGTTTAATAATCTCAACATTTGAGATTATCCAAGTGCCAGATAAGACTACAAAAATTTCCAGTTTCTTTTAGAACCCTGGAGACGATTTAGTATTTAGAACATGTGGAGTCAGTGTGAATTAACTAAAAATGCCATTGGCACTAGGGCATTGTGACGTGATCCAATGGTTCATTTGAATCCCATTAATTAACCCGTGCTTAAGCAGTCTCCATGGAGGCACCAACCAAACAAGTTATCTGGTCCAGAGACACAAGATTCTCCCTGAGGTCAAATTTCAAAACATTACATTTGTGTTCTAAAACAGCTGAAATCAGTGTCAGCCTGGACTCCAGCTTAGGTTTCCATGTATTTGTTTATCAGTTTTGTGGGGGGTTTTCATGCCTGTCATGTAATGATAAAACATATGCTAGGGAAAAAGAGTTAATGTCATAGTGATGAACAATAAACAACAAAGTTTGCCTTTTAGACCGTACTTAGTTGTTGAGCCTAGTCACAAGCCCCAAGACTGGACATAAAATGTTTTTATTGCATTGTGGAATTGAAGAAAATATAGTACAGCAAAGTACAATTTCCACATGTTAAGATGTTGTCTCATGGACTGCTCCTTTCCTAGTCATGACAGGGGATTTCCTTTTCTGCTCTGAGCCATTTGAGCTACCCATCCACAGTCCCACCGGTGCCTTCACTTACCATCTCAGGAGAGGGCTGCACAGAGCAGTACCTCCCTTTCCAAGTTAGTGAACAGCTAGAAAATCCAGGAATATTAATTCTTTGGATTTCTGTGCATATCCAGCAGTGTTCCACAGTTCATAATTAAGATATGCTCTATTAGGGTAAACTGAAGCAATTAAGGCTAATGCAATGCATAAAGTGCACAATACTTAGGTCTGACTCTTAACACCTGCATATTTATGACTATAAAATTGTCTATGAAGAGAGTGCTGAAATAATTATACTAGTCAGTTCCTCAATGTAGAAAAATTTTTACACTCAGCCAACTTAGGCTAAGGCATAATTTCATGAATTTAAGGCTGAAAGTCACAAAGATCTCTGTTGAGAATAACTTCTTGAGCTATACTTCTGTCCTGAAAGTTTAAACAACATTAAGAATGTCCCATTTTGAAATTCTTCTGCAATACAGCTTGTGCTTGGAGGAACCAAACTCCCTTCAGGGCTTGAGGGACTGTAACCCTATGTCATGACATGACCACCCTCTCCCCTCACTTTGTTCCCTCAGGTTATTTCTGTGCTGTTCCTTGAAAGCCTGGAAGGTAAAGGTGTTTTGAGCTCAATTATTTGCACTAAAGAGATCTTTGGTACTTGAGTACAAGGCCTTTGAGGAAGAAGAGAGAAGGAAAAAGGATTTTTTTCTTGGAGGAATGGGTATTTTGCCTGTTTTTAACAAGGATGTTGCAATGACAGCTGTTGGTTTTGGAGAAGAGTATGTGGACAGCAGAGCAGCTCAAGAAGGGAGCTCAGAAGGGATCCATCCTCTCTGCCAACAGTGCCAAATCCACCGTTGGGAACATTGCCATTCCTGGATCCCACATTGCCATACGAAACAGTCCCTGTATATGGGTGTCTGCCCCTTGACGTTGGGCCCCCTGGGAGGCTCCCTTGCTGGTGGAGATCCTCAGGTCTCAGTTCTGTGTCAGAAAAAAGGAGATGAGCTTTTCTTGGTCTTCAGTCTCTTGTTTTATTGTTATCTCATCAAAAACCTGGCACCGTCCCCACCGGACTTAGCGCGCAGGGAAACCACCACCAAAATGTCTGAGGAATGCACAGTCTCAAGGTTCTTTATAATCACCTTGTCCAATTAACTCTAGAAACATACTTTATTTCTATTTCTCTACCAATAACTCTTCCCTTGTCCATTCATGTAACCAAAACTGTGGCATTTCTCTGCCAATCACCCTATGCCACCAACACTGCATAAAATGGAGCAGATGAAGAAGAAGAAGCTCAGGGTGACGCCCTGTCCCTCCATCTTGGCTCCATACTAAAACACCCTAAAACCTAGATTTCTCACCCCAGTGATACACTACACTAATCTCTATTATGTATCTTACATTCTTGTGGATTCTAGTTTGTCTGAAAGTCCTGGCAGCCTTCTCCATGGGTGAGGGTCCAAGTCAGTGTTTTTCTGGGGGTCAGGGCTCTCCAGAGCAGACAGAGGAATATTCCCCGTGCCCACACCTGTGTGTGACTGGACATTGTAACCAACCTGCAGTGCACACAATGCTCAATAAAGTGCACTTTAACCAGCGAGGTGATGCCATGGTCACATAGAATGTGATGACTACACACATGTGGTCACAGGGCTGGTGCTGCCTCCCAGCTCAGGAAGCATGTGCAAGATGCCTTGATTCCTTCACTGACCTTGTATTCTTCCACAAGTGCATTCCAAAGTGTTTAAATGGTTTCCCCAAAATTTTGGAGTAGACTATTTATATATCTTGCCAGATAAAGTAGGTCATGTGGAAATCCATTTGTCTCTGATTTGCTTGCCAAGTCGCCTTGATGAAGGAAGCAGGAGCTGATAGAAGAGGAGATTAAATACACATGGGCTTGCTTTCAAAAATATAAATGATGATAATTTCTCATGCAAATAGCTTAAGAATTGTGGACTTGCATAATAAGATGGTGCTCATTACAGCACCAACTTTGTGTTATACTTCTAGTATGAAAACCTATGTATTCCTCTCTGGTTTCACCTTGCAGTCACAGACAGCTGCAGCTCCTGATAGTGATCCCTAAACTCCTCTATGCCCCTTGCTTACATTTGAAAACAAAATTTGTACTTTGACCAAAGAAAAGACCCAAAGGTCTAATAAAAAAATATAAATTAATTTAAGGAAAACTTTTGCATGTCAGTCTATATCCCAAAACATCTTTAGGTGTTTATGTAACAATGGATCAGTGAAACAAAAGAGGGATTCTTTTAAGTTTGCAAAAATCTGCATTTATATATTTCTTTTCATCTCAAATACTTCAATTTTTATTTCAAAATTATTCCCAGGTAAATTTAATCTATGTAGTTATTTTAGTCAGTTTGTGGATTACATTATTTACTGTTTCTTTCAGACTGTAGTTATTTAGATTATTTGGCAAACAGATTGAGGAAAGTAATACCAAACAGACATAATTAAAAGAGATGACTGTATGTCCACATACTTTAGAGTTGTTTACTGGTTGTTAAGTTACCTCATCTCTTTTCTGTGATTACTTTTAATGTTAATGTAGGCAAATAAAGGCAAGAGTATACTGCAGAACTCATACAAAAAAAAAGGAGCAGTTTCAATTCTTCATAGGTGTAATACATTGAGATTTCCTTTGTGTATTCTGTGGAAAACTCTCATTCCTGATTCTGGAGTGGAAATTCACTGGTAAATGTTTGTCCTCTGTTTTTTCGCCAGGGGATCAGTTGACTACCTTACTTCATGCAAGGGAATTTCCCCTTTTTTCCTAGGCTAGTCAAGGAAGACGGAGCAGGCTGGCTGGTTGGCCAGCCATGCAGAAACTTCCTCTGGTCTATGCTATTAAAAAATTAATCAGAAGCTTTTCCCTCCATAAGGACAATACCTTTGCACCTACGTACTGAAAATGTGTGGACTTTTTCTGTCATAGGAAGCATTTTACACGTTCAGCACAATGGAAACTTAATTGTTCAGCCACCTTAGGCTTGGTCTTGTAACAGAAATAAGAATTATTCTAGAGATGATCATGTTTCCAGGAAAAAAAGTAATGTATGATCATATGAGAGATCAATACTCCAAAGCTGTGCATAGTCAAAGGAGGCATCAGCCAGGCTCTTTGGTTGAGCATGGTTTGTCCTCAAAAGACACAAGGTGGAATTTGTACTGAACACCTCCCAAAAGAAAAATTTCTTGCAATGTAGAATCCTGGAGAACAAGTTAAGTCTAAGAGACAGCAAATATGGTAACACTGCAGACTGGTGGTTTCTGTTATTGCTTTAAAAAAAGCAGGTTTATATCAGAGAATATTTTGGTTGGAGAGCCTTTTTATACAATGCAACAATTTCAATAATTCTGCGTACAACGCAAGTATGATAGTAAGTTATGTCAACTAGATTTTATGCTTTTTCTTATTTTTCTTTGAATCTCCATGCTTAAACAGTTCATTACAACTGGCATTTTGAAAGTAAAGTAGGGAAACCAAAAGATTACCTAGAAATGTCTGAAGGGAGAAGGAAAATTGTCTGAATGCCAGACAGGGTTAAGGGGTGTTTAGCCAGAGCTCCTCTCTTCCCCTAAGAGATTAATCCAAGAACAATGCACAGTGCTCCCAAATTTCAATTATTAAAATAATTTAAACAAAAAATGAGTGGATTTCTTGGAATACTTTGATACCCAGTGGGAACATACATTCAAAACCAAGGGAATTAGGCAGTAAAGAGAAAAAAAAAGATGGTTTTGCTGGAGGCCCACCTAACAAAAATACAAGTGGCTCTGAACACTGCAAAAAAGGGATCTACCATCACAAGATGGGGACAATGGCAAGGAGGTGCTTTTCTGACATGTTCCCAGGCTACGCAAGGACACATTAGGGCCAAAACTCACACTTTGGCAGCTGGTACTTCCCAGAGAAATTAGCACCACTACAAATTACCTTCTCTGCAGAACTTGAGAATGCCTCCATCAGAAATGCTTCATCCTCATTCTGGGCTGCTACTTTTCAGACAGACACATTTCCTTATCTTATATCTTATTGAAAGAATAAGAAATGCAAGGTAGTAACACTTCCTGCTGGAGTGAGAGGAGTTTCAGGGGTAGTGCTGACACTTGCCTGCAGCCTCAGCCACAGGGATTCTTACCACAGCATTCCAACTAGCAGTACCAGTCAGCTAGGCTGGGATTCCTCTCCCTGTATCACCTACAGCGTGGGAGCTTGCATACACACCACCCACCTACACCTCCTTTATAGTCAGTGAGAGATACAGGGAACTGGCAGCTGGGACACATCTCTTCCAAAGGCAGATGGCTTAACTGATTAGGTGAATTATGTTCTTGAAGATCTTGTTTATCTCCATTGTCTATAAAACTGTCTAGACACCTTGCTCAGAGGAAAGCAGCCATGCTTGTGACATGTAAAGTTAGGGAAGATGAAAATCATAGCATGTAAGTGAGAAAAGCAACCATATTCTCAGTCCTGAGTGTGTATTTATCTGTCTGTCTGTCTGTCTATCTATCTGTCTATCTATCTATCTATCTATCTATCTATCTATCTATCTCAGCTCAATGTCTTTGAAAAATTTCATCAATATCAGGGATGGGAGGTGTAATAAATTTACAGATTGGATGAAAAGATCTGAGAAGCAGAGCCAAACACTTTGCCTGAAGACAGATCACAGAGGTGAGGTGTAGCTTTTCTGTAGGTATTTATAAAATCTTTCATGCTTTGGGCTGAGATTTCCAGACCTGGAAACTAAAGAGATTGAAATGTGTTTCTACCATTGTTATTATTATTTCATCAGTCTCTGATACCTAAGATCACTATAGCATTTTAAATCCCCAACATACAAAACAGGAGGGTGTACTTATTTTCTGCCTTTCCAAATAGGGAGAAACAGCTTTTTTTTTATTTGCAAAATTTTGATTATTTTATTTCATTTTAAAAGGTCTCACACTGGACTCTGGTCCCCTCAGAAAAATCCTTTTTGTAGACCTGAACTCTTTCAGGCTAAGTCTGAGCTTTCCTGGAAGGAATTATTGTCTCATCAGGAATGCACATAGTGGAGCAGAGCAGACTGAGTGGAACATCCTATATTGCCTGAGTTCCAATTACATCCTCCAAACATTTCTGTACTCCTCAAAACCCAAAGGAAAAATCAGACTGGATCTTTGTGGTGCCACTCTCAGGGAAGAAGAAACTTCTGGCCTCGGGGTCACACAGTGTCTGGGACAACACAAACACAAGTAAGGGAAATGGGATGGCGGGGGGACAGTGGAGTCACAGCTGTTTCCTCAAGATGTCTCAGGCCAAGATCAGAAAAAAGAGGAGGAAGGGACATTCACAAGTGACTTGACAAGTGACATCAATGGTGGGGTTCAAAATTTAGGGAGGGGGTTCATTTTCTCTTGCATGATTTCCAGTAATTCTGGATGACAGTCAGAGTTGTCAGTAAAGCAGGATGAGAGGAATCTGAGGAATAATGGGAAGAAAAATCTAAGGCAGGTATGAACTCATTCTTTCCAACACTGCAAAATTCAGATGAACCCTGAGGAGTTCAGTAAAAATCACTATGATAATAACTCTTTCTTTTTTCTTCTTGCCACAAAATGATGCCTCTTTGACAATTCTGAGTGAAGCTGAAGTGTTAAGAGGCTTTGTCCCTTCTGCAACTTCTCAGTCATGAAATAGAAATGCCACACACCTTCCTTCTTTCCAGGCAGAAACAAATACTTTAATTTTAACATAAAGGATGGGGGGGGGAATACTCTAAATTACAGGTGAATAAATAGAATGTTCTAATTGTATTTAAAGGCAAAAACTTAAATTTCTTAAAAATTATCTCCCATTTCTATCCTTCCATCCACCAGTGTTTCCTGAAGACTAACAATATCCCAGTTCACTGACAAGGTGATCACCTTGTCCACAAGGTCATCCAAGGTGAAAAGAAATAAAAATATTGCTTTACTTGATCAGCCACACAACTCCAGTATTGATAGGTGAACAGTTAACATGAACAATTCACAGCAAAATTGCCACAATTAGCAAAAAAAAGAATTAAACTGTTGATGTTGTGTACCTGAACTTCAGCAAGGCTTTGACACTGTCTCCCACAGCACACTCCTGGAAAAGCTGGCAGCCCACAGCTTGGACAGGAGCACTCTTTGCTGGGTTAGGAACTGGCTGGATGGCCAGACCAGAGAGTGCTGGTGAACAGTGCTGCATCCAGTCACCAGTGGTGTCCCTCAGGGCTCTGTGCTGGGCCATTTCTGTTCAATATCTTCATTGATGACATGGATGAGGGGATTGAGTCTTTCATTAGTAGATTTGCAGATGACACTAAGCTGGGAGCATGTGTTGATCTGTTGGAGGGTAGGAGAGCTCTGCAGAGAGACTTGGAATGGTTGGATGGATGGGCAGTGTCTAACAGGATGAAGTTTAATAAATCCAAGTGCTGAAGTTTAATAAATCCAATAGCCACTGCTATTGTGGCTGCATTTTGGCCACAATAACCCCCTCCAATGCTGCAGGCTGGGGACGGTGTGGCTGGACAGTGCCAGGCAGAAAGGGACCTGGGGGTACTGGTCAACAGCCGGCTGAACATGAGCCAGCAGTGTGCCCTGGTGGCCAAGAAGGCCAAGGGCATCCTGNTCCAGAGGAGGCAACGAGGCTGGGGAGGGGCTTGGAACACAAGCCCTGTGAGGAACAGCTGAAGGAGCTGGGGTTGTTTAGCCTGGAGAAAAGGAGACTCAGAGGTGACCTTATCACTCTCTACAGCTTCCTGGAAGGTGGCTGTAGTCAGGTGGGGGTTGGTCTCTTTCTCCAGGCAGCAACTGACAGAACCAGAGGACACAGTCTCAAGCTGTGTCAGGGGAAATACAGGTTAGATATTAGGAAATAGTTTTTTACAGAAAGGATGATTAAGTTCTGGAATGGTCTGCCCAGGGAAGTGGTGGAGTCACCATCCCTGGATGTGTTTAAGAAAAGACTGGATCTGGCACTTGGTGCCATGGCTTAGTTGAGGTGTTGGGATATGGGTTGGACTCAATGATCTTTAAGGTCTCTTCCAACCTAGTCATTCTGTGAATTCTGTGAAACTGTTCACAGGAAACTTCTGATTAAGTGTAAGAGCTACATTTGATCTCCAAATAAATGTTTTCTACTTATTGATTCATCTACCTCTACTAAAGACTATTACATCATATTTTAAAGGATTTAGCGTCACCATTTTGTCTAGAATATAGATCTTGTCCTTGTCTGTAAGCTGTCCATATTTGCTGTGGACTTTCATAGACAGACAGCTCTTTGTAAGTTTTGAGATGTAGGACTTTAGCAAAGGATTTGGTATTTTAGGGATGAAATATTTATTCTTACAGACTTTTAAAGTATAGCTGTAGCTTGAACCGGTTGCTTCACTTGCTATGAGCTGGAACCAGGTCCGGAACAGTAGTTTTTGCAGGCAGACAGGCAGAGGCATTCCTGCCACCCAGTATCTATTACACAGGTGCTATAAGAAAAAGGCACTCAGTTCTGAGGTTCGTCCTAGGGCCATTGGTATAGGCCTCAGGTATCATTAAGGTTTTCTCATTACATTCACTGAATATTTCATAAAATGTTCTTCTGGTGTGTTTTGTTTTTGTTTTTGGTTTTGTTTTTTTTTTTCTTTTTTTTTTTTTTCTTTCTTTTTTGTTTGCTTGTTTGTTTGTTTTTTGGTTGCCTTCCCATATTTTTTTCCCCTGGGGAAAAAAAGAACATTTAGAGTTAGCATGTGAAAAAAGCAATTCAAATAATAATTTTGCTAAGTAGTGATTAACAGTGTTTTTTTAAGGGTAGCACCTACTAGAATTCTCTGTAAATGTTATTGTAAATTTTTTAATGCTCCTTCTTCCTGGTGTTTTTAGGTTGCTTAATTTTTCCTCTGGGTATTCCTATTCCTCTAGAAGCTGGATGTGTTGCCAGTGCCTTTATAAATTAGTGGTGCAAACAAAATCCTCACACAAAATAGAGAGAAAGAAGGAAACAGAAGGTGAGTTATGGTTAATTCACCTCCTCAGAGAATGGTAAAACTAATTTAAACTTTATTGCTTCTTAATATTTCTAATCTGTTAATTTCCTGATTTCTTTCTTAATATTTCTAATGTGTGAATTTTCTACATAGAGGCAGCAGAAGGCTTTTCAGTGATGTAGACTAACTCACAGACTGCCTTCCCATAGATAAGGACAAGAAGGACTTAGTTTTCATCCTCAGGAACAGCATCCTCCAGTTCAGCAGGAGAAGCAGACTGAGTGCCCAGAATGAGGAAGACTCAAGTGGAAATTTCCGGCATCAGGGAAGCAGCTTGGGGAAAGAGAAAGGACAGAACCTTGAGACAGAAACAGTCTTCAAGAGACTAAAAATTTTCCTTTTTTTTTCTTTCCTTCATTTTTGGCAGTGAGTGCACAACTTTTGTTCCACCTAGACTCGTCTAGGAAAGGAGCAGCTTTGGTGTGCCTTTCCCAGCTCCTGCAGCATCCCCCGACCATGTGCTGGGCATGGAGGTGCCTTGTCACATACCCTTTCTTTCTTCCTGGACCAGCTCTTGGTGCATTTACAGCAATAAAAAAGGAGGTGCTTAATCCCATTTGAGAAGTGCCCAACATACAACATACCTAACTGAGCAAAGGCAGATAGAGTAATGGTGATAAGCTAAAGTCTAATTTGTTACACGCATGTGCAGCCTTGATAAAGACTTATTTACAACGTAAGCAAAGGTTAAAAGTGACTTGAAATCACTTCATGTGATAAGGTGAAAATTATTATAACTTCACCTGCATCTTATGACCTTGATTACTTTTATGTCTGCACATGCTTATACATCTCCATCTCCATGGAGGAATCAGGCTCTTTACTGCAAAACTGAAATTTGCACCACCACGTTTTGTTCAACAATGGTTTGGTTTGCAAGGAGATGTTCTGTTATGGGTAAACAGTTAAACTCTTCCATACTCTGGTCCAATATAGCACATGCTTCCCTTTGAAAATGATCCAGCTTCTACACTAAAATACTCTGGCTGAAAATTGAAGATCATACAAACTGTGTACAGTTCATATTTTCTTATGAATGTATAATTAGAGGTTCCCATAAAACAGGTTTATGAAATGTGAACTTCTTCTGACTAGTAATGACAAAGTTGTTCCAATGGCTTCTTTTCATTAGTTGCAACATCCTGTAATCTTAATAAGAACACAGTGCCTTAAATATCTAATAAAAACAGAGCATGAGACCATGAAAGAAAATTATTTAAGAGTCTACTGATATTATGGGTTGGCAGAGATTTTGTTTTGACTTTATTCTGTAACAACCTAGATGCAGCATTCCCAAAGCCACATTTCATGCAAGTAAGGAGCATGTATTTTTTTTTAGGGCAGGTGGATGCTGTTATTAGTCAAGCAAAGAGAAAGAGAAGGCGAAAATCAGAAGTGAGGATGGGAGAAAGTAGATAGAGCTGTAAGCTGAAGGGGAGAGCAGTACTTGTATTGCCCATGGGATTTTTTTGTCTTAGGTCATAAATTTTTTGAGGTGGGGAATGTCTTTCTGCCCTGCATTTGCATAAGCAGCCAGAAGAGAAACACTGGCAAATACATATATTTATTCTACTTAACACACTGTGAAAAGCCCAAATGCAAGGGGATTGTAAACTTAAACCACTAAAAGGTTCATGCACGACTATAAATCTACTCTTAGATGACCATATGTCTGTACTGCTGTTTCCACACAGCCCCTGCCAGAATTGCAGCATATAAGAAGAAATACCCTGCAAGTTTTTGAAGCTAGTGGGAACTGAAGTTATTTTGCACTAGACTAAACCAAGGGGGAAAAGCACGTGCCGTGTTTCTCAAAACTGCATGAAGAGAAAGTGTAAATTTAAATAAGAGACTATGTCATGCTGCAAAGTTTGGTCTTTTGGTCTAAACTAGCTGTAACTCAGCTTCTAACAATTGCAATTTCCTAAGCTTCTCTGAGGGAAAGCAGCAAAATGAGAAAGATACTATGTTTGCTGTTTCCTGGTCAAAGTGCCTAGACAATACCAGAGAAGGGGAAGTGAAATTGCTTGGGACACACTAAAAATATTTCAAAATGTGGCTGAAATGTTTTGGATCAGTCTTCCATTTAGACTCCCAGCTGCTGTTTGGTGTACCTGAGTCTATTTGCAGACACAAACACAGGCTTGCACCATGTTGTGATCAAGCTTTTTTGGAATTTGTGACCCTCTGCTCCAGAAATATGGGCTTAGTAAGGTAAGGAGAGCAGCTCCCCCAGCTTGCCTGCAGAGAGGGAACCAATAAACAACAAGTAGTTTGGGATGCCTTCCTGCAGGATGCAGGGCCCTACATACATGTGATATAATTACAGTGCAACTTCTTACACCATCATTGGCCATGGCAGACCTCCCACACCAGGAAGGCCCATATGTCATGGGAATCAGTAACAAAACTTTGGCAAAACAGCACAGTGTAGAACATCACCAGCTTTCTAAGAAATTCACTAGAGGGAGTATCACTTTGATTTATAAATCATTGCACTTGCATGGGACACCACTAAGGTGCTGTATAAGTATATCTATGACTATATTCCTGTAATCTTCCGGAGCATTATAGAAGGAACTTTGCTCTGTATAATCTCCTGGGCCTAAATGCCTTTTCAGTATCCGCAGGTATAATGAGTTTAGAAGACTGAAATAGTCAATACTATTTATTTATGGCATTTTCCTACACTGGAACAGTTAATGAAGGTTTGCAAAACCTTTGGGGTTGTATTGTTATGGACATGGAGACCTGCTAGTGCTGATGCAGCAGTGCAGCTTATGGGAGGGCAGGTATGTATCCATGTAATGATACATAATCCACATTTCCTTGGTGGTAGGGAATATCCTGTGGGATAGTCAAAATTGTACTGTGCATGATGCCAAATGATACCCAAGCAATTGTGTGCTATTGCAGCACATCAGTACTAAGAGTAGTAGATTTATGTGATGTTGTGCATTGCTTTTTACCATCTATAGATTTTTCCACATGAAGTAAGGCAGTAGTAACTACATAGCCTTTTTCCTCATACAGGGCGAAGAGAGGTTGTGCTGCCCTTGCATCTGGATTTTCAGGACTCTGCCTACTGTCCCACTGAATTCCCTGTACCTTGAGGTCTGCTATGGCATATAGGGTCTAGGAGGAAAATTGATTTAAGAAGACATAGAGGTGACTTCTGAAGAGGTTGTGCAGGGCTGGAGGAGCTCCAGGGCAGCTTCGTGCCACAGCTTTCACTAGAAGGTGAAATGTTGGTCCCAGGAGGGATTGACCAAACCCAAAGAGAACAGGAAGCAAAGGCAGATAATCCCTCATAAACAATCCCTCACAGGACCTTTGAATCTCAGTGAGGCCATGTCACAGTGGCACCATGGGCCTTAACAGTGCCATAATAGCTTTTGATTTAGTATCAGCTCAGACACTGGCATAGGTTACCCAGGGAAGTTGTAGATGCCCCATCTCTGGAAGTATTCAAGGCCTGGTTGAATGGGGCTCTGAACAGCCTGGCCAAGTGGAAGGTGTGATAAGGGGGTTAGAGCCAGATGACCTTTAAGGTCCCTTCCCATTCAAATAATTCTGTGATTTTACGATTCTCTCCGTACAAGAATTACCACTGTATCAGACACAGTTTCACCCACAGAAGGCTTAAAAATTAATACCCTTATTACCATCAGTTGTACAGGCTTTGGAGTGCACACTGGCAGTGCATTCACACACACCACAAACACCTGGTGGTGGAGGGTTTCACAAATGAAGGCTCAAATCTGGGGAAAATGCCAGAGGAGGAACATCTTCTTGAAGAAGGAGACAGCTTCAGGAAATGGCAAATCTCTCCTCTGAGCTTTGAAGCGGGTAAAACATGCCAGAAGTATGTGAATATCCAGGGGCCAAGATTGCACCTGACTTGAACAGGGATAAAGCACCAAGTTCTGTATCCACAAAATGGATGCATTGCCCCCTGCTAAGATGGATTTGCTCTTTTTTTTTTTTTTTTTTCCTCATTCAAATAATCTATTTTTTTAGGTGAAAGAAGTCGGCACTGGGCTTTTTGGAATTGACTCGTCATAGCAAAAATCTGACATAATACAGATTTTCCAATGATAATCACATCAATAATGAATAAGCACTTCTATACCATTTTGGAGAACTGCCATCGTTAGGAAGTCTGTTTCTTCCAGAAGAAAGACTATTCACTGGGAAAGGAAATGTCAAAGGCAATTATTTTGCCTAGATGATCATGACTGTTTCTTTTGACAAGCACTATAGCAATTTCTGGCACGGTCCTTGAACCGAGTGAAAACTGAGCTGGAATATCACTGAATGTTTGGAGTATAATTTTCTATCCTGAATTTTTATTTTAGACTACTATTGGAATTGAAAAAATAATGCTGTTTTGTTTCTTCCTGAAATGTACTAGCCAGGATCTCAGGGCTTCCCAGTGCCTTTCTTCTCCTATTACCGCCTGGAGAAAACTTTGGAGGAGTTTATTTACTGTGAGGGGGAGACTAATTTTCAGGCCCTTTTAACACAGAAATTTCTGCTTAGTACAACCATGCTGTCTTAGTTTGAAAGACAGGTACCTGCCAGCAAAAAGCTGGAATCTCCCTTTGAATAGAGAATGTAAACCCTCTCCCTCAGATTATTATAATTTTGCAATTGGAGGCTCTCAGGCAAAGATTTGGGAATGGGAATAACAGTTCTTTACTAGGAATATTAGACAAAGCAAAGACAAATACAAATGTTATAGCACTAAGAGACAAGCAAAAACAAAGAAACAACAAAACCTCAGAAAATGCCCTGACAGAGTCAGGGATGTGACCTGACACCCTGGGTATCAGGGCGGTGAAAGCAGTCCAGATGAAATCCTCCTTGAGCAGTAAATGCAGTTCTATGAAGTGAAATAGTCCTGTAGGAAAGTCCAATGGTGA
>WBNO01020037.1:120103-138689 GCA_013400575.1 Peucedramus taeniatus
AACCCCCAACACATGCAAAGTAATTAGCAAGTATTCCTGATGGAAGATCATTTGAGACTATCTCACACCATCTGTACTAGAGACCTCATTACAGCAATGCATTTAGGAATCTTATTAATTATGTGTATTTAAAACACACAACTGAAGAAGCAGTGATATCTTTTAAAGCCCTACCTGACATTTCTCTGGTAGGAACCCCCTCCTCTCACTTTAAAAATTGCACTTCATAAATTGCACAAGATTTGTATGAGCTTTTTAGGTAAACTCTTTTAATGTAAATTCACTGGAACACAATGAATCATGTTCCCTTTTCATCTGGGGAACAGGAGCAGATCAATCTATCACCTACATCCAAGTGAACCTGAAGCCTGGCTGCATTTATGTCAAGCAGCCTTGGGCTTGCCTGGGCATCCCTGTGCTCCTGAATGTCCCCAGGAAGAAAAAAGGGCATAGGAGAGCACAGAGAAATGGGCCATTGAGTCTTCTGTGCACAAGAGCAAGTGACAACAGTGACAAGCAATGAAGCAATGTTCTTGCAAAGAAAATCTCAGCAGAAAATACTGTAATAATAAAAATAGAAATAGGTTTATACAGTCAAACAACCTGAGATTCTGCACAGTGACCACAAAACCGTGTCTGCTGCAGTTTTCTTCTCTCAATATTTTTTCTGTTTCTCTCATCAGCTGTTTATAGATGAATACTTTGCTACAAGAAGCCAAGGGAGGAAGGTAACCTTCAGTGACTTGTACGTTAGATGAAACCCAGAGCAGTCATGAGCAACAGTGCATCTCAGCAGATATCTTCTCTGGGGCATGATAAACTTTTTGAATCCTATTTCTTGACTAGAAGTGGGAAGAGGCAAGACAGATTCTGATGTAGAAAGAGTTGCAAAGCAACCAACTACTTTGTCATTTGCTTCCCACCCTCTTCCTTCTGCTCAGCATCCCCAATCCCTGTGAAAGTGTACCTAACCACAATAGTAATGACAAAACCAACAATAAATAGAAACTCCTTCACACACAACCCTGTGAAATTATATAAAGCAAGCCAAAGCTTTAGAGGACAGAAAAGAACAAGACCAGAATAAAAAGCAGATGGGAATGAAGTTAATGGAGAGGATTATGTTTCTGATATGGAAAGGCAGCCTTGCTAAATTTTTGATCAAACATATCTGCACTTTCAATAGAAGCCAGATTTAGGCTTTGAACCCTGAGGCAATGTGTCATAAAAAAACATATTTTGCTTAGGTAGTTCCCAAAGGTTATTTACCTTGAATGATCAATGCTGATCACTGATCATTCTCTGCAGTTGCTTCTGCACCTCTAAAATTATTGCCTGAAAGAAATATTTGTAACAGCATATCTGAGTTTTAATTTCCATTAAGGAAACAATAAATCATGTCATAGGTTTCTGAATTCATATGCATAGGAAAATAATGACTTCTCTGTGACAGGATTATTTTCTATTTCTTTCCTAACACATGCAAGTCTATCCAGTTCCAGTAATGATTGTGGAGCTGAAAAACAGTGTTTGTTGCCTAATCTTATACTTCTCTGTTCTTCCAGAGGCATGTCAGCTTGAGGACATTTGATTGCCCCAACTTCCACTCTTCTCCAAGAAGGCCTAGTATTCCTTGGTTGTGGACAAAAGTTTAGAAAGATAACTCTTAAGCGCCATATGGATGTATAATTTAGCATTCAATAAGCCTTTTTAAATACTTTAACTTAGCATAGTTATTTCCCCACATATTTCTTTGTCTCCTCTTTCATAATTAGGGTGGGAAGGAAGAAAGGGAGGAAGGCACAGAGTGAAATTTCATTTCCCTTCTGTGTGAGCCATGCAAGTGGAAAGACTGGTAATGGAGACTCCTTCTTCTTCATTGCCTTCACACATACACAGGCCAGATTTGGTACCTAAAGCAGAATCAATCATGGTAACAATTTACCGAAAAACATGATGAAATGAGATCCTTAAAGCTGACAGGCACTGATGCCTGAAATAAATTAACATATATTTTAGTTTGTGAATAGCACACACTAGATTTCTCTGCCTCCCTCAAAAAAAAAAAAAAAANAAAAAAAAAAAAAAGGCGGCTCCCCATCAACCAGAGCAAAAGATGCTTTATATGTTTGGACCTTGGTTCCAGGCACGAGCACATTCCAAATTCTACTGGCTTTTTGGCCCATGGTATATGGACTATTGTTTTATTGAGTTAATCTACTGACTCGTTTAAAGCCTTGTTTTTAAATCTGGGAGCAAAATGGACAAAGAGAAATCCAAGAAGAAATTGAGCAAAGGAGGTGAAATCTTATTTTTCATATATAGGGCCAAATATGAAGTCAGTGGAGTAGCTTTGAACTTATAGTGGTGAAGCTGAAGGCAGGATTTGGCCCTTGAAGCTGTGGATTACTAGGTTTGGAAGAGAACTCTGGTCATTCCATTGCAGCTTGGCTCTGATGAAATATGACTCCTGGACCTTGTCCCAACAAGACGGGAATTATTTCAAACAATAATAATTTTGTTTGCATAGCTTAAGATTTCACTCAGTTACAAATACATCTTTTAAATTAAATTTCCCTTGGAAAATGATTAAAGGAACTAACTATTTGTTAAACTCGGGGTATTCTTGGTGAAATCTAGAACTTAGGGTGGGCTCTATTGAGTCCAAACCACTGCTTAGTTTTTGCCATGACCACAACAATGGGATGTTCAATCTCAAGCAGAGAATAAGTTGGCCTCACGGTTTCCTTTGCCTTTCCTGTAACAAGGTAAAAAAATCACAGGCAGCAACGGCACAAAGTCTGTTGTTTTTCTCTCTCTCCTGCTCAGTGAGGGCAGACAAACCATGGCTTTCAAAACACTTCAACAGTGGACCACACACGGCCTGAGGTTAACGCTATTATTGTTGCATTGTCAGGCCTTTCTTGTCTGTCCTGCCAAATGAATTGCTTGTTCCTCTATTAAATAGGATTCTTTTCCAGTAGCTATCTCCCTTAACCTCAAAACTATCTCCTTCCCTAGAGAAGAAAGATCAGCTGTGTACTCTTGTCCCTCAGTGAAATGGCAGAGACAACATTTCACCAAGGGATGTTATAGAATGTTCCCTGAACCACTTACAGAAAAGGGAAACAACAAAAAAAGGAAAAACTCCGTATATTTCCTCCCTTTGGAGCTGGAGAGTAAGTGTATGGTACTCAGGTTGAACTCTGGTTCCCCCAACCTCTTTAACTGACTTTTTCTTACAAAATATTACATTTTCTCTTAGATTAATACCTATCTATGAGATATAAGAACTGTCTAGAAAGCCTTTCTGCTTTCTGGGATTTTTCAAGGGATGAGCAGGATGGTTATCTAAAAAAGAGGCTTCTGACTGTGTGTGCAGAGTACCTGTCACTTAATGTATCTTTGGTCATTGTCAGCATTTCAAAGACTTCAGAAGATTCCCTAAAATATCTACAGGACTATCATTATCTTCCCTTGTTCAGTTTTCAGTTCACTGCTCCGATGTTCATATTGCCTCTCTTCATTTTCCTAGGACTGTGAGAAGAAGTCCTGGAGTGCAACTTTCACTTGTTATTCCCTTGCCCTGGTTTAGGGCAAATTTGGGAGAAAACCTCCAAAGGGGTTCCTCTAGAAAGCAGATTTAAGCAGCCCCTCCCCCAGTTGATTTGGGAAAAATATTTCCTTTGAGAAAAGTGAAAAAAAGCCTGTTTATCTAACAGGCAAAGCATTCACCAGCACAAAAAATGAACAATATTAAACAATAAACCTCTTGCTGCTCTGAAGAGATGACAAACTCAGGACGTGCCCTTTGTGGGCTGTAGCTCAGCTCACTCAGTTTGTTATCAGTCCCTCCGGCGCTGGAAATGCTGCGGCCCAGGCCCGGCCCGGTGGCCACAGGAGTGAGCTGCTGGTGCTCCTCTGGGTGTTCATCCAGAGCAGGTTTAAACAGTTCCAGGAAAAAGGAAAAAACACAGCCCAGGAAACTCTCTGCCTCAGCTAGCTAAAAACTAACTAAAAGCAAAGGAGAGCTCTGTCCTGCTGTCTGTCCATCCATCCACAGACACAACACAGTCCAGGAAAGGGAAAGTGGAGGAGTGAGTGCAGTTTCTGAAAACAAACTGTGCACTTCTTCTCTCCCACCCTTCTCTCTCAGAACCAGTCTTAAAGGTGCAAAACTTATTTCTGGGCTAAACAGATGAATGGGGATACAATTCAGCATCATAAAGTCACCCCAGGACAGTAAATTTTCTTCTGGCGCAGCCTGTTTTTTTTTACCCTTCCCTTTGACTTCCTATTTTCTGTCACCAGTTTTGTTTTTCTAACTGCTTATCAACCCCTCACTTAGTAGATCTGCACAGAAGGTCAGTGCTAATAAATGTACAGTCATGGTCTAATCAGATTTAGATATCATTTCTTCCTTTTGTTGACTGGCAGGTGACAGTTAACTCTTTCTTTTCAGTCTCTCTCAAGGAGGTGGAAAATATTTAGATTTTTTCATCTGGGATTTGTATTATATGAAAAAGATAATACCCTATTTTTACAGGGTTTGCCATCTGAAAGCATGGTGTATACCCGAGAAAGGTTATTTTTTGCTGTGTTTTTTCCCCCAGAAAGTACAATCAGCATGCCAAATCTGGTTGGAAATGCTCAGATCACAGCCAAAGTGGATTAATCTGTTTGTTCTGGTTAATGATGCTGTACTCTGAAGCCTGCTCTGTTCTGGGAAGAGAGGAAGCAAGGGCAACGGGTGAATCTGCTGGCTCCACAGCAAGGGCCACACCTCAGTCCACCCTCTTCTTACTCCTGTACCACCTCCTGCACTGTCTGTTCCTCACAGAGATGAGCATTTCTTGGCCATGCTGGTTTGGGGGGCAGAGGGAGAGGCTCAGCCTCTTGCTACAAGGGATGGACATGGGCAATTCAGCACCTCTGCCCTTGCATCAGAGCAAACACTCCCAGACTGAGTCTCAAGGGAAGGGCAAGGGAGGTTCACATCTCTGCTTCTGCACTTGAGAAAGCAGAAACATGCAGGGCCCACAGAGACACAGGAATGTTTCTTGGCCTTAAACCTGGGTCACTCAGCACCTTCTACTAGAAACCCATGAAAAAACCCTTGGGTTAAAACCCGTCAAAATAGCCAGAGGAAGATTTTTGATGATTCTGAGTACCAGTCAGCATTTCAAACATATATGATTCAAAAGATACAATATTCCAGATAAGGTCCATGTTTAAATAGCAAACCTCAGCATAATGCACATGCAAAAAAAGCTGTTAAAAACTGACATCTGTGTTTTGCATGGGTATGTGGCTACACACTATTTTTAAGTCAGTTTCCCAGAGAGAAAATGAACAGGGAAATGTGGGTTTGTACTGTTTAAGTTTCCCAAACAGTCAAATCAACTGGCTATCATGCTCAGGGGATGACACTTCCTCAAGCAGCATCCAGCAGAAGAGTACCTAAAGGAATTGTCCCTTCTCCCCCATGTGGGAGTACACACTGCTGAAGCAAAGGGGTCTTAATATAGTGGGATCTACAAAGCCCTTTTTTTTCCCCACTAGGACAAAACAAACCAAAGCAGACTCCTAAGAACAAAATAATCTATGTGTGTCACTGGGTGATGAGACTTTCCCCCTGCAAGACAGATGTATGACAAATTGTACTGGGGAAGGCACACAGCCAGGCTGCAGGCTGTGCTATGACAGTGCTAAACCAAACACGTGGGGAAGGAAATTTTGGGGACATCTGCACCAAAATATGGACTCTTCTGAACTGCTGCAAGCAAATAATTAATGCCATAGTATTCAATATGAAGTTTCTGTGTGAGGGAAACTTATATTCATAGATGATCTATGTATAGATGTACAGATGTAGAACAGAAGACTTGTATGGAATAGTGGGAATTTCTTCTTCTCAATTAGTTGATATACAGAGGACCACTACAAGAACAGAAGAGAGAAGAGAGCTTGTTTGTGTCACATCCAACTGGAAAACACAGTATATTTCTGCTAAAAACAGTGAGTATTAAAATCCTGTTGGAGATTTGGAGATGCTGCAGAGATGTCACTTTGATGGCTTCAGCAAAAACATTCATGATATAGGAGGTCAGAAGAAGAAGTTTGGATCTGGAGGGCAGACACCTGTTCCTTGAAAGAGGAAGGAAGCTGTGAGGGCTTTGAGCCTGCCATTTCCTGATGGAAACTGCACACTGGACCACAGGGACAGCTTGTGGTTGCTCAGTCCCCAAAAGGAGCACCTCTGGACCCAGACTCAAGAGCCTCCAAACAGGATCTTCGCTTCTGAGAAGCGAGCCTGGAAAAGCAGCAGGCAGAGAGAACATACAAACAGAAAGTTTGCTGTGAGCACTAAACAAAAAATGGATCCCTCCTGGTCCTGTGCAGCTGCATAGTGTCTGGGGACTGGTGAACCTGCTGGATGAGAGGAGATGCTCTCCCTGAGGAGATATGAGCAGAGGAGTTGTAACAACTGCATGAATTTTTTGATACTGTGTGCAAATTTCTGTTCCGCCAAGTGACCTGCACGCAGGATGAGGTAAAATGAAGTGAAGTGAAGTGAAGTGAAGTACAGAAGCCCAACTACCATCCCTGAGTATAAGCAAATGACTGCTATAGAACAACAAATGTATCACCAAAAAGGGCAGGGAGCACTATTGAGGGTTCTGAAGCAAGTGGTGTTCAGCACTGTCCTCAGAAATCACAATCTCCAGGAGTCTCCCTGAGCTCATCCCTTCTTGGCTATCAGCAGCTGACAAGGGGACAAAACTGGACATTAAAATGTCATGCTCTTTTTTTTTTGTCAGTCACTGGCAAAACATGACAAATACTTGAGTCAAATCAGATAGCGAGGAGCCATCTCTGAATTCAGTAAAACCAAAATTCAAATGAGTTATTCTAAATAAAAGTAGAAGACAAGCAAAAAGTCACTATCAATAGCAGATTCAGCTGGCTTGGAATCATATATGGCCAGCCAAGGATGATGTTCCAAAGAAACTGCAGAAAAACATGTTCAGCTAGTTCCCCTTACAAAAATTAGAGTTAAAATAAAAACATGACATCTCAAAATCCCTGACAAAAGGCTTGCTTCTTCCACAGAGCCTGATGAATGTGAATTACAAGAAGCTAATGCTGTAGAAAGGAAGAAAATTGGATAATCTAAAATGTGGTGCAGGCAAATATCCTTGTGTGCCTTCTGGTTAGTAAAATAAAGAACACTAATGTTAGCAACAGTGCTAGAAAAAGGTAGACCATTCCCAAACCTGAGCAGCCACAGATGTATACTTTGGTTGTTTTAGATATGGCAATAACTATATGGAACAACTGTAAAAAATTTGTCATAGCTAGATGGGAGGGGGCAACCGGAGGAGAAGTGAAAACAGTTTGTTTGATAATGCTTATAATCAGAAATCTCTGTGCAGCTGACACAGCAGAGTACTAAAGAAGGCATAAGGGAAGTCTGAGGGATATGAAAAGAAAAACAAACACTTATGGAAAATACATCTGAATGTGAACATAGAGAATACGAATTACCAGTTATTAGAAAGGAAGGTACTATGTTATTGATGCCTTATGTTTTAGCTTTCATATTTTCCAGATTCTGTATTGCATTAGTATATAACTCTGAACATCATATGAAGTGTTAGCAAGTTCTCTTCACAGTTTAGTCAGACAAAACAATTCTTTTCCAGCCTGAGAACCAAGGACACCACTGCAGTTTCAGGCCCAAAAAGTACAAACAACAGTGAATTGAGGAGAGCAATCTGGGAGGATGGGACTTCATAACCTGAAGCTGTAATTGGACAATTAACCCCAATATGTAAATGGACCAAAACTTATAAAAGTGTGAAAACTTGTGACCCATCATCCACCTTGGGTGTAGCCTTGGTCAGGCTCTTGTACTGCCCAAGGTGCATCCTTTCAAGGCCTTTTAATAAATACCTTCTTTATTCCTTTAACACTGTCTAGCTTCTGTTCTAGGCAGCCTCTCAAGGCATCATTTTCCCAACATTTTAACTCCTGACTCATCTCAGGTTGACATCTAAACAAGGGTCACACCATAAAGAGAAGCAAGGGAGTATGTGCTGTCATATTTACATCCAGTAGCCTAAATTAATTTTTATTACTTTAGAAATGTTTTGATTTTTCCCCCCTTCAGTAGCCACTTAATCTAATAAAGTTTGCCCGATAATATGTTAGCTTCCATTTACATGCATGGTCTTGCAGGAGAGTCATTCTGTAGTCAGGTAACTGTGGGGAATCTCAAAATGTACAGATCTGTGTAAGCAAACTGAGCCCATGTAAGTGTCTATATTCTTAGTGGATAAAAGCTCTTGGCAACCATTAAGCAAAGGGAAGTGTTCTGGCTGCAAACATTGATGAGGCCAGCGTTTTTAAATTTCTCACTCCTTGAGAGATCTTTTCCAAAGGCTAAATACATCTCTTGCAAGCAGTGGAATGCAGCTTGAAATGCAGTGTTGCAATAAACAACTATCTAGTCTGGGAAAATAGGTTATGTTTTTAGACTTATTAGCAAAAACTGTATTAACCCATTAAAAATACTGTTTAGCCTCCTACATGAATAATGGCAGGAACAAATTTAAAATATTAGTCTTATAAATAGCTAACATACATTCAAAATGCTTGACTGTAAGGGAAACTGAACTTTCCTTTAAAACTTTAAAACTTATTTATAATCAGAAGGAGTTTTTAATCTGAAAGACAAAAGAGATAAGCCAGGATACAATGAAAGAATAATTTGGAAAGTATCAGGTTTGTGTTTCTCCCTCCTCCCTTCCTTTGGCTGATGGTGGTCTGCAATCCTCTGGGCCCGTATCTCCTGCTGATGCAGATGCAGTGGGCACTAACTCATCCCGTCCTGGCAGGGAATCAACCTCAAAGGGCTTCTTCCAGTTTGCACCTTGTAGAACTGGCTTTGTCACTGTGGAAATATGAGTTTACTGGAAGGCAAAATCTCAAATTAAATAAAAACTGATGCTTGTGATTAAGAAACCTTGGCATAGCATTTGCAGTGCAGAAGTATAATCAGTACATCAAACACAACTGGAAGGTGCCTCTGTTTGTCCAGGAGGAGACACTGGAATGTGACTGTGGGCTAGGCTGGGCCATTATAAACTTGAAGAATGTAGGTCAGGTGCATTGCAAATCTGTTATCACATTTTTTTTTTCAGAAACAAGATGAGAACATTTGAAAAATAAAAGCCAAACAAATCCTTTCAGTCAAATGACTGAATTTTGACTCCAAGATCAAAGTCCATCTTTACAATAAATGATCTTTTATTTATGTAGTGAGGTGTTGATCAGCATTTCACATCTGATATCTTTATCAGCACTTTCTTATTTTCCTTAATCCTCTCCCTTCTGCCCTGCACCAGAAGAAACTACTTAAAAAAATCTACTGTTTTTTCTGAGCATCACATAGGTTGAAAGTAGAGACATGGCAGAGGATCCTGGTCACTGATGCTGTGACAGTGTCTAGGAATGGAGTCTCTTAGGTAGAAACTTGTAATGGTATTTGCATGGATCATTGCCATTTTTCATGAGTTTGTGGTTCCTTGAGCAGGACCCTTCTTGCTGTCTGAAGCCAGGCTCACTTCCAGCAGATTGCAGTTCTTTGTTTACCAGAGCACAGATGGTAATTTTCTTCCTAGCACTTATCTCTGAAGATGTTAGGCAGATGGGAATAGACCTTTTAGGTATCTTTTGATAATTATATTACAGTTGTGTCATTCTAGCCTGCTTCTTGCTCTCCAGTGGGTATGCCAAGGAGTGGGGAATTTAGACAGACTACAGACGTGTGAGACAGAGAGACATTTCACTGATCCTCCCATTCATGGCACTGCTCCTCAGGCCTCTCATGCCAACCTTGTCAAGCTTGGATATTCCCTTCAGCATTACCTCTCTCAGGGCAGAAGCCCTAAGAATGACAAGGCTGGTTCTTGATCAGCATCTAAGAGAGGTGTGAGTGACCACAGCCCCTGAGAGATGTCAGTTCTTCAGGACAGATTTTTGCAGTCTAAATCACCAAAAGTCAAGATTTTTTTGCAGATTGAAGGAACCAGTTTCTTCTCAAACACCAGTTCCTTCTCAAACACCAACCAGCAACACCCAAGTGTTCTGAGCCAAGAGGTTCAGAACCCCCATTTCTGCAGGCTATAGAACAGCAGGAATTAAAGGTGTGCAAGCCTAACTCCTCGTGTTCCCTATTAAAAGCTTGACTTCTGTGTTGTGCAGAAATGTATCATGTGGTGTAATTTGAGTTTAGTGAAAATTTTGTGTGCTGATAGTTTTTATCTTGTATTTTTCCTTTCCCCCCCAATGGCAAACATTGTAGAAATAATTACAGCAGCAGAGTAGTCTTGTCTGCAAAGGCCTAAAGTACTGAAAAATATACCTGAGACATTAGGAAGTAAAAGAGAGTGTAGTCTATTTTAAAAGGCAGTTATCCAGTTTCAGGTGGTTGGAGGGCAAGATCAGAACATTCATTCATTATGTGGGTGGTCTGGACTGAGAGCTGAACCCTGTGCAAGGGAGTGGACTGCACAGTGGGGGAAGGAGAGAAAGAAAGCTTGAACTTATTGTTTTTTTACTTTATTACTTTAAGTAGACGTTATTAATGGAATATGTGCAAAGGGAAAGTTGCTGGTAGAGTTGGCAAAGCATAGTTTAAAATTACTAAAGATATTTAAAACGATGTTGGGAGAAAAAAAAAACACACAGGAGAATAATTTCCAAATTAGAAGTAGCTGTGGGGAAAGCACTCAGTTCTGAAACAATTCCAAATTTTAGAAAATCTGGATGCAATTCTATTGGGCCATGGCAAGCCATATTTCTTGTTTAAAATCTTTATTTTACATCCCCAGGGGCCTTCCTGTGCTTGCTTCATTTATAGAGCACTAGGGATTATTTAGGAAGGGCAGGGTAGGCAGCTTCCTCTGGTGATGGCATAAGAGGACCCCCACCATAAAAGAGGTGTTGGGAGTGCTGCAGTGGTGTAATTTATCAAAATTAACTTTTTTTTATGTGTTCCCATCCATTACTCATAGGCAAAATGTTCCATAACCATATTATTGGTTTTACAAGCAAAAATTTTCAACCACATTTTAACAGGAAGGCACTTTTCTGTTAAAAAGAGGAAATGCTCTTTTGGCTTTAATTTAAGAAGTAATAATAGTTGTACTTTTGCTCTCCATGGAACATTTATACCTGAGTTTGTGATGCACCAGAGATGGGAGCAGGTGCAGGACTTCTGCAACACTGCTGGGAAACTGGACCAAAGCCCCTGTGAAGATCACTGTGAAGATCACCTATTTTTAGTGGCACCAATTCCACGTATGACAGAACAGAGTTTGGGACATTTCAAGGTCACTAAAAACAGCAAATAGAGAAAAAGAAAAAAAAAAATAATTCTAGAGCAGCGTGATTGGAGCAAGCAAATAAGAAAACAACATTTTACATGTAATATATGCTTTCAGAGTCAGCTATAATTAGTCTAAAAAGTTTAACCTACTGAAAGCAAGTTTAAGGTTGGAATTTTGTTTAGAAAAATAGAAAGCAATGTTGCCTAAATTTCTGGGGGAAAAAAATATGTTCAAGTATGTTATATCTAGTATTCTTAATTTTTTAATGAATTATTTCCAAACAAAATTATAGATGGACCAGGGAGCATGTGGAGTCTCTATCCTTGAAGATACCCGCTCCACACAGCCCCTTGCTCACCTCTCCCTGGGTGGGACAGGGTGGAATGAGAAGGGCAAAAGTGGGAAAACCTGTGTTTTGTGATAAAGACAAATTAACAGGTAAAACAAAAGCTGTGCTTTGGGGTAAATTCATTAGTTTTATGGATATAAATTGTTCTTTTACAGCTGAGTCTGCTACTTGGTCCAGAATTGCCTGTTCAGGGAGTTCAACAGCTGTGAAATATTTAGTTTTCCCAAATTTGCCAGTGGCTTACTTATTACCTACCACCTGAAGCCTACCTAGAACCTCTGATTCCTTCATGTGAAGGGAAGCTGTAGGTAGGATAATGATCATACCCCTGAAGAAGGTACCATAACGTGCACAACACAAGAGGACTAAATTAGGGATGCTCACAACAACCTCAAGAGTTTTTGAGCACTTCAGCACTTCCTAAATATATTTCATCTAATGATCTAGTTTTTGGATGTTATTTCCTGGAGTTTTTTGGTGTGAAGACCCAGTCACAAGCCAGCATAAAGAACAGGGCTGATATGCACTGCTCACATAGAATTGAACAAGTATATTAGTAACAGGAGAAGATTTACAATCCTTTCCACACATATCCAGTGTCAAAATGATGAAGTAGAAGAAATTGCCAAGCATCATCAACCCAAATTTCTCTACCCACATCCCTTGAGAAGATGAGTGTTGACATAGGTCTGAGCTCACTGAGCTGTTCTTTAGGTCTGGTCTGGGATCACAGCTTCCCAAAAGATGTAAGCTGAACCGAAATTTCGCAGCCACTGAAAAGGAGAATTTGCTCTCTTCTCCATCCTCACCCTTTCTCCTCCATCTTCCTGCTTGCACAATGCAGTTTGTATTTCTATATATCTTTGGACTTCAGGCAATGACTTGTGCAAGACATATTATCTCATCACTGGTGTCACAAAATCTCGTATTTACAGGGCCACCTCAGAAAGAAATTACCTAATTACAGACAAGTGTAGTAGGATCATTATTTTGTTAGCTGCCCAAGCCTTCTTGTTATAAACCCCATTTTTGTATTGTCTGTAATTTACCAGTTTTAACTCTGACCAGATTTCTTTCATCCCATGAGGCTTCTTCAGTTTTTCTTTTCTTAAATAAAATTTTCTGCCAAAACCCACACTAATTTCCAAGAACATAGCTGAAAAGAGAGATGCTGTTTTCCTGACACTAAATCTTCCATAGGAAAATGCTGGCCCACACATAGCTCTGAGTAGGGAGTAGCAATTTGGAATGCAGGGAGAATTAAGGGATTGCTGTTTGAAAATCAAAGGCAAAAAAGTGATGCAAAAAAGTCTGGAAAAACAGTAGCTTGCACATGTTCAGTAGAGACTGTCCAGAACTTTGTAACATCACACTTCACTGCCTGCAATGAGCGCTCTTGACTTCACAAGGTCTTCTGTGGCAGGAAGGTTTCCAACCCAAAGCCATGAATAATTGTTCCTCCAGATTGGGTTGTATGTGAATGCAGTAGATCTAAAGTCTCGAGCCTGCTGATAAATCCTGTTGCTGTTGGTAAAATTATACACTTGAATTTTACTTATTTGCACTTTTCACAAGCTTAAGAAATTTGGCATAAAAACTCTCCTTTGAAAAAGCCTCAGCAGTATAAAACCTATGCAAAGTGAGTATTATTATCCCATTATACAGATTTGCATCTGAGATACGTGAATTTTAAAGCCAAATGTATCCACTGGTTTTTGGGCATCCAGCCAAAGTAAAAGTTAATTTTTTTCCACTTTATTTTTTAGTTTTTCTGAGCATGTGGTTTGACACAGCTGTAGCTGTGTGTTCTCTGACTCCTGTTCTCTGACTCTCTGAGACCTGTTTCAGGTCTCAGAGTCAGGCATTCAAAGAATAGGGAATGCACAAGGTAAGGACTGCCTGTGAAAACCACTAGGGGGAAAAAAGTGATCACCCACAGCCCCTGTCTGACCATGCATTACATGGAGGACTGCAGCTCAGATGGGAAAGGGACTTCCTTCCCAAGGACTGACAGTAATATGCTTTTAGCACAGTATTTCTATAAAGTTACCCACCGAGATCAAATGAGGCAAATAGGCATACTCATTTCCCAAAAAGTCTTTGGTCGGACCTATTTCAATGCCAGCTTGGTCTTTCTGAGATTTTCTCGTTTGTTTGTATGAACAAAAATACTATGAAATTATTAGTATGTCTTATCTTGAAAAAGTATAACCACTGCACAGTATATAGGGCAGATTTTTGTATAGCAAAGATGTTACATAGATGCAAAGATAATGATTTCATTAGATCAAACTTTTCATTGGGATGTATTATGGAACAATTAATACCTTTAATTTGGAAGTCTAGCTACAGAGATCACTATTACACTGGGAACTTGGGCACTGGAAAATGTTAATGACAACTACATGTAATGTTAATCACACAGTATTAAAAAACAAGTAGAGGAAATAATATTTTCTTTAAAACTGTTGAGACATGACGAACACACAGAATCACTTGCAATTAAGATAAACACAACATCCTCTGAGTGCTGCTGTGCTTACAGCTCTCATAAATAACACATATGATTTGTACTTTTATCAAATGTGCTTAGACCTTTTTCTCCTAATGAGTGATTCTATGTGTAGTAGTTGGGAGCAAAACAAGACTAAGTTAAATACACTCTGGCTGTCTTAACTCAGAATTTCCTTGTATTTACAGACTTATATTAAATCCCTAAGGTTATTTAAAAATTGTTTTCAGTGTTATTTTATCATTCATCTTATTATAATAAAAAACTGTCTGCAAATGATTGCTTTGAGGATTGGCAAACACATTTGTAACAGCTTGAAACAATTTATTGAAAACATGTTGCTTACTTAAGAGAACATGCTGTCTTTAAATGCTGTTGGTAAGAAATGTTCATTTCTTGGATTTCCATTCTATTTATGGACTCTGAATTCAGGAGAAATACATTTTAAAGTGCATCTAAAACTTTTAAAGTTGCATATGTTTTTAGGATCATCTTGTTTTAACCTCAAGGGATCTTCCTTGTCCATTAGGCACTGCAGTGCACAGCACACAAGCCAAAGTAACACGCCTTTGCAAAATATTTGATGTCTTCTCCAAAGGAGAAACATGTAACCAATCCTGTTGTAAACTGGTAAACTATGGTTTAATAATGAGAAGATTCTAGTCTCAGATCAATGGAACAATCAATTTTAGCCAAATATATTTCTGTGAACATAGTACATAGCAGAAACATTAATTTATGGTAATGCATTTCACTCATTTTTCACATTCAGAGATATTTGATATCTCTGAATGCCTATAATACCTCAGTCATTTGTACATTTACATAACTCCCTAAGATGGAATATCTTGTAACGTGAAATATCTTTGCTATTTTACAGCTGGTGAAAAGGAGGTACAGCCTGAGTTACACAGAGCATACCAAGTGGAACAGATCTATATACCCCCCAAATGGTGAGTCCCAGGGTAATTTCCTCTTTCCTGTGTGTAATGGAGCTCCAGGGGCTGGATCTACTCGTTGGCCATTACAAGCAGGAGAGCTCTATGCTCTCCCACAGCATGCTGGATTCTCTCCTCCCCTCTCTGGGCTCATGGTGGGTGTCTTGCCAGCAGGACCTGGGGGGACAGTCTAGGACTTTCCCTGATTACCAGCTAAGGTAGCAAAACAAAACACTCCGTCCATTCCAGATTTTTTGAAGAATAAATCTTCACCTTCCAGAAAACAGCTTATTTAAATGTCATTTTTAATTGAGATCTAATCCTCACTAATTTATATTGCCCTGTATGAAGGTTTTGACACAGTTCTGTGATTTTCTTCTGCTGCTGTAAATCCTGATACTTCTGCCATCTATGCAAGCAGCAAACACAGAGGCTTTTCATCTCTTCCTACTTCCCTGGCCTTCCACTGATCAAGTACCTTATCATCTGCATTTCCCTAGAACACAAAAGTCCAGAGTTTTTCACTATGAATGGTTTCTTATCCTTTCCTTAAATTGGGAAGGGGAAGAAAGGTAGGATAGAAAATTCTGTAGTTTTCAGTGTGTGCAAAAATTGCAAGCTTTTAACAGACATTCAGCCTCCAGAGAATCTTCTAGAAGGATGGAAGAAATTTATTGACTTGCATTGGGAAAATTTTCCTACAGGACTTTCAGGTTAAAAAAATAAAAAAAGTAATAGCAATTTCTGTATATTCATCTACCTGGTTAGATGTGAAGTTCTGCCTGTATATCTGTCTGCCCTC
Source organism: Peucedramus taeniatus (assembly GCA_013400575.1). Lineage (NCBI taxonomy): Eukaryota > Metazoa > Chordata > Aves > Passeriformes > Fringillidae > Peucedramus > Peucedramus taeniatus. The sequence continues at coordinate 136,101 of WBNO01020037.1, forward strand.
AAATTTTATACAGGAACAAATACAAATCCTTTCTCCTGACTGAAGAGGGAGCTAGCTCACTCAGAAACTCAGCTAGAACCCCACATTTCTAGCTTGCTTTCCCATTTGGTCCCTTGTTTTAAATTAACAAAGGCAGGATCCAAAAGCCCAGCAGTCCAAGTTGACTCTCCTATATTAATACAGTTTTTTTAAATATCCAATTTTAAATGAGGAGAGTGACATATGTGCTTAGGCATTCAGAACATCATCCTTTTAGAATTAAATATAGCTGTCTAGTAAAAAACTGAACTTTGGAAACATGATAGATAGAAAGATTCCTCCAACCACAAGTATGCATAACTTACAATCACAGCCAGACTTCAAAGCTCCTGCCTTTACACCCACACCAGGGTCTTTTTTTATTGCAATTCTTTTCCAAATAATTAATTGCCTGCTAAGTGGTAAATAAGCAATTTACACTTTCCCCCTTATCCTTCATGGGGCAGCTGACATAATGTTGAGAGCACACCTACCAGCTTAAGCAACAGCAACACAGTTTTGGCCAGGTCCCTCCATCCCAGTTTCCCAGGGATAAGAGGTAAGAACTTCTTTCCTGTTTCATTGTAACGTTTTCCATGTTCTACTTAAGACTTGTTTCAGCATCTCCTGCCAAGACACTGTTTCTTGCTTGGATTGATCACAGATTTTAGCCATGTTTTTGTCAGTGCTGTGCCTCCAGAAAGCTGGGATTTTGTACAGAAACTGCACAAACACTGGCAAAAACTCTGCAGCATGACTTGCACTTCTGTGTCGCTTCTGTGTCCCCAGTAGGACCCGAGCGCCTGAATGTTTGCTTGCCAGAGTGCTTGAAAATGAAAGTCAGCATTTTGGAGTTTTATTTGTACTCTGCTGGAGTCTCCTTTCCTCCATCCTGAGCAGCATGTCTCTTTCCAGAGCTCCTGCCAAGGGAGGGGGCCATGCTGTCCCCACCTGTCACCAAGCACCGAAGACATGCCAAATTAAACACTGTGAGCATGCAGATTGATCCAGACAGGTAAGAGATTCCTCAAAGACATTGCCAGGTTTGTATTTCTGGCACTTTTTCCTCCCCCTAGACTCTTCTCACTTGAAAAAGATCCAAAAAATGTTATGGAAACCTATGAAAACCTTCACCCATTTATTATTTACTTACTGTCTTGGTTTACAAGACATCTTGTCTGCTAAGGAAGGCGGTAAAGCCTCCCTTGGACTAGAAAAGGCAAATCTCCTCCCTCCGAATAATTAGAATTTTGAAATTGAGGGTCTCTCAGACAAAGATATGGGAACAGGAATAAGAGGTCTTTACTAGTGTGTATGATAAAGCAAACAAACAGCAACACCTGCAGCACGAACCCCAGGCAGAGCCGGGAGCCCAGTCCCGGCCTTTCGGCTGCGGCACTTTCCCCCGCGCTGCAGTTCCGGGCGCGGCCAGCAGGGGCGCTGCTGGCTCCCGGTGGGCGGGGCGGGTGCGGGGATCCCCACGCGGCTGCAGGGGGCGCTGTGGCGCGGGCTCGGGGAGCGCGCGGCAATGGCGGCTCGGCCCAGACGGGAAGGGCTGGAAGAGAGCCTTTGCTTCACAAACCCCTGGGGCAGCCCATCCCCGTGCCACAACAGGACTCTCAAAAGCAGCAGGCTGGAACGGCAGGGGTGAGCAGAAATCTCGGGGTGGTGGATGAGAATGTATCAAAACTCCAGGTCAATAGCTGGAACCTGCGGGATGTCCTGGCAGGGCAGGGGCTGCGGGGCCCAGTAACAGATGAAAGGTTCCCGCTGAGTTATGGTGGTGACAGTAAAACTCCTTTCCCAAAGCTGCAGGTCTGACTGTCCTTGGTAGGAGAAGGCAGCAGGAGACGGAGCCTCCCCACAATTCACTGTGGCGAATTCTCCCCACAGTGACCACAGCATGTCTCCCCTCCGGTGCTGAGAGAGCCAGGAGCTGTGCCTAGCCTCTTCCCCCTGCCCGAATCTCCCGGTATCTCCACTCCTCTCCCCCGCTCCCCGCCGACCCTGAGAGAAATTCCCAAAAACTAAAGGTGTTCCCCCTCCCTGCCTGTCCCAAGCACCCAGCCATCACTGCCCTCTTAGCAACTCAATGGGAAAAAATTCTACAGATGGTAAGGAAAGAACAGTAAAAAACCCCAAGCCCCAACACCCACCTACAACCGGTAAGAGACAGGTTATGGTAACAAGATCATCAAACTTTTAAAGATCAGTAGTCAGGTTTTCACAAATGATGTTTGCAGCATCTTTTTGTCTGGCAACATACAATCCAGGCACACAAAACCAACTGATCTCAATTACTACTAAGTAAGTAGAGAATTTACTTTGTAATCACCTTGTTAGGTCAGCACTGTTCACTGACATACAATTACATTGATACAGGCACTGTTAGGAATGAGAAGCTTGACTCAGCCAATATATCAAGCAATAATTCAATTTATTAATTAATATGGTAAAGTATGAGCAAAACAGCTCTGGGTACAGTGGTGGGAGTTTTCCCCTCCAACTGCACACCAATTGCTGGGCTTGGCAGGTATTTCTTGATCATGTTATAAATGAATACTCCAATTT
>WBNO01020038.1:0-13147 GCA_013400575.1 Peucedramus taeniatus
TTTCTAGACTGGACTTTGGTCTGCACCCATAACATTTATTTAACTTCAAAGATTAATACTGCTTGATGTTATCAGGCAATAAGGGTTTGAATGGGTTATAAAAATCTCCACATATAGACAAGGAATGATAATGGAGATGGTACTTCCATAAGATGGCATCTAAAGGCATCTATGGCTATTGTTTAATTGTGAAGAAAGCAACAATCTTTGAAGCAGTTTTATTACTTGAGATTTTTAATTTTGACACTTGAACCTGTAATTTTTCCATGCAGCCATATTTTCGGATGCTTTTACAGGTAAATATAAGAGAAAAAACCTCAGGTTTTAGGGAGAATGTCACCTTTGCTCATTAAAGCCAAAAGGGAAAAAAAAAATCCAAACTAATTAAAAATCTTTCCCCAAATTTCTCTCCTTGCCAAAAGGACAGCGTGACATAGCATGAATAAATTCTTAACTAAGCTATAGTCTGCCAATAAAATTCCAATTTAATGGACACTGAAGCAAAAAGACATCAAAGCTAAGGTTGTAGCTCATTTGTTTTGTCAAGCAGTGGTTGAAAGTGCTTAAGATATCTTTGAATTGTAATCAATGTCCTTTTCTCTTACAAATACACTTCTTTTTTTTTTCTCGTGGTTGCAACTATTTGGTCATTAATTGATTTTTTTAAGAGGTTGGTTAATTATAATTTGACTGTAAATGGAGTAAGTTTAGTCTAAGATAGAGAGAGGCTCTTCAGTTAAACAGGAGAAAACAGAGAAAAAATTACTTTTTGGAAAAGAGGTGTGCTTATCATCAGGAGAAGGGGTCTAGAAAGAAAAAAAGAAATTAAGAAAATTCCCAGTTCATATTTGAAATTTTTATAAATTAGGACTTCCTCCTTACAGTTGGGACTCTGAACAAGCAAACACACACACGCACACACATACACAAATATACACACAAACGTTCTTTCTCCATATTAATTCAATCTGATTTTTCACTAAATACTGGTAGAAAGGACACTTTTAGGAGGACTTGCACTTTTTTTTGTGGGAGAAGCTGATAGAAAATAACAGGTGGAGCAGGACTATGAGACAGAGGTATTGCAAGGGTACAGGTCATCTGCTTGCAATGTCTATCAATTATTTCTTAGATCACCTGGTCAAAAAGATATTTAACAGGAATCATGTCAAATAAAGTACAAGGTCTATTTCAGAAAATGGTTTGTAAAGTTTTCTTCCAACTTACTGAATGCAGAAGTGACATGATAACTGAGACAAAGTGACAACAATTTTGCAATTCAGTCTTCCCCATTAATTGTATTTAGAGTAGATGTATTTGTGTGCATTCCCTTCTCAGGCTGCTGAACCTTCAAATTGCTATGATATATAAATTTCCAGCTGATTTTGGTAGTCCTGAGAATGCTGAAACTTTCCTTTCATATCCTTAAGGGCATATATGGTTTGCACCTATCCTGCTCTGGTATTTTTTCATAATTACTGTGTGCTGTTCAGAAACTCCCATGTTTGGCTCTCTATGTTTAAAATGGAGCTGAAATTTGTTCAGAGACCTCTTATGGTTCACTGAATTTGCTTAGAACTCCCTTGGGAGCTTCTGAATAGGAGAAAGGCTGGGGGATGACACCAGTATCCTCATTTGTACACCCAAAATAATGAAAGAATTTGATGTCACCAATGTAGAACCAAGTATTCCCCATGTCAGGTAAGCTCTGAGTAGGCAATCTCTGCTTACAAGAAAAGGATTCAGCCAAATCCTTATCACTCTTCAGCAAGCACAGGGTAACTTAGGATATTCTTGGCCCAGTTATGCAGTCATGCCTGCCCTAGATCTGTGGGAAGGCAGAAGCCAGAAGGGGTCTTCTCATTCTTGCGATATTTAAAATAAACTACATTTTGAAAAGAGGAGTGGTAACATTTGTTAAAAGGCTGTATTTGAACTGCTGAGCAGCAAAGGCCTTTTAATACTCTTTTCCTCATTTTTCCCTTGGAATTGTTAGCTAAGAACACACAACAAAGAGGAGATATAAAAAATCCTTCAACTTTTCTGTGAAGCAGTGGGGTTGCCAAAAATTCATGCTCAATCCACCCCCAAATAATCCTCAGCAGAGCAGTCTTATTATCACTGATCCCTGAGGACAACAGAGCTGAGAGTAAGACAGTTACACAGAAGCTCCCCCTCCCTCAAGGTGTCTTTAGAAATTTCTCACTCAGGAGAACTAGGTCTGTGTGACCAGAGGATGAAGACAAAATGCATGGCTTCATTTGGCTCCATACTATGGATCTTCCTAGCCCCAGGATTTGTTCCTCAGCCATTTAAATTAACATAGCATTAAAATATGACAGGATTATGTTCTATGGACTCATTAACACATTCCTCTGGTGCAATGGGAGACAAGGGATGCTTGAACATTCAACCACCCGAGGCATTAATGTGACTGACACCCCCTGCAATGTCTCAATACATTGAAATAAGACTCCTGCTGAATACAACTTTGCAATTTACATGCAATTTTTCAAATGTACCATGAAAGTATTTATCTTTTCATTTCACCAAGTAATTCTCAGGTTTGTGATGGGAGAAGTTTTCTCTATAAATCTACTATTAGATTGTAATATTTTCTTCATTCATTTGCTCTTCCTTTCTGTCATATTTTTCTTGCCTAACTCCATGAATTTAGCAAAGCAAACTAGGATACTTCAGGATTTTCATTTTTTTCCCCATGATGACTTTGCCTCGCTGCAGCACTCAACAACCTTTCAAAGGCAGGCTGAGGTGCTTTCAAGCTTCTTTATTGTTAGAAAGCCAAATGGAAAGCTGCTCACTGTTCCCCATTCAGTTTTTTAATTCAAGCAGCTCCACAGTTGCGTTTGTAAATACAACCAACCATAAAAGTGACTGGCCACCCCTGGATGTCTATTAAGCCTACAGGCAGTGGAGGATGCAAAACTTGGAACCAAAAGATACCAGCTGTAACCTGCACTTACCTACAGATCATTAGGTGGCAGTCTTCCCTCTGGCTTAGCTCTGAAACCAGAAGAGCAGAAAATGAAGTCTGGTTTTGGAGCAGCCATTGTTTTAAAACTCCTAAGATACAGAAAAGGAGATTATTGGGGTGTGTAGTCGTTAAAAATGTGCAACGAGTTTTGAAAAAATAATGTTGTTGGGCACAATAACTTGACCACATTCAGTTAGAAAGGTTCTTTATGTTTAGACTTATTATTCTGGCCCCAGCTCTTGTGGATGCTACAGGCCATCATGTAACAGACAAATACATAACATAGGGAGTGTAAAAAAGCATGGCTGTACCTTAAAGCCTAAGTATCAATTGTTACATACACCTACTGTGACATTCATGTTCAATTTCTCTTGTTCTAAACAAGCAAGAATACCCTCCCACAAAAAAACAAAAAAAACCAAAACAAAACAAAAAGAAAGGAGTGACTTTCTAAAAGCCCAAAGATATTTGAAAACCAAAAAGTTGAATATATTTCAGAGGTTAGTTTAATACACTCATGCATGCATTTTTTTTCTATACGCACATATATTACAGAGCAAATCAATTATGTGAGTTAAAATTTTCTTTCAGTGTGGCATATTTTAAAGCCTAAGCAATGCAAGAACCTTTCTTCTCCTAGTCCTTAGGAGGTAAAGCAGATTATCCCCATTTTCTAGAATATTTAAGTATTTTACCAGTGGTCAATCAGATAGTTTGTAGCAAGGCCAGGAATGGAGGCAGATCCAGGTCTTCATGTCTCTTTCCTTATCTGTTATTCTCTATGACAAGAAAGCCTGCAGTGACCTCTCTAAGATGTTATTTAAGTAGAATTTGATATCACTTGAATTTTAAGTCTATGTTTGAGAACGTAGGTGTCTACTGAACAGTTTTATCCAAGACTGAGAAGGAGAGCTCACTTGCTGTCTTTTGCTATAAATGCTGAAATTTACAGCTGTCTTAAGTTTAAAATTCAGCGGAAGCTGAGAAGTGATTTTTTTTTTTTTACCTATTCTTAGACCTTTACCTGTGAATGCAAAAGACAGGAGATCTTGAGTCTTCTGATAAATTCTAGTGCTGTGTTTCTGTGTGAAGAAAGTTTTTCAATAAGTTTGTCTTCCATAACCACCTCTTATTCTGCTCTGCAACACAGTCTGTTTGCATCTAGAAGACTGCATGGCACACAGCATCATACTTTAGTCTTCCTTTGGGTTCATTTTGGCCTTTTTAGCTTTGTGGGGCTGTAAATTACACTGGAGAGTTCATGGACTGAGCATTGTCACCTGATTGAAACAAGGTACCTGGAACATCTCTTTTCAACACAGACAGAAAGCTGCAAGTTCAGCTTCAGTGGAAAATGGGATAGGACAGGAAAAATGAATTGGGCCCTGTAGTATGAGTGAATAAAAAGCTGAAAGACAGCCCAAGTCTGGTGACATTTCTGCACTTGGCTTCCCTCATGCTACATTGTTACTTGTGATCAAAACACACTAAGAAACATAAAACCTGTGATTGAATTAATGACTTGGTTTACTTTGAAATGCTTTTGTTCCACCATGAGTCTGTGCGTGAAGTCAAAAAGCTGTGGCATTCTTTGCAAGTTTGAGGTGAATGTAGAACTTAAAGGATTTCTGGCTTTCATTGCACACTGAAAATGCTTAGCTATGTCTCTCTACATTTCAAAACAATGAAGGTGAGAACCTACCCTTTTGCCATTAACAGGTGCTCATTTTGCAAACAGCTGCTTCAGTTAAAGTCTTTAACACCATCCATATGCCTATCATCCTCAGCTCTGGTGGGAGAAGGATCACAGGAGCAGTTTGTAACCTCACTTACATGAAGCCAGCCAGTTAAATTTTTATACCAAATAGCTAATTTGATTATTTTCCTTGATTTTGTCTGTACTCACAAAAGTTTTTATGCTACCAAAGGTACAGAAGAACAACATCCTGTAGTTCATGGTGTATACAAATAGAAGTAATAGCTTTACTCAGTTCTATATCTTCATTAAAATATCTTTTTGCTGAATTATTTATCCTTTTTTATTATTCATCTGACTGCAAATAGGGAAAGTAACAGTTTATCTTGACTGAAAAATTGAAATTTTTACTTAAAGGGTGAGGTATTAAGTAAATGTAAAGAAATGTGAATACATTGCTTTAATCTATATGAAATTGTCAGAGAAGACCTTTGCTCAGGTTTTAATTCATTACTCTGTTATAATGCATAATGATTTTATTTTGTTTTTAATGGAGAAGTTTTAACAATTTTTAAAGTACTGTAAATGAACCTTTATGCAAGAAAGTTTGGTATGCTGGACTGTCTACCCATTATCTCAGGGCTCTTCTATGATAACCCATCTTCCACCAGTTTTATAAAAGTATTTAAGGTAAAGGAAACTTCAAAGCAAGCCTATACAGGCTTAGCTGTTCTTTTAAAGGTTTTCTTGCTTTGGGTTTTGATTTTGTGGGGATTTTTTTTTGCATATGTATTTGTTGTTTTGTTGGAGTTTTTTTAATCAAATATTGGATCCTTGAAGTTACAGGACACTCAATATCCAAGGGCAAAAACACTCCATTGGTTCTAATGCTTCTTGAAATGAAATTATGTGGGCTTAATATTAAAAGGCTGAAAAAAAATCTGAAAAGAGTTAAAAAATGCATAGAATGAAAAACTAGATACCTTTTTTAAAATTTTGTCTACTGTTAGACATTGAGCTGTTTTTCAAAACAACATATCATTGAATTTATGAGTCTCAGTTGTGCTTCCTGCCAGCAACATGAAACACTAAGCAAGAAATATCTTTTTTCTGAGTGGTTAAATTAATTAGAATTAGCCCAATTAAAATGTCTGTTTGGCACTACATATATATACACACCTTGTACAATGCAGTGTTGGGAACTGATGCATCATTACAGATCATGGCTGTGGTCCTCTTAAATTCAGTACCATGAGACCCTGATTATCCAGTGAATGCCAGTGGTTTTAGTGGTTTCCTCTACAAAAAATGTGAGTTTATTTTTGCTAATAGGAGAAGCAAACAGTATTGATGGAAAAATGTTTGTGTTTGGGGAAATGCTGTTAAGTTTGTTCATATGAGGTAAATATTTCACTTTTTTCTTAAGAACACAGTAAAATATACTTTGTATTTCTGTACTGTCTTTTCATAAAGATACTTGAAGTTATATTCTAAATGAAATTAGGCTGCAATCTGACTGGAGATACTAAATCCCTGATGTTTAATCCATGGATACAAAGGCTTTTCCTCATTCACATTAGGAAGAAAATTTCTTTAAAAATTATGGAAATTTTTCAGAAATAGTCACAAAGAGACATGCTTTACTAAAATTTTATTACATAAGCACTAAAGATAAAAAAATTGTCTTTTTAGGGTTATATGTATATGTATATATATGTTTGTATATATACAAAGGCTTATCCCCTCCTTTTGTAAACAAGGAAAGGAAAAGAAAAAAAGGGAAAAAAAAGAGAAGTATTGCTTGCCTGTCTTCTAATGTTTTCTCCCAGCTAAAGTAGTATGATCCTTCCTGTGTTTGCTTTACATTTTTAAATATGATAAATAACATTCTCAAGCTTTTAGAAAGAAAAATAAAATATATCATTTAGTGAATATAAGATAAATAGTTTGTAGCAGAAAGGTAATTAAACTTTGCCCTCACTAACCTGGATTTTTAATTGGTGTTTAACTATATTTAGTAGAAGTATATAGACAAAGTATCCTGACTAGCAATAGATCATTTAGGTATTCCAGTCCTTTTATCAACTTGAAAACATTACTGGTCTAGTTCTGAAAAAAAATTCATCTCTGGTTCTTTATTCATCAGATTGTTTCTTCAAGAATGGTTGGAACCCCTGTTCTCTCAAAATTTCCATAAAACATTTATATTGCTAATGTTCAAAATAGCCTCTCAAAAATATGTGCTGAAAGGAAACTACAAAAGGCAGGATTTGGCTGCCTTCACGTGACTGAATATTTACTCTATAAACCATTTTTGTAAATTTGGTAAAATTATATAATGGCAAACATTATTTCAGGGAATAGAGGCTGTAGAAACTCAAAGTGCAGAAGAGGAGTATGCTTCAGGTATAAAATATCACCATGTTCACAAGTGGCATTTTTCATCTTTCTTATTTAACTTGAAAGAGGGAAAACATAAAATAATTCCATAGAAATACAGAAAGAAAGTTTTGATTACTTAATTATACATTTACAATGTAAAAAATCAAAGGGAATTGTGATATACTTTCATTTTTCAGAAATGCAATATTGGCTGTGGCCTGAACTTCCACCCCCTGGCCCCATAAAAAACATTCAGCTTCCAGCTCAAAGTTAATTAAATTCCTGTGCTTTTTTGTTTGTATCCAGGCATAAATGAACAAGAGAAAAGAGAAATGTAGTTATTTCCTTATATACATACATGTTTAGCATAAAAATATGATAATTCTGTTTTTCTGAAAGATTTCTTGGAGCAATTTTCAGATCTGTCATTATGTACTATTTCTCATTAAGCCAAGTTAGCCCTCCATACTTCCCATTCCTTCCATGTTTAAAGAATAATATGCCAGAATGTTTCATTACACAGCATCGTTTCTTAAAGCAATCATGGTAAATTATGGACCTCTTCAATCTTCCACCAAAAAAAAAAAAATTAGGAAGGAAAGATTACAGTTCCTGCCAGGGATCTGACTAAGTCTCCAGCTGTTAGGACAGATGGAAAATTCTGTAAGTCTTTACGTGTTAGCCCAAAGAATTGTAAATTTGTAGTCAACTTTCCATACTTCCTTGTTCAGCTATCCTTGAATGAAAAAAATGAGAAAGGCAAAAAGAGGGATATTTGGTATTGGTTTTTTCATGCCATTGTGACAGATGGAGGAGAATATAAAAACTACATATAAATCCTTTACTTTAGGATGTCTACTGTTAGTTTTTAAATTAAATTTTTTCTAAGAAAGCTCATTTTGAGCTGTACATAGAGCAAACAGAAATTAGCTTTAATTGAGTCATATGAATATTTATCTGATGAGGGTATATTCCACTGCAAAAAAATTCTGGTCTAGTGCATCAACAATGTGTTTCAAGAAACTATTTCTGCTGGAAAACAAAAAAATATCAGAAACATAACAGGAGATAAAACAGAAATATGAAACAGCTTCTACATTCCACCTCACTGTGAAATATTAGTTGTCTATTGGTCTGCAAGTCACATTGTATAAACATCTAAATATGCTCAGAATCTAACATCAGCTTTTGTTTGTAATTCTTTTTAGAATAAAGACTCTTGATTTTGTAGAGCTGAAAATAAAAAAAGAGAATGCATATTGTTGTCAGATAAAATACAGAAAATCTTGCAGTTAGTGGATTGTGACATGCTAGCAAGGATACTGCTCTGTTGCTTTTCCATGTGTTTTTATTGGAACAGTGTGATTTATTTGGGGGGTTGTGGAAAAAAGTAAAAAATGTCATGACTAAAATTTGTTTAACAGACTAGGTACTTAAAATATTATTTCTGCTTAGTACATAAACATGTTTTTGATGTGTGCTTATTAATGCTTTTTTCTGGTCCTTTCATTCTCAAGTATTTTACTGAATATCCAAAATAACTTGAAGTCCGCCTTGGACAAAGAAGGTTTGCTTTAAGACCATGTTTTTAGTCTAACTGGTAGATTTTTATGGCATAAAGTTGTGTCAAGGGAGTTTTAGGCTGGGTATCAGGAAAAGGTTTTTCCCCCAGGGGGTGGTTGGGCACTGGAACAGCTCCCCAGGGCAGTGGTCCCTGCACCAAGCCTGACTTCAAGAAGTATTTGGACACAGGGTGTGACACTTGGGGTGTCTTGTGCAGGGCCAGGAGTGGGACTTTTATCCTTGTGGGGTCAATTCCAACTCAGCACATTCTGTGATTTGTTTAATTTTAGACCATCTGTTCATATACTGGGCACTTAAATTTTATTTCTGAATACAGAACTTCACAGAAATTCATAGATGCTTCTTTATTGGCCAATTCACTGGACATGCATTTTCCTTGTATCTTCAAAGGTAATCAAAGGTCATTAGTTTAGACTTTGGTATTTGGTTTTCTTGGCTGTTCTGCCCCCTCTGATAAAGGAAACAACCACTCCTAAGTGATTTTCCTTAAAAAATCTCAATGTTGCCCCCATGTTCCTAGGAACTTTTAACAAAGACTCATTTCTACTTTTTTTCAGTGTTGTGTTTCACTTCTTTGTTTCATTGGAAATTGTTGCCAGACCAATACCAAACCCAAGAGTCAGTAATTCCATTAAGCAGTACTATTAAAGTGTTCAAGGCCAGGTTGGATGGGACTCGGAGTAGCCTGGTCTAGTGACATTTCTTCCTGCTCATGGCAGGGAGCCATGAAAGTTCCTTCCAACCCAAACCATTCTATGACTCTACCATTGTATAATAGGTGTAATATTTGTCAGCCTAGTCTGAGGAACTCCAGATTTATTACAAAAGCATTATTGTGGGTATACAGTGTCTCTGCTGCTCTGTGATAGTGAAGACTCTTTCTGTAAATTACTTTGCCTTCATGATTTTTCTTCTTCCTTTTATAATATATGCTGTATCTGCTCTGCTCATCTTTCCCCATTTTTCACCACAACAGAGTTTCTGCAAGTAAGGGAGCAAGAAGTGCACTGCTACAGAAATCCATTAACTAACTTGAACTTCTTTCATTGTGCATTATCCATTCATAATTCCCTCAGGTCAAATATATAGACTTCAAATTCTTTAACTCTTTAAAAAAAACCAAATGGTTTAAAAACTTTAGTTGTTAAATCCTGAGCAAATCTAAGTACAGAATGGGCTCCTGGAGGTTACCTTGTCCTCCACCTCCTCAAGCAGGGCCACTTAGAGCTGGTTGCCTTGGACAGTGCAGAGAGAATTTTGAATATTTCCAATGACAGAGACCCCACAACCTCTCTTGAGCAACTGTTCCAGGGCCCAGTTACCCTCACAGGGTGACAGGATGATTACTACAGGTCTAGAATGCTGAATATTTGGATGCAACCTATTAAAAACACATGGAGAATGTAATCAATTAATAAAGACACATAGAATGGAATAATAACAACAACAAAAAAAAATAGAGCAGCCAATCCAATACATGCTTAAAAAAATTAAACTTTATTCATGATCAGTCATCGCTCAGATCTCATTGGGTGTTTTTGTCTTAGATAGCACAATGCAAAAGTAACCATATTTGCACATATAAATAGAATAATTTAAGGAAAAAAATGAAAGGAAAATATAATAAAATTAGTGCCATGTCTTTGTATATGTGTCCAGGAAGTCTACCTCACTGTTATGTTTAGCAGGCTGTAATTCAAATCACAGCATATTGAAATAAACTTATTTGCAAATATCAAGTTTGAACATGTCACTAAAATATCTTTTGGACTATCTGTAGGAAGATGAAAACCTATAGTCCTTAATTATTCTTATTGTACCTCAGTTTGGAACCTCTTGAAGGTTTATACACCTTCACTCTTTATGTGCGTAAGTCACACTTTTTTTTTCAACATTTTTTGAGACTATAAAATGGAAAGAAAAGAAATATTTTATCAATAAAATCTTACCATTTCTTTTCAGAATCACACATTCTTCCAAATGTTCTTCATACACCTTCTCCATGATTACAAAATATAAAGCAATCACATTAAAATCTTCTCTGTTAAATCACAGCAAGATTTTTCTTGTCCTTTATTGTAGACAAGAAAAAGAGGAGCAATGCTTAGAATCAGGAAGATGCTTTCTTTTGATGCTGGAATGTGCCTGTTTTATTCTCTCCTTTTACCTTGTTTCTTGTTGACCAGTGAATACAATGGGTTGTGAAAAAATAGAAGAAGTAGGGAGGCTTCTTGTTAAATTCAGTGTTTTCATGGCATCTTCCCAACCTCTTTGTCTTTTATATGGGAGAAAGAAAGGTGCACCAGTGTCTTACTAGACTTGCTGCAGAATCAGCTTTTTTCACTCTCTTGTTGTCTCAACACCTTCTTAAGGTTAACATTTGGCCTGTAGCATGTGCACATTTTCAGGAAACTGTAAATGTGAGAATGAGAAAAAAATAGCTCTCTTTAGTTCTAATAACACCCCCAGTACATGAATGAATGGGTAGTTTGCATAATTTTTCTTTACTTGATTTTTAGCAGGCATTGTTCTTGCAAAAAGTTTTCAGGGTATCTCAAAAGTGAAAGAAATGAAAAAAAATCACCTCTTTATTAGCCAATTCTTACTCTCAAGACTTCATTAGGAACAAGAAATCTATTTCCAGAGAGTCCAAACAACCCTACTTTTATATAGAATCTTTTATCTTTGGGGAAAACAAGTCCTTGAGAATGAAGGAGAATGCAAAACTTAAAACATTTCTTTAAAGTATCCTTCTTCATATTATGTGAAGGTGATTGAAATTTTTCTAAAGGGAGGAAGAGACTGAAGTGTTAATTTTTTAAACCAATTAGAAATAATAATGTGGTTTTCTACCTAAATGTCTCCATGAACCCACTTGTAATGTTTGTATGTAGGTCTACATAAACCAATTATTTTTTATTACAGATGAGGAGAAAACTAATACTTGTTCTACTTGGGTATGTTTAATGGAATTAATCCCTCTAGCACTTGATATAGTTTTGGAGGCATCTGTTTTGTAGGCTATTTAGCATAGTTGAAATGATACAGTGTTATTATTTGAAAAAAAATAATAAAAGTCCAATGTATTAAGACCATACCTATTGCATTTCCCTTGGAAGTAGAGTATTGGAAAATTGTGAAAGTGTTAAGGACAGGGAAACAATATTGAAAATAACAAAGAAAAATAAAAAGACAGAAAAAGCCTTGGGAGCACAAATTAAGAGCAAATCAAGAGATTTCTTTTGTTAGTGCTCAATATTCCAAACAATCTGAAATACCTGTTTTGATGGTGTAAGCAAAAAATTCTGAAATGCTAAGTCAGAGAGGGACTTAATTACTGTATACAGAAAAAACTACTCTAATTTTCAAAGAGTGAGAATTGATTAAATGACAAATAATTATGCTAAAAAAGCCTTGCCCACATGTTTACTAGACCTGAAAAAAAAAGGGCTTTCTGTCCAAGAGGAGGGTTTTGGGGTTTCTTTTACAATTATCTAAGCTAAACTTATAAAAAACATTGCTAACATTTCAGTTTTTAGTTTAATGAATTCCCTTAACACTAGGTACAGTTAATCAGGGTGAGGACACTTAAATAATTCCTAGATTAAAACCTAATATTCAAGCAACGGGACAGCAAAAAGAAAATAGTTTGAAATGCATTTCAAAGAGCCATTTCAAATTCTCTGCAGTGAAACTGCAGAGACTAGTACAAATATGTAAGAAGTTAACATAAAAAAATGCAAGTTTTTGAATTCTTTGGAGAAATTACTTTTTTTTTTCTCCAAGTTGTGATCATTAAAGTTACTAGAAATTTATTCTTGGTTTTTAAAAGAGTTCAGATTTGGGCAATATTGCTCCACTGCCCAGGAGGTCTTTGTTATGACAATGTGGAATTCTACTGTGGGTAAAGGATTCAGAACTGCATTGGGAAGAAATTTTAAGTGATTCTCTGTGGCTCTATTCTGCACCTCTAGTACACACTGGTATACAATAATGCAGACTATTACTTGACTAAGAAAGCACATTCACTGGGAATAGATTAGATAGTGATGTGAAACTAAGAGGAAGAGACCTGTATAGAGAAATATTCACATAAGAGGTTACAAAGCACTAACTGCACAATTTTGGGAAAGCAGTCTTATGTTTGAAAATGTATTGCTGAATTCTCATAATAGTTGGCAAAGATGCTAAATACTTTTTTAAATCCATGCCATAATAGCTGTAACAGGATGCTATTTCTAATACCAATAAGTCTGTTTGAATGCATTATTGCCACCATGTAGCAATGCTCCAAAAGCCACACACCAAAATTGCAAATAGTTTGATAAAAGGAAATAATTTTAAGTATGAAACCAGGATCTAATTGAAATGTTATATTGGCTCAGACTATGTCAAGATATGTTCATAGAGTCCAAGACTGCTGTGTCTCTGCTGAACAGGTACACAGGCACAGCAATGATAAGCAAAGGTCATATATATATATATATATA
>WBNO01020039.1:6840-24065 GCA_013400575.1 Peucedramus taeniatus
TCTACAAATATCTACAGGTGTACCCTATTTGCTCATGGTTATGAATGTTGCTTATTAGATTAAAGTTAGAATAAAAATTACATTCCTGATGTATTTACATTAATGACATAAGTCCTGTTGGCGTCAATAAAACAAGTCTTTCACAGCATAAAGAGAATTTACAGAAAGAAAAAAAGTCTTCTAACATAACAGTTTAATGCAACAGCATGTGTTACCTTAAAAGTATTTCTCTGTACTGATATACAAGCTGTCTATCAACACAATATTTAAAAAGGTAACACCTCTGAAAGATGCCCTCCTGTAGAAATAATGTCAATTGTGAACTCCTAGTCTTTTAGAAAATTTGGAGACGAGTTCTGCAAAACTTTAAGAGTAACGTTTAATATTATTATTTCACCAAAGACAAATCACTCCAACAGAAGTTTGTGCAGTTAGCTGATTTTTTTCTTTAGAGAAAGCGTTATGCCCGAATCCTAGGATTCTTACAGCTTATTCATTCTTTATTCAGATAGATTCTCAGTAAAAGAAACACTTTGTTCAGTCCTGATTACATTAAGTCAATAGAAACAAAGACTTGGTGAAGTTAAGTAGCTCTCAAAATACTGCCTAGTAAATGCAATTTGGTTTGTCCACAGAAATGTAACTTTAAACTCAAATAATAGAGAAGCTGTATTGCAGGTAGGTAAACATCATGAGAAAAGTTATTGTTTCAGACTGTTTTTTAACATTATTTTATGGAACATGAAAATGCAGTGTAATCATCATATACACCAAGAGATGCAAAAATGAATAATAGAATTGTTTCCTTGAATGCCCTTCAATGCTACACTATTTGAAATGAACAAAATTATTGCTCCTTCATTGCTGCCTAAAACCCATTAAGATTATAAACAATACTGCAGCTGACTGGGCTGTTATCTTAATAGGGTATTCATCAAAGTCTTTGCAGATTCGCAGTACAATGTTTCTCAAACTGAAACCAGAGTATTATTATGCAAAATTTTAATTTAATTCATGCTTTATAAGAACTATATTGAAAGCATAGAGTGTTACTTCGATTTTTTAATTGCTTTGTCAGTGTGATGACTTGGAGGCACATTATATGCGCACTATATTCTTTTCCTGTCTGTAATGTTACTTAAAGATAAAAATTACTGTATAGGTTTTCAGCCAGGGGAAAATGTTTCATATAATTATAATATCTACAATTGATTGTTGTTATACATACAGAATTCTCTCTATTATTGTCTTACCTCCTACAATAGACTTGCATTTGCCATTCATTTGAACTATAAGGAGATATTCTGAAGTTATTTATTCTATAAGTGTTTGGGGTTTTGTAGGTGAGCTGAAGTACTTCATCTGTGATGTAGTCAGTAGAGACAGATCAATAGAATTTATGGGCAAAATTACCTTGTTAGATATATGTGTGTGATTCTTCCTGATTTCCCTTGTAAGCTAGTGATCTGGATGAGCAGGACAGTAATTTACCCAGAGAGAACCCTACCCTGAATGTGGAGTTTTGATAACTATTTTTTTCCCCCAACGCAAGTGCTTCTGCATCAGGGCAAAATTCCCCCTTCAATGTTTTAGCAAAACTTTTCCACACGCTGAACACTGTAATTTTTTTTACCAATAGATGTTAGTTATTTTGATAATCTATTATGTATAGAGTAGATTTGACTGATATTGACTTATATTGCATAAGTTATTTCTGGATATCTAGTCAGTAGTCACTAAGAAAAGAACACTGGCATAGTCTAGGCCCACTTAAAACAGCTTTGCTAATGCAATTGGGAACAGAATCAAATCTGGGAATCTCATTTTTCAGATTCACGTGCATGCTTTCCTGTAGTTTAGTAGTCTGCTGTTAAGGTGTGTTGCAGCTATATTTATCAAATTTTATCTTAAATTGCAGCTTTAAATGCTCGCCAGAAATAAAGGGTTTGTTATCATTCTTAGCCTTAGGAGCAGTCTTTGTATCAGTGATAACATTGACACTGTTATAACATTTCTGCTCTTGTCCTATATTTGTCTGTAGAGGAAAATACAATTTTTGCATCTTAAATTCTGTAATTATGAATTCTGTAGCTTTTAGTATGTAATAAAGTTTTAGCAAGCCTACATTGTCAGTTTAATACTGCCTATAAAGAATTGGGATTATATCTATTCAGATCTCTGGAACAGTTATTTTTTAGACAATACATGTATTTACTTTGATTTTTACATTGGATAATTTAGAAAACCAACTCCTAAATTATTGCAATTGATCTCTATAGCACATACCTGCATGCCATACTGCCTATTATCCCTGTCTACCACAATGATGGAACAGGATCATAAACCTATATATTCTGCATTAATATTGGCTATTGACTGGTTGCAACTCTTTGACTAAATTCATTATGATTGTGTATTTTCTTAATATGTTAAAATAAACCCAGGGGTTTTAGGTTACCCAGCAATTTTCTGTTGTGATTAACAGTTCTCGTATCACTTTTTTGCAAGGATATATTATGATCTTGAGACCAGAAAAAAAAAAAACAACCCTATTCTAAAATTTCTAGTTGATTATTCTTACCTACCTAGCCAAATCTTATGCTCATAGCTAAATGATTAGTTACTTTGCAAGAAATGACAGTATTCCCCTGTGCTCATATGACACATTTGGAATATGTTTTAATATGTAGTATTGAAATACTACTATTGAAATGTAATTTAACAGTTGCTCAAAAGTGTGAAACAGCAACTTAAGAAAGAAAGCAAATTAGTTTCAGTCATTCATAATTATTCTTCACTATAGTGTGAAATGCAAAGTAAATACAGACACAAAGAATGCTGATTGTGGTCTTAAATTTAATGTATGTAAAATCTTTTGGAGTCTATTAAAAAAAATCACCACATGTATTTAGCAAAGAGAAGGGATGCCTCCATGGCCAAAAATAGCTGTTATCTACTTCAGAACAGCTGTTTTATGCATAGTTTTGGAATTTCTTATATTACATTCTTGAGATGAATGTATCTTCAAAAACTTGTCCTTCATACTTCTCAAAAAACCAAAACCAACCAAGCAATAGGAAATGGGGTTTAAAAACCCTCCAATGTGGTAAAGACTCACCTTTTCCCAGTAAGTCATAGGTATAACTCAAGAATCTGTAGTTTGTATGACATAGTAATATTAATATTTTGTATGGTTTTAGTTTTTTTTTTTTTAACTGTTCCTGTGCCAGTGTTAGAGTTTGGGCTTGTTTAGCAATTATGAGGTGGGGTTTCTTTTGTTTAGAAGGCTGTGACTTGTTATGATAAAATTGAGGTTTTAAATATGTAATATAGATTGAGTAATGACTCAGTATTTTCCAACCTGAAATCACTTACATCACCTCAAAGCACATAGAAATATCTGATTATCAGCTATACTTTGGGATGCATAGAATGCACTTGAATACATAGAATAAAATCAATTTATATGGAAGTGAATCTAAGGAGAAATATCTCTTTTTTCTTGACGGGGATACATTTTAAATCTTAGCAAAGATCAGTGTAACTCAGGCAGATTCACTTTGATTTCTTTTCCTACCCATTAATGAAAACAAACTGGGTTACCTTTTTCTTGTGAGGCATAAGGGAAGATTATTTTTCATACATAAAATTAAAGGAAAAAAACCTGAATTTTATAATTCAACTTATTGTCTTGCTTTTATTCAAGCACAATATTGCATTTTAAGTTTAATTTTTAACGTAATCTCTGAAAAAATGTGTGAACTACAATAATTTTACATTAAAAATACAGTCATTATTTGTCTCAATATTATCAAAGTTGCAAAAAACCCTGATCTTTGTAGCAATTGTTTGTTGCAGAAAAAGTTCAATGTGCTTCTCTTATCCTGAGAAAAACATGTCAAGAGTCACATGTTAAAAATCATTCAGTATCTTTGCTGACTTGTAATTGCAGAGATAAATGATTTACTTGAAGCTGGAAAATATATGTATTATTCATCAGCACTCAGTCTCTCCATGTGTGTTGAGATGTATTTGAGAGCTACCCTCATCAGGAGACTGGAATTGAAATTAATATGCTTACATTGATTTCTCTGTATTCATTTTCTTTTTTCAAGACTGTGCTACTGGATTAAGCATAGATTTTTTTTTTTTATTTTCAGATTGTAAGAACCATGACTTCCTGATGTGGATGGACTATTAGAAAAGTGTTTTGAGCATAAAATCAATTTATTTTTTTCTTTTGTAATTCTGGTACCACATATTTTTTCATGCTTTTTGCCACAGGTTGTAAGATCAGACTGAAGGACTTCAGTTTTCCTCTCATGCCTCCTCTCAGTTTCCTCCTTATATTTCTTTTTTGTTTTAATTTTCACCTTTTAGAAAACAGGAATGTCACTGACTTTCTCTTTTAATATTCAACATGTTTTCCAATCAAAATGCCTTGATAATGGTTGTCACTTATTCCCATGCACTGTAGCCTGGTAGAGTGTGGCAAAACCTTTTTTATTAGGAGGCTACTGGAAGGGCAACAGTGTCTCCTGGAAGGAGGCAGAGGGTGGTTTATATGTGTGTGTGGTCTCTCCAGAAGCTCCAATAACAAATAAATCGGTGGCTTTGTTTCAGAGCCACAGGGTGTCCAGCTACAACCTGCCTTTTTGTATAGAAGAACAGAATAGGTAATGACAGGTTTTTGTTTTGGTTTTTTGTTTGTTTTTGTAGCAGTTAGTGATGCTAGTTCCCAAACTGACTTTTCCAGCCCCTAGTGTCTGAAATCCTTGAGATTTGTCATTTCTAGGGTGACTTGGATGGTCTATTGCAAAGAAGCCATAGGCCTGTGAGAATTACACAAATCTCTTATAAATATTACCCTGACATGAAAGGAAAAGTTTGAGGCTGTAAAACTGGAGAGAGAGTGCTATGAGAGAAAACCATAAATAAGAAGTTACACACTTAAAATATAGCTGACTCTTGCTCTTATCTCTATTAGTCACTTCAGGAATAATTCTCAGACTAAAGCACCCAGAGGTTAGACTGCCTCAAAGTAGACAAGTCCTAAAACAGCAAAAGTGATCACTTTCATTCTAATTAGGCATAATTATAATCAGAACCCATCTAAGCATATTTAATCTTTAAAGCTGTACCAAAGTACTTCAAACTTCCTTATGTTTGTAAAATTTAACTGTTGCCACAGATTAGACAATGAAATAATGTTCTTGATTATAAAGCTGATCAAGTGTACAGATTTTGTGATTTTTTTTACTAGAATTCTCTATTCTTTATATGATACTTAATTGCTAAGTGTTTTTTTCACGTTGGAGAGTACAAAAAATGTTCTGAAATATTTTCTGACTAGATTGAAATTTACCAATTCCATATCACTTAAAGAACTTGCTATATTTTTGCTGAGAAAATACATGAAAAGCAATTTCTTTGTTACATTTATAGTAACTTTACAGTACAGCAAAAGGCTATACCAGTACTGCAAAAGAACACACTCTGAACAGTTTAGAGGCTTTTCACAATAACCATCTTTTAATCAGTTTTTGTTTTCCTTTGTTTGTGAGCTATATACTATTACGACCATGAGTCATAACAATTTTACAAAACAAAGTAATTTTTTTTTTTTATTTCATCAGTACAGAAAGTGGATATTTGTTTTTTCTGTGGTCCCTTTTAGGTAACTGTGATGTGATAGCTGTCCTTTATAAAATAGTAATTTCTATTGCATACACTTGACAACTTCAGTTTTGAACAGGAGACACCAAAGTTCTTTTGATGTGGAAAACTTCGCAATTAAATCTGTAAAAATGATTTTATGTAAATGTCAAATAATGCCTCCCAAAAGTAAAGGCATGTGTAAAGATTTCTTATAGAAATCAGGCAAGGGTCTTGTTATTTTCAAGACACTCAGTGGTTTGAGAATGCCTGATAATCAAGTTCACTGCTGGTAAGGTTTTTCTAAGACTGGATGGAAAGGGGGTTTACTGCTAGCAGGTCTTATGTGAAGCCCTCTGGCTAAAGTGATTTGAGACATTATGGAAAAAGAGTTGAAAAGTTTGTTTGGAGGACAGGGTGTAAGAATTTCAAATGCATGTAAATCATAATTGTGTGCTTTAAAAAAAAAAGCATAGAATAAAATTGCATCAGAAGAAGGAAGAAATTCTCCATTAATGTTATTTCTGTCCTATCACTATCTTCATGTTCTTCCTACTCTCTCATAAAGTCTGCATATCAGAAAAGCAAATTCCAAACCTTAATTATTTCCACATGTTTATCAACAATATTTATTTATATTTTTCTTTCATATTCAAATACAACTGAACTATATTTAATGCATTAATAGCCTTGAACTAAGATTCATGTCAGAATATATTTTTTTAGAATGTAGCTATAGTTACAACAGATCATGTGATATTTTTTATCACAATTTCTTGTGATCAATTTATCACAAGATGTTGTGGTATTTATTCAACATCTGAAGAAAGGATGTGATTTCTGTAGTCCTTAATGAATATGAAAAAGATATCTGGGTAGGCAGTGCCACTGCTGCAATACTGATTTAGTATTTTGTGATAGTAGAACATTTGTTCTTGTTTGTGTTCCCAACAAGGAACGTAGCTGGCTATCAGTCAGGGTAATTGTGTAATTTGACTGTGATGGCCATTTTGCCTACTTTACTAGGTATTAGTTTTCTTATTTCTTTTGTTGACTGTATTCAAGTCAGCATTTTCAATGTTTGATTTCAATGATACACCTTATAATGTGGTACACAATGTGCCTTGATAGCATCCTGAGATCCCTCTTTTGGCTTCATGTTTCTACTTTCTTTGTGTAATTGTTGCTTATTGATTTATGACAAAATAGTTCTGTCCTAATTGTCTTCCTCTGTTGTTTCAAAAAAGCTTGTTAGCTACAAAGAACCCTTGGTTTATAAAATAAACCTTCCGCACAGACTTTAAACTGTACATGTACTTATATCATCCTTAGTGAATGTCCTTGGAAACTTGTGTACAATTTTTTACTTCTGACAGCCTTGTATCCCATCAGCATTCTTTTTTCATCTCTCTATAAATGCTAAATATCAGAAAGGCGTTAAAGTTTATTGTCTGATTATTATGTTTTTATTCTGCTGAAAGGGAAATGCACTGTTAATAATCTTTACCACAAGATGCTTGTTATACTAGATTATACAAGAGGTCAAGGTTCACAGTGCAAGCAGTTACTGCCCAGGACTAGATTTTACATGCCTGATTGTGAAGCAGAATTTGATATTTAGTACAGAATCTTGTCAGGTTGAGGACAGCAGTTGCTTTTCTCATTAAAATTCATTCATTTTTAGCCTAGTTATGAGCTGTGGAAGATCATGTAGACAGTTAGCCTCATTTCTTCCCTGAAAATGACGTAAAATGAGGAAAAAATGCATGGAGTTGACCAGTTGTTCAACAGCCATAATGAAAGTGTCACCTTTTTACTTCTTCTTGAATAAGGTTTTATGGCCTTAGTAAAGAGGCAAACACAAAATATACATTGCTTTTACGAAGACTGTACAAGACCAACATTTTCAGTATGTGTGTATGTGTGTATGTGTCCTATGGACAAGTCCAATAGTATTATTAGCTCCTTTTTAAATTTTATTTGTAATAACAGACTAGAAAATGTATATACAATAATTCTCCAGCCAAACAGTTCCATATTTAGTAAGAAAAAAAAAAAAAAGAAATTTTTTTTGTGTCTGTGGTGCTGCACCACAGCACCACAGACACAATGCCAGAGAAAAATTCCAATAAACAATGTCAACAATAACACGTCACTAAATTTTTGAGGAAGTGTCACTAAGTGGAGCTTTTTTAGAATATGATACCTAGGCTACATAAAGAATATAAAGCAACCATATGGGCTCTATTCTACTCTCCAGAAAGAGATATTCCTGATACTGAGTAGTCTTAGTGTTTACTAAATATTTCTGATACCTTTTTTTTCTCCCCAGGTATTTTCTAAAGTGTCTACTTTATTAGAATATTAAAGGAAGAGATAAATAAAGCAATAATGCATTAAGCAGCAATGCCAGAAGGCCCAAACAAAAATAAAAATAATCTCAACTGGGATAATATTATAGCTATTTTATTGTAGTGGGCTTAGTATGACTTCAAAGCATTCAAGATGTCTGCATGAAGATTACATTGCAGTTAATAATTTATTTCCTTCACCCTTCACTTTACAATTGCTTTCTTAAGACACATTCATTGTAAGCATGTTTCCCATGTAGTAGTAGTTTATAGCAATTAAGTCTGAAAACTGGTTACTTTGTATTGCATGTTAATATCTAGTCCATTCCAAGATCAGATTTGCTTAGTAAGCTGGTCAGTGAGTTTCAGCAATGGCTCAATTATTTGTATTCCATTCCACTTATCATAAGAGCATAATTGAGATATGATTAGAATAAATATTGAGTATGTCAATTTACTGGAATGATAAATCAGGGCAAAATGTTATAAACATGCAGTTAATTTTAAATGTAGTCCTAAAAGCATATTATATAATACTGTTTCCATGTTCTTAGGATATTAGCATTGAATATGGAATTTTTTTGCAGTTTGTCAAATTGAAATAAGATTTTAAATTATTTTTATTTAAATCTCACATTATATATGATATATAAATTAGCATTTGCTTATTCTCCAAAAGCAAATAAGTGGAATTCTATTGCTTCTAATGTAAGGTATATGCCTCTGTGAAAGAATTATATTATTACCTGTTCCTGTCATATTCTGAGCTACAGCTGCTACTTCTAAATTCATGTTAAAAGATTGTCCTCTGTGTGTTTGTTATCTGAGAATTTCTTTTTTCCCACCTTTCTACCTGTCTCTGTGTAATCTTAAAATGGATAACATCTGGGCACCACTAACTTTAGAAAACAGATGAGAAAGAAAGAAACCGTTGAGAGAAAAGTTGCAAATCAGTGAACAGATACTAAAAATAGCTTGGGATTGCAAATGAACAAAAGAAATGTGCAAAGACTGGGACTAGTGAACTGCAAACATAAAACTAACCATATAGAAACACAGGAAGGAAGAACACATTGCGTCTACCTAGAATACATAGAACATAACAGCAACACTTTAACAGCAGAGAAATTATTTCCAACTGATACTTCTCAAATCATAACTTCTGTCACTGCAAAAATGAAAAAAGACTGGAAGATTGTCAGTGAGTGAAATTCAGAATCTACTGCAGAAGCACCTGCAACCAGCAGGTTGAAAAAAATTAAGACTTAAAATGAAAAGGTGGCATTTATTGAGCCTTTACATATTTCTTCAAGTCTAAGCTAGGCAAGTCTATAGAAGTTAACCCTGAATTTTATTTTCCTTTTTCTTTACACAAATAAGAACTTCCTCAAAACCTGCTTATATTCTTTACTTTTTGTCCTTTCGATGTCAGAATTAGATTCAGTCCTCTGTTGACATAATCCCACATAAAATAATCTACTATCCAGTTAATGAGATTCATAAATTTTACAACAGGTAAAATCCTTCAGAAGAGATTTTTTTTTTTCATTTAAAATAAGGTACTTCATATTACCTAGTAAATTTTATCCTAGTATTTAATCACTGGGCTGAGGCAGAAATTTTTGAACGCTGTCTATCTGAAGTTTGTGAGTGGTGTTTTTTCTAGGGCCAGCTTTTCAAAGCTATCAAACGTCCGCAGTTGTGACTGATTCAACATAAATTCTGAAAAATTTGGTTGCTAGTTACCAAATCTGAAAAGGCCAAAGCAAATTACACAGAAGTATATACAAAACTGTTCCTTTAAACTCCATAGTAACATAAAAAATATATTGTATATATGAATTCATATATAATGTATATTTGTACATATATACGTATCTATTGTTGTATATATGTAGTGTATATGTAGTGTATATGTGACGTATATTGTATACATTTAAATTTCAGAAAGTCTACAAGGTTGAAACTATAGTTTATTGTGATTCTGTGACAGTTTAGTGATTCAGGATACACTCTTTTTCTTTTGTTTTATAGTAAGAGGCTGGTCAATTTTGAGGTATTTTTTGAAGATGTTTGAATAAACCTTCTTCTTCAGTTTGTTCTCTGACAGTAGAAGATCATTTGTGGACAGGTCCTATCCCCATTAAGCATTGGTGCAGAGATGTTCAGTGGTTGTAATTTATACTGAGCTGATTTTATGCCAAGCACAGTCTATTTCTTGATGATCAGTTGCAAGTAATTTTCCTTCTGTCTAAGATTGCCTTAATTTGACCTGGTGCACTTTGACATTCAGCAGCTGTTCTTTTGGACTTAATATGATACCTTGATAGCAGCAAAGTTTCCTGACAAGGAAGACCTACTGATGTAGCTTAGAGGTACTGCAGCCAGCTTCATGGAGCTATATGGAAAGGAGTACTCCATAGTTAAGGCTTACATTACCTGGTCTTTTGGAGGTGTGGGCTAAAGAATGAGGTGGATTGAGAACTGTTTGAATAGCAGATCCCACAGGGTTGTAATGAGTGGCACAGGGTCTAGTTGGAGGCCTTTCACTAGGGGTGTTCCCCAAGGTTCAAGGTTTCCTGAATCACTAAATGTTTAGCTTGTTCATCAGTGACTTGGAGGAAGAGGCAGATGCCTCCTCAGCAAGTTCACTGATGACACAAAGCTGGGAGGAGTGGCCAATAACCCAGGAGGCTGTGTAGCTCTTCAGAGGGACCTTGGCAGGTTGGAGATGGGCAGAGAGGAACCAGCTGAAATTCATCAAAGGCAACTGCTGGGTCCTGCATCCGGGGAAGGAAAAAAACCCAGGCACCAGACAGGCTGGGGGCAGAGCTGTTAGGAAGCAGCTCTGTGGAGAAGGACCTGGGGGTTCTGGTGGACACCAAGCTGTCCATGAGACAGCAGTGTGACCTTGTGGCCAAGAAGGTCAGTGGTGTCCTGGGGTGCATTAGGAAGAACATTGCCAGCCAGTTGAGGAATGTGGTCCTGCCTCTCTACTCAGCCCTAGTGAGGCCACATCTGGAGTGCTGTGTCCAATTCTGGGCTTCTCAGGACAAGAGAGACATGGAGAACCTGCAGTGAGTCCAGCCTAGGATGATGAAGATGATTAAGGCACTGGACCATCTCTCTTACAAGGATAGGCTGAGAGAGCTGGACCTGTTCAGCCTCAAGAAGAAATGTCTGAGAAGTGATCATCAATGTCTGTCAGTATCTGAAGGGAGGGTGCAAGGAGGACAGAGCCAGGCTCTGCTCGTTGATGATGAGCAAAAGGACAAGAGGCAACAGGCAGAAACTGATGAACAGGAAGTTCCACCTGAATAGGAGGAAGAACTTCTCTATTATTTGGGTGACCGAGCGCAGGAACAGATTGTCCTGAGAGGTTGTGAAGTGTCCCTCACTGGAGATATTTAAGAAATATCTGTGCTATGTGCTCTAGGATGACATTTCTTTAGTGGGGAGGCTGGACTGGATGACCCACTGTGGTCCCTTCCAACCTGACCCATTCTGTGATTCTGTGATTTAACTTCTGCCTGCCCTTATTGTTACTAAACACATTCATTAACTAAAACCAGGGATTAGCAGCTCGAAAAAGGATATTTTACAAAGTCTACTATGGATGTCCAGTTTACAGAGATATTTAGTATTACCAGGATGTATACCATACACATTTCTAAAAAAAACTTTTTAAATTTAGAGTCCCTGTAAATATGTTACTGATGTACTATTGTTAAACAGCTCTGCAGGAGCTGATGATAAACGTCATTTCAGAATAAACATCAGTGATTGCTATCCTAATCATTAAGAAAGAGACAAATATTTATCTATAAAAGTTTAAGCACTGAAACCTGAATGCAGTATAACATTCTAAGTAAATGCCTGTCATAAATAAGTAATAAATAACATTATAATTTAAAGGACAATATTAAACAGAACCAATTAGCACAGAAAGGTCTACCCTCTCATCTTAATATATAGTTCTTCATTATATGACATTTAAAGTTTCTGTAACTTGACTCTCAAGTATAATACGTCATGACCATTCTCATTAAAACCAGTTTCTCTTATAGCACTTACAATGTTGGACTCCTACGGATAACATAATGAGGGTAGAATGCATTTTGATTGAGTTACCACTAGGGAGAAATTTAATTTAATTAAACTGGTCTTCATTAAAGTATTACATTGAAGTAAAGTAATTATAAAAGCATGTACAGTATTAGAGAAATCCTGCTGTTTAAAAGAGAGAGGGGGTTCATTTTAGAATGATCATCATTTTAAAAAGTCTTTGTTCCAGTAATTATCTCAAGACTTCGAAAGCATTCATACCTTTTAAAATCTGGTGATACATACATTTCATGTAAAGCTAATGCTACTCCATCTGCTTGTAATTTCTGCCAGTCTACCTCTGAAAACAAACTTCTGGAGCACCATTCTGCTTTGTACAAACATCTACTGAAACATCAACATTAAAATGTGGGGTTGAATATATTTAAATGTTTAAAATAGATAAAAACAGAAGGAAATACAACATTTTTGAAGATTAATTGTTTCAGCTTTTAAAAATAAACTCCAACACATGTTCTTTCTTAGGACATATATTTTCTTAAGCTTTCATGTACCATAAATACAATACCCCTGTGCAGTTGTCACCCAACCAATGTATGCTTAAAGTGCAAAGACAGAACATGCATGTCAAGAAGTTCATAAGGAAGTTTGGGTAGTTTTCAGATAGAGTTCAGATTGACATTCCTTCTCTTTTATTCTTCTTTCTCTTTGTTTCCTTCTCAACCCCATTCACTACTGTTGGTTTCTTATTTCTGTGTAAATTTTCCCACTTGGTTCTTTTTACTTTGTTTTGGCATTGTGGCTGTCAGTTTTCTTGGGCAACAGCATAGACTGGATTTTGGATACTTCATCTTAGAGATAATAATGACTTTCCTAAGCAATTAGTTTAGCTCTCTGTCATTATGAAGGCAAGCTGAAGATTGTGGGTCATAATTGTTTTGCCCACCAGTCCAGGAATCTCAGCTCTCATTGGTTTCAACCTGGAATCCAGGTACAGTAAGCACCAAATCTTTCTTTGAAGGGAGTCTGATATTTTTTCTATTTAATAAATTTTTAATTTGAATACTCTATATTAATTTATTGCATCCTTTTTTCAGTGCGGCATATTACATTTTATTCTAACCTATTGTGTATAGATCTGGAGATTTCTTTTTTCTTCTTTATCTGTTGTAACAATTTCATCTTTTTGCACAGCTTAAATATAATCCAACAAACTTCACAAAACTAAAGGCAGAATTGGTACTGCTGATCCTTTTGCTAACTGCTTCATGTCAATCCAATCTCTGTCGCATATTTGACCTTCCTGCTTAGTCTAATAGGATGGAGCTGGAGATTTTATTATAGTCTCATCAAGTAGCAATCATTCAAAATAACACATTTTGTCCTTTTGCCGGATTCATTACCTTGAAACCCATTCCTTGTATTTTATATTCTACATAACTCTCAAATTGCCTAAAGGACTTACTGCATTCCCTAAATAAGGTACTTCTAAAATATTTCCTGATTATGGATTTAGAGTCTGATCCTTCGTTGTATTGCAGTCTCTGCAGTAATATTACATGTCCTGTGTGATTTTGTGAAGACAGACTGGGTATACAATGTTATTAAATCAGAATATGACCCTAAGGTTTGGATGTTGAGAATGTGCCTATATATATTTGCTAAATCCTGACAACAGGGAGGCCATTGCTGAGTTGATACCAGGCCTTCTCACAGTGACCACTACTTCATTTTGGGAATTTCTTATGTGTGATTTCTGATTGCATCTTTGATAGTAAAGTAAACAATTCCAGGAATGTTCCTGGGCACTGAATTTTATCCAAGTACTTCTGAATTGTTATGATGCCCTCTGGAGTATTTTCAAGTTATGGCTTTTGGCTTGCACTTGCTCCAGATGCTGTACCATAGGCATAAGGCTCTGACCACTGGTCCTTCCCCAAGGGCTGGCACTTCTTGTCACTCACTCAGGTCTGCCTGGTCACTGGGACCCAATCTGTCATACTCCTGCTCTCCTCTGAGCATGGAGAGAGGCCTTTGCTGGATGGATGGCTGGTGATGGACCTTGGAAGAGCTCCTCTGACTTCTCACTATCTTCCTGCTCTCCTTTGTGGGTGCAAATGAGCTTTTGCACATAACCTAATGATAATTCTAAATAGTAGAGAGCTTTTGTTGTGTAAATTGTTTCAGAGACATATACGTTTGCAGCATATAAAATGTTGAAGGGGCACACAAATTAATATGATTTTTTGAATATGATATATGACAAAGTAGTTTGAATTTGACATAAATATGTGATCTCATTTACCAGTTTTCTTTCTTTTTTGTAGCAGGGGCTGCTGGCATTGCTAGATTTAAGATACAATCTTCGCAATATGTGAACCTTTCTCCTGAATGTAGAAAATTACTTTCTCAACCTACAGCTGTACAGTATTTTTTCACACACATTAAAAACTTCATGTCACGCCTCTGCCAGATTCACAGTGGGGACTTGGTTAGAGCCTGAAAGTCCTATATCTGAACTATGTACCCCATTGGCTTCTCTATAATAAGAATTATTTGCTTTCATTTTGTTATTCGAACAAAATAAAAAAATCATCATTGCATGTGCAGAAATACACACACAAGCATTTATTATCTCTGTCAAACCACAACTGCAAATTTCATTTGAACTTTCAATTCCCTTCATTTCCTTGTCCTTTATTTTTCTTTTCTTTCCTATAAGAATTTCTGGTAGCTTTACTTCTAATGCATATTTCCAAATATCTCTGTTGGTCAACATGAGTGATACTTATGCTGGCAAATCTTAATTGTATGGTTGCAGATAGTACATAATGTAGAAGTCAAAATTAAAATCATTGTCTGTGAAAAACTAATAGAAACCTCTTATAGATGCTATTTTATGATGCTGCTGTGATCCCATAGTGAGTGTATGAATTTTGTGGCTGAAAAAACTCAAATAATGCAATGCTAATACAGCCCAAAATAATGTCAGTACATTACTCTGGAGACAAGTACATATTGCATCTTCTAGACTGAGACACCTAAGGAGCCTTGGTTTAGTACATTCTTCCTCATTTAGAGATTTCTGAGATGTTCCTGTTATCTTCTGTAGGCATTCACGAATATTCACACTCTTTTCACATAAAAAATTCAATGTTTTCTCATTTTTCACTGGTACTTACACCATGTGTTATCTGCATTCAAACTAAACTTTATAGGGAATGTACTGAAACAGGAGCTGGAAAGGATATAGTGTTAGTTAGTTTCACTAATGGATTAAAAAATTGCTGCCATCACAGAACTTCTGGTGCTTTGAATTTCATTTAGTAAACATTTTAAGATGGGTGTATTGCAGTTCCAGTGGAAGAAGCTCTATCTGACTTGCTGCCATTTGTGATTTGTTTTTCGGTTGTTTTGTTGAAATCAAATATAATTCTGACTAAGGATGTGCACATTTGCTGAAAGTTTAGATCTCATTTACTGTAAGCTTTTAAAATGATCAGATTCTAGTAAATAAAAATACAGCTAGACATATCTCAACTGAACTCTTATGCAAGAGTGAGGAAAAATATTTTAAATAAGTGATGTAAATTATTTTTGCCTGTGAGATGCACAAAAATGTAAGATTAAAAATAACCAGTATCTATCTGGACTTGTCTAAGACCCAACAGGTGCCTGATATTCTGCAGAAGTTTCAGTAATTGTAGAGGTATTGCTACGTTGTATATGTACTTTAAAGTTGTCATTTACCATGAAAGAAAGCTTATTTATGCATTTATGCTATGGTCAGTTTTCATGTAAAGAACCTTAAGACAGTTACCTTCCCTCATAGTACGATAATAAGCAATAGGAAAATGATTCCTTCAATTAGTTCAAATTACATGGCAGAAAAAAAATATGAGAAAGCTTTCAGAGCGTTACACTATCATTAGTAGATCTTCATGGTTCTCAGCTGTTACTTATGGTGTATCCTGTCTGGTCTCCAGACAAAAGAGAGTCATGTCTCTTATTTCCTCCTGTTTCCAGAGGAGAAAAAGTCTCCTTGTGCTATACTGTTGTCTCTCTTGTTAGCACATATGGGAATTGTTAATCCTTATTTATAAGACTTCTGAACACGTCTTAGAAAAAACCAAACGAACCTAAAGTACCAAAGCACAAAATAAGAACCAAAGCAATAGTTGCTAACTGAAGTATTTCAGTATTGCATGCATCTAGGATATAAAGCCTATACAAGAGAAGCAATTTGAAGTCTGAAATTAAATCTGGTCTAGAGGTTTTTTTAACCTCTATTTCACGTGGTTTCAGGGTACTGACTCTTATTCATTTTGTAAAAGACAACCTCCTGTTGTATGGGATATAGTTTTTGGTTTGGTTTGGTTTTTTCCAGAGTGACATCACATTTTTCTTTGGTTGCTTCAGCGACTGCTTGTTTTCTCTTTCTTGTTGATGAAGTCTGCATTACGTGTCCCTCAGCTTGCTGCTTCAATTAACTTCTCAATGGACCCCCTGGTAATTTGCATTGTCTCCTGTTTCCTATTTCCCTGCTGCTTTTTATCATTTTGCTTGTATTTCGGTCATCACTAACCGGCTGCTTAGGCAGTTGTTTGGAGCAGTAGTGATTCCCTGCTGATTTTAGCACTTACTCTGTACAGATCTTTTCTTAAACTTGTGTTTTGTTCTTTATCCAATTTTGATATTGAGTTTCTGTCTGTGGGACTATATAAAGCAAATCCAAAGTACCCTTCCCAGAAAAGATCAATCTGTTGAGAGGAAAATTACTTTTCTTTGAGTTTCAAACATTGAAAATGCTTATAAGAAAGAGAAAAAAAATCAAATTAAAAAAAACAAGACTGACAATTTTTTTTACTTTTTGACTGTATTCTTCCTGTGGTTCTTTTTTGTATTTTACTGTCAGTTAAGCATGAATTATATGAAGTAAACTAGTAAACAGCATTGTATGACTTCTCTGTTTCCTATTGAAGACATGTAAAGTATCTGTCCCTGATTGTAAGCCTCACTTAATCCTTTACAACTTTAATACTCTATTTAGTATTTTTGAAATTTTTCAGGGAGACTTAAGGTCTCACGGGAAAGTCAGAATAATACTATGCCTAAATCAGAAACTGTGAATTATATATATATTGCAAATATATA
>WBNO01020040.1:2930-16255 GCA_013400575.1 Peucedramus taeniatus
AGTGGGTTTGGTTTTGGCATTTTCCCAAATAGCTAGGCAAATTCATACACATGTGCTATGGGTCTCTTGGGCAAAGACCAGAGAACAACCAACCACCTGCATGTATTTTCTTGTCACTCTCTAAATAAATTTATTTGCCACTTCAGAAGTTTTCATCAGTCTTTGAGGAAGGTTCTGAAAATGGACCTCTACCATTTTGTCCAGGAGATTATCATGCCCTACTTTGTCAGTCCTGTACCCCTGATCTTACATTTTTGATCAGTACTGTGTCTGTTCTTTTAAACTCCCCAATGAATTCTGCTTTATGTTCAATTTTTCCATGCCATTTCCAGCCTAGTACCTTCAACATTCACCTAAGTCATTAACCTAGAACTTCTTTTTTTTTTTTTTTTTTTTTTTTTTTCATATGGACTTCCTGGCCTTGAGGTGAATATCTGCAGAAAGGTTCTCTTTTTCAAGGCTGGAATGAGCAATCTCAGGATTCTTCACATCCAAAATTTTTCCCTCCTTTCAAGCTGGGCATCACAAAGTGGGAAAAGAAGGGATTATGATGATCAGAAAAAATCCTATGAAAGCAATTTTTAGTTACTGAGGGAAGGGAAAGAAATCTCTTTGTCTCTTACCACCATCATAATTAGCTGATTTATTCCCTTGGAAGTTATCTACTGAAATAGGCAGCCTAACAAGGAGATGCTCCCTTGGCATTTTAAAAAGAAGACACTTCTAAACAACCTCACTTGCTTTTCTCAAAACTTATTTCCTCAGTCTGTGTCCTGTTACAACCAGTTGAGCTTTAAAGCAAAAGAAGGAGAGCAAACATTGCAACAGTTCATGTCACAGCAAAAACTATTCATGCACTGGAGATGCATGACAAGATTTCTGCTGCTTTTACTCCTTTTATGCCATTTATGCCTGTGTAACTCTTTCTTGATTGAATAACAGAGACACGGATGCTCAGTGCTGAAGCTCCTCTCTTTTTTTGGTTAAGCGGTACCAACACAGTAAGTACTCTGTAACAGGAATGGCTTCTCTTGTGAGGTAACTCATTAGTTCTGGTCCACAGTTTAAGTGAGAAAATGATACACATCCCATTTATGCCTCAAACTATCTTTCTAGGGCATAAGAGGAAACGTTTTATCACTGCGGAATGATCTTGCTGTTTCCTCAATAACTGTTTCCCACAAGAGAAGAAGGAAAATAACATCTTTCCCCTACACACAGCTCTTTCATTTCATCTTCACACTTTACTTTTAACAATTAAAGTTTGATTTCTCTTGCCTCACTTTTGCTGTTTCAGGTAATATAATGGGAATCTTGTTCAAATGAGTATCACGTGAAATAGTCACTGAAAAAAAAATAAAAAGGAAAAAACCATCTACCAGCATCTTAAATTCTATATAATGTCTTATAAACATATTAGATACACATCAGGAGTTGTAAGTTTTTGTAAATTATTAGAAGTATCTCAAATTTCTTTATGTTCTGTTCACCATATGGGTAGTCCATATTTACAATCTCAAAAGAAACATATTTTTTCTCTGGAAATATATACATAAATATATACAGAAAGAGTATTAAAAATTGTTGAGATTGCAAAGGATTAAAGTTCTGGTGCTAAGTCATCCTACTAACACATAGGTATTAATAATAGCCTTAATCACATGATTTCCTTTTATTGTGCAATGAATGATCTTGAAACAGTTGAAGGCCTATCTTCTAGAATGGGGATGACTGAATAAAATCTCTTTTCTTTTTGAAAATCAAAGGCATTAAAAGGTGCATTGGTATTTATTAAATCAATTAAACAAGGTAAGAACAGGAACAACAGTTTAATGGTGCACCACAGAACTGAATTCTATCCATGCCTGTTCTCCAGAAACAA
Source organism: Peucedramus taeniatus (assembly GCA_013400575.1). Taxonomy (NCBI): domain Eukaryota; kingdom Metazoa; phylum Chordata; class Aves; order Passeriformes; family Fringillidae; genus Peucedramus; species Peucedramus taeniatus. The sequence goes on from WBNO01020040.1 coordinate 4,813, forward strand.
ACCTCTGAATATCAGAACAGATCTTAATACATTTGAACAAATAAAATGCTCTTCACATAATACTTCATTAAGATGTGAAACCCTTGCTGTGAGATGTCATGAATGCTAAAAATTTCCATTGCTTCAAAGACCAATTGAACAAATGCATGGAACAAAATATCCATTGGAGCTATTTAATACAAAAACAATACATCTGTTGTAGAAAGCTGCTGTAAATTAACTAAAAGCTGTGAGAGTACACTGGAGAAACTGTTACATACTACGCGTTTGCTTTGCCACTATATTCTTCTAAGAACAGGCTCTTAACTCCCAGTCAAAACTGGAGAAGAGTACTTTGCTAGACAGACATTCATTCTGACCATGAAGAGCCACTCCTGTAATTTTACACTAACTATATTAATCCTGTGAAAAATGAGCTCTTTGAAGTCACCAGATGGAAACACCAATTCAACACATAATTCTCGCCATAATCCAAGAGTGCTTCAGTCAGCATTTTTAAGTGCAGATATTAAAACCCTACCCTGTCACTGAAGTACAGGGACAGTAAACTCATTAATGCTGTAAAGCAGTCAGATACCAAAGCGACAAACATCACCAAAAAAAAAAAAAAGCCCAGGAGAAAAATTAATCATTCTTTTTCTAGAGAAGAGTTTGAATTTTGTGCAGAAAATGAGGCTCAGGGCTAAACACTGAGTAGTAAGTTAAAAATGCTGAATAACTGCTTATTTAATGAGCGCTGTCTATCCTGGGCTGCAAGTGAGGAAAAGACTACAGATCGTGTCATTAAAAAAAAACATGTAATACCTGCATTCAGTGGGACACATAAAAAGTTCACTGGCAACCTTAATTTTATCATTCATAAAAAAAGCAAACGAAAACTCCTGAAATTTCACCCTGTAGTGTCATCTCGACAAAACTTTACTAGATGATTTATCACAACCACTTCTTCCACTATTGGCATGACTGGTGGCCCCTTATTAACCACCATTATAGCAATTTATTTTAGCACTAAAAGAAAGGAGACAGTTTGCAAATGCATTTCACAAATATAGCAAGGAAATATGAAAATGTCAGGCTTTGAATAAAAATTATATTTCAGTGCATGTACATTTTCTTTCAATTCTGCTGAACTAATTTTTCTTTATTCTGCCCTGTTCCTCATAGCTCATCACCTAAACTTCTCTCACTGTCCTCAGTGCTGCTAACCGCCATGGTCAATCTCAGTTCTTATTCCTAATATCAATTCTTCTACCCATTTCCTTTACCAACCACTTCTAGCATTCCAGCCTTTTCAGAGTTTTACGTACAGCCTGCTTGCCAAACCACTCCAAATACCTTGATTCAGGTCTCCATCTGTCTTCTACCCTCATCTCCTCACCCAGAACATATGCGTATTCCATACCTTGAGAGGCTTCATTTTCTACTTATGACAAGACTCCTCTCCCTCTGAAATCAAGACTTACACAGTGTACATGAAAGTAGGAATAGTTGGGATAGATTTAACTGTTGTGACAGGCAAACAACAGATTTGTAACATGTACGTATACTACATGCCGTATGCTTTATTTCCACAAATGATTTATTTGCTTCTCTGAAGCATTACTTGTGCACATTATGTGAGAATATCCCTGGCAGATCTACCACTTGGTTATGAAAGATACTGCTCTGCAATAAATGTGCACAAAACAGGAAGCAGTGTGATTGCAAATCACTTATGGGCATATTTTGACAAATTAACTATCCAGATGACAAGGACATGAAAGTGGATAAATAATTACTTGAGAAAGCTGAAAACTAAAAATAAGTGCAAATTATGTTTTTAAGAAATCTTACCAATGACTTAATTGAGATTCTGGGGTCAAACTGCTAATATGAATATGCTGGGGGTGTTAATTCACAAAAAATAACCTAGAGATTCACTATTCATATTGAGTGACATCTAAAAATAGAAAACAATGACCCTAACAAGTCACTAAGTAAACATGGAAGACATTAAACTCAAGAGTTAATTCTCAGAATACCAGTAAAAGCAGCACTGGAAAGTTTTATCATGAAGGTTTAAAATTCAAGCAATATGCAGTGCTCGAAGTGAGCAAAATTCAAGCAATATGCAATATGCAGAAAATACCTAGTCCAAAAGACAGTCCCAATTCTGACCTATGAAATTCTTCCTTTTTGTTACTTTCTCTAAAAATCTACCTCCTGGACACTTCTCATACTATGACAGTGTGAACATTTAACAACTTAACCTATTTCAGCACTTGTTCAGGCTATGAAGGATTAGGAGAAAATCCACATACCAATCACACCATTCTTACATTACAGGAGAAAGATACTAATGTGTAAACTCAAAGACTAAGCATGATATTTGTGGTTTTGTAATAACTAACATGTCAGAAAAAGAAGTACAACACAAAAAACTGTGCAACTCCAGCACAAGAGCCTGTGGTGGTGTAAGAGTCTATTCACTCCCAGCTGAAGGACTAGACAATGTTTTTGCCTGAATTTCGTGAGGCTCCAATCAGCCCATTTCTCCAGTCTGGCCAGGTCCCTCCTTACAGCAATTCTTCATATGAATGTTTTTTCCACAATTTGGTGTCATCTACAAACCTGCTATACACAACACGTTGCAATCAATACTGGCCCTTGAATCCTGAGGAAACCCTCTAGTAGATACCAGCACCTGGGTTTTGTACTGTTGATCACACTCTCTCACAGTTCAGCCAAGTTTCAACCCCCTCTTATCATCCTCTTATTCAGTCCATAGCTCATCATTTCGGCTGAGACTGCTCTGAGGTAAAACACCACGGTTTTCCCCTTGTACACAGACGCTGTTTTCACATTATAGAAAGCAATTAAGGTTGGTCAGGCATGATTTAAGCTTAGTAAATCCATGCTGGCTGTTATCAGTTGTGTTCTTATCCATTGAGAGCAGAAATTACATGCATGAGGATATGCTCTGGAACTTCCTCTATGACTTAGGATAGACTGATGAGCCAGGTGACCCCAGAACCTTCCTTTTGCTTCTTCTGAACACAGACATGACATTTTCCTTTTTCAGCCATTGGAAACTTCCCATGTTTGACACAACCCTCCAAAAATTAACAGTGGCCTCACAGTAATATTGGTTCCTCAAATGTAAATGTTCCCCTGAACTTTCTTTACTGTGGGGACTGTTTCAAAAGCTGGCAAGTCAAACTTTACAGCCAAACAACCAAAGCAGAAAAGGCAATGGGTCATTGCCTTTTCCATGAGCTCTGTCACTAGGTCTTCTGCCCCACCAAGCACTGAGTCCATATTTTCTTTTGATCTCAACGTATTTACTTTTGCCTTTCCTATCTTCCTAAGTTTCAACTCCAGATCATGTTTTCTGATTTGTTTCTTGTACACTTGGAGCATTTTCAATAAACCTCATGTGATACACCATCACGCATTTTAAGCAATTTTCATGTCTCTCTAACTTCAACTATCCAGAAATCTGCCTCTTGGCCAGCTAATCTACTGATTATCAATCAGTACCTACTGTCTACTGCTTCTGATTAATCCAAACCAGCTACACAATACAGAAGAAAAGAAATTCTACCCAAATTTAGCTTCACCTTCCTATATAAGTGATAATTTTTAATATATTCTACATATACTTTCAATTACAATTGTTTTCCTGTTCTTCAATGTTTACCTACAAAAATATTTAAATTAGGGACATGTTTCATCTTGAAATAAAATAATTTAATATCTACCTTGGGGTGAGCTCAGTCACTCTCTATGCCCCCTAACTGACTAGATCTCCATTGCCTGTAATAGGAACTTAGACACCTAGCACTGACATCAACACCTACAGAAACATAGCTGCCACTGGCTGTTTTAAAGAGGAACTAAATTGCACTCAAGATGTCATTCTGAATATTTTTTCTTGCTTTAGAAAATGTATGTGCAATACATAAGAAACAGTGCAAAATGATTATAATAAAAGTATAACCTTGTGGAATTAAATCTCACAGAACCTTTCTTACAGTAGATACCTGTATATTATTAGAAATTCATAGATGTTAAGTGAGCTGCAGAACAGTTGTTGTATCACTTCTTAATGCAAAGTGATTATACTGAAAATAGTGTCACCAGGAAAGAGTAATTAAAAAATAGAAAAGGTCTTCCAATAAAGGCTAGAAGGATAAAAAAAAAAAGTATTATCTACTTCCCAAAAGGGTCCATGTACATGAAAATGTCATATGAGTGGGCAGAAATTGACACTATTTACTATGCCTTGCACATTTAACATTAAAAGCTGTCAATATATTTTACCTTGAAGTATTAGTATAGGATTAGGATGTGTATTCTAACTGGAAATGGCCAGCAGAGAAATTCCATGGCAGAAGGGAATTCCAGCTGCAGAATTCTTATATCTGCCACCTCCCCAGGTGAGCAGACTAAGCTTGCTGAAGAAAAGGCATTGTAACTGCACTCTACATTACACTGTCCCTTACAGATTATATACCAGCAGCATAAATTAAAGCAGTTTCTAGGATGCTTCAACTAGTGCCTTTGTCAGGGAAAAAAAATGGCCTAGAGCTAAGAGTAAGCACTCCTTAGCAGCTCATCCAGGAATACTCAAACAAACAGAAATTTAGGCAAATAAAATAATCTACCCATAGAGTTTTGGAAACATTGCCATGTCCTAGATCCCTACTGCAGTGACTGTGAAAACACCTGCCCTAAAAGCATCTGTATTTGCTCTCCATAACATTTCCAACCTTCATAAGATAGCAGACCTTTCAGATTACATCATTCTTCATTCCCTTTCGTTTATTTCCCCTTTTAGTTCTACTATAATATTACTACTTAAAAACAGTGATGTCATGTCAATGTCAAAAATTTACAAAGCAGCATTAATTCTACTGAATTACCAAACCTCTAAAATTATAAATGTTAGACAAGAGGGGAAATGTGGTGATCACAATGACTTTATAGGGTCCTCTGTGGAATTAGACACTAGCCACCTAGTGGCTAAGAATTCGACAAGAATTCTAAAAGTATTGTTTTAAGTTACAGGCACTTCAATCTTCTGAAGGTTCTTCCTTAACTTCTGCTTTTAACACGTTTGTCAAATTTTCCTTACTAGTCTGCCTGGTTCCATCATAAACTCCATCAGTCGTCCCAGTACAGTTACCATGTCTTGATCCTATCTATGGGTAGATAAGATTACCTTGGTAAATTTTACACAGATCTACAGTTCTAGTTCTTGCTGGTAATTTTTTGCATTTGGTCTAACACTTTAGAAAATTAATAGAACATACACTTGACCTGTGTATGGTCACAGGAGTGACCATACTTCTGGAGTAAGGAGATGTGAGAAGTTTATCCATAGAGTCTAACCACAGAGCTTAAACCTGGGATCATATTGAACTCCTAAGGAAGATTTATTACACAGACTTTGTGAATTGCCCTTAACTGTCTATCAGATGTCCTCGATATTGTTATATTGCTACCTTTACATATTGTAAATATTTCAAACTAGAGAAGAAATCTAAGGAGTTCAATAGATAAAATGTTGTCTGAACTTTGATTAAAAGCATTTATCAAAATAAAAATAAAAATAAGTCTAAGAAGACAAAAAAATGAAGGCTAAGAGAAGCTCACACATTTGCAAGGGAAAGCAGTCAACGCAGCAATCAACTATCATTAATATCAAAAAGCATAAACTAACTGTTGTCCTGATTATTAGTTTGCATTCCATAGTGAAATGCAAAAAGAAGAAAGATTAAATATGTCCTCAAAAAAATTAGATTAACTTCTCTAACAAGATAAAGAAGGTAATTGGGAAATCTGGGAATGCTGGTCTCTGCTTAGGACATTGGTACAAACCCCTTCATTAATTAAAAGTAGTATAACTAAAATTAGAAATAAATATAGACTAACTGGATGCCGTATTGAACTATGTAATAAATACTTTCCATTTTATTATCTATGTGGGTTGTCTGAAATAAATACCTTGGAATTATGTGAGACCAGAACTCTGGTACTGCAAGCCTCACATAATACTATCTTGTTATAAAAGTATCTAAGAAAGTTCCCCTTACTTTAAACAATGCTTATTGTAAAGAGAAACAGAAATAGTTCCCTTATTCTTGTTAAGCTGATCCATTTGTTATTCAAATTATAACATGAAAAAAACTATAAAACTGTTAACTAAAGCTTCATAAAGTATTTCAACATTTTAAATACTTCCTGCTCTACAAGGCCTACCAAGTGTGATCTGTTTTTGCAAAGGAAGCTGGATGAATCAGAGGGCTCTGCACAAGGACAGAAGAGGATCTGTGTGGTTTTCAGCACGCACTGAGGCCATCAGGCTAAACTGTGGCTTTGCTGCAAGCAAGACACTGCTCTGAGGAACAGACGAGGAAACAGATTGCAACTCCCAGACTGACAATCTGCTTGCCGTATTTCTTACACTTTAGAGGAGAAATAACTTGGGCCAGGCCTACGAATGGTGTAGCTGCGCTAAGGAAGGCTGAGCGAAGAACGAAACCATTCCCTGCCACAGTGCCAACTGTGGAAGGGGAAAAAACCAGCTCCAGGCAGGCTGCTCCACCCTCTCATGCTGTGTAATGGCAGCAGCCAACAAAGAGCAAAAAAGGGCCAATTCAACCTTCCCTACTACTCTGTGCCAGTTCATATTAATTAATATTCAATCCCACAGTCCTGCTAAAAATCCAAAGCTCTTTTAACGTGTACAGTTTAAAAAGACTAAAACTTAACATATAATCAAAAACTATCCATTCCTGCTAGTGACATAGAACAAATGGGTATGTGCATGACTACATGTGGCAAAATGAGGTAAAGTCTCTGAGATACATTAAAACCTCCAAAGTTATTTTTCCTAAAAACTCTTAGAAAGAAACGAAGGCTGTCTCTATCCAACAATGAAAAACTGGTTGGTCAATTAAAACATGCTACGTATAAAGAGATAATCAAATTAAGTAAATTAAAAATACCAGGCTTGTTAGAAACACTTTACTCTTTCTATGTGTTAAATCCTTTAATATGCATTTAAGAATTTGGGACACAGAAATTAAATGATACATTCTGTTAAAGACACTGTGGAATTTTACTGTCAAGTTTCTGTGTTTACACTGGAATAATATAAGAGCCAGTGAAAGCACATAAAAATATGTGAAAATTCTATTTGCAATCTGGAAAAAAATCCCTAATTCTAAACTTCAAAACCTTTTTTTTTTTAATATGAAACATATTTAATATACTAATGTATGACAATTCCAGGCAGTAGAATCCACAAAGAAACAGAAAAAATAAATTTAGACTTAAGTCTTCTAGACTTTGAATGTTTTATGAGGTGTCTCTACATAGTAAAAGAAGAGACTCCAGCTCTGCACTAATGTTTTGGGTTAGAGACCATAGGCAAAACATGTAACACAGCTTTAGATGTCCTAGTGTACCACACCAAGAATTTAGATGTATCTCCAGAGTTCCTGGTTCTTTGTCAACGCCCATCATTCCATTCAGAAAACACCTGGGCACCTAAAGTACCTGTAAGTACCCAAGTTTAAGCAACTAAATTGCATCAGGTGTTTCCTTAGGTTACTTGCTCTAGTATGTTGCAATGCTTTATGCTGATCTTTGCACCTGAGGAATTCACCTTCAGTACATTGAGCCACAATCTTTATAATAAAGAGCAAACTATGGATATTGAGGCAGAAACTGACCCAGGGCAGCCTTCCAAATCTCCTCCTAAGCTGAAATGAGAGTCCACACAGTCAAACATCACTGATTTGTTGTCATTGTTTTAGATAAACCAATCTGGCCATGAGGTATTATGTAGTATTATAGATACCTGGGTGCATATGAGGTCTTAATTAAGCATACATCATTTTTATGCACTCTGCACCTACTCTAAGCACATGTTTAAATTCTCACAGGAATTCCTTCATACATTTATATGTGTGCTTAAATAGCCTTCCAGAACAGAACTGTTTTTTTGAACTGTTGTCATAATTTAATGACTTAGGAGTTAGAAGTCAGGCCTTTAAAAGTTATATAATTTAGCCTGCAATTAACATCAACAAATAAGTTCAACTATACCCATATATACCCATACAAAAGTTTGCCCTATTTTTCCCCCAAGTACCATAAAACACATTAATAATTAAGAAAAAAAAGCTATTACAAAAATGTAAATAGGACATCAGAGCTCAGATAGTTTGTTCATTGGTTCAGATAACAATCAATGTGTATTTTTCAATGTATGAATATTAAATTTAATTCACAGGCCACATAATTACTATAAAGCCAATTTCCACCAAAGTATCTTATCTATCCATAGAGCGTTCAGCCACATAAACTGACTTGTCTTCAGCACTTTGAAGAAATCCAAAGGGACCATGTAGTCTTACTACCTAGACCAATGCATCAGGCACAGTATTAGTCCATATGCATGCTGAAAGAGTTGGACTTTTCCAACCTAACACTAGAAACAGCACTGCCAAAAGGAGAAAAAAAGAGCAACATGGACCTTTCTCACCACAGTGGGACACGTACAGTCCTGGAGCACGATTTTAGAAACTGAGCAATCATTATGATCAGCAAAACAGCAGGAGTTACTGTCAAAATGACTCCTAAAAATTAAATAAAATTAAGAAAATTATGACCCTATATTTTTCTCCGTTGCTTTTTTTAAAACAACTTTCAAAACTTTTTATTCTAATAAACTGTATGCAAAGATACCAATATAGCTCTACTAGTAAACTTCTTCAGGTTTTCTATTTTAAAAAAAACTTTGGATCCCTCTCAAATTCAAACTTTTACACTGTACAAGTATGGCTCTTCTAGACCTTTGCTATTTTCAGTAAGTGTTGATTTCGCAAACAGGATACAGGATGTTCATATAATTCTCATATTGTTTCCATGTTTTCTGTACCAAGATAGATCCAACCTTAATCTTGCATTTCATTCTGGACTTAATCCATAATTAACGGCATCAGATCATGGAACATTTCCCCCCCGCAAAAAAAAAAAAAAAGCTTTGTCAAGATACCTGTCACATATAATTCTTTCTTGAAAAACATTTACTGTAATGCATACTGGTTTCTGCTTCAAGCATTCCTGCTGAACCCTCTAAAAAGTCCTATGTTCCATAGTGTGTTAGATTGTGAACATTTAAGCACCATTAATGATGCTTACTGAATTCTTTCTAAATTAGAAATATTTCATCATACAGCTGGATACAGCATACAGCTGAAAGTTCACTCTTAATTTTTGAAGCTGTGTTTACAGAAAGCCATAGACATTCTTGTTAACATTAGTAAGAAATGCCATAAATTAAACAGTATATGTTTTACTCTGCTTTACTTCTCTTCAAGCTAAGTGCACTTCCAGGAAGAAAAAAAAAACAAACCCAGTTGACTATACAACCTAAAATTCTTCAATCCTGAGTAACAAACAAGGACTGTGATGACCCATCTGTATATACAAAACACACGGTTCATGTGTTCTATGTACACAACATACAACAGTGCTGTTTAACAAAGGAAGGCAAGCACAAGCAAATCCATCCCCTCTGGATACACAGAACTCATGATATACAATATGAAATTAACAGGGCAAGAATACAGCACAGGCACTAGCCCTGGAGAAAGCCACTGCATAAACCGTGCGTTAGAACTAGATTATAAATGGCCAGTCATTGCACTGAAGTGAACTTACTTCTGTACTTAGAAAAGTGGGTGTCATACTTCAAATTCAACTGACTAGCTGGCACACTTCTCCCTAAGCAGCCTATTTGAGTACAGTACAAAAAGTAATCACATGGTGTGTTTTGATTTTGGTCAATGGGCTAGTAATTCAACAGTGGTGCAATAGCTAACTGAACTGGGGCACCAAGAGAACTTTGGTAAACTATGAATACCTGAACTGTTGTTGTTTACAGCACTAAACCTAGGTCTAAAATAGCAAGATTTTATAATGGAGTTTAAACAGTATAATTTGGAGAGTTAACATTAAATTTTCCCTGATAGGGAACTTGGAAATAATATAAATACCTTCACAAGAAGGCACTGGCAACAGAATCACAAATACATTTTCATTAATCAATTTCCATTGTGCTAGGCCTTTTCTTTCTTTAAGGAGCAATAAACCAAACCAAACCCCCAATTTATTCAAGTTCTAGGTCAACAGTGTTTCAGTTCATTTTGTCTTCTTTTGCTATGCCTAGTTTAGTGTTGAACACTAGCACTGGACTGTATGCTGCAGACCTTCTCTGCTCTGAATACAGTCAAATGCCATAAATGATTGTGACAATGCTATGACTAAAGAACATGATGAAACTCACGATCAAAGCTATGCTGTAGATCGCAGGAGATACAACTAATGACTGAAGTTAAGCCCTATCACCCATCATGGCCAGTAACCCAGTTTCACTCCACTAAATCCAGGTACCTTGAAAGTAATGCTGCTCTTACCTAACCTGCTCCCTAAGTTTTACACCTCCTCTGCCTCAATGATCTCCCACAAAAAAAGATTCCCTTTCTTTGTTTTGTAGGCTTATTATGATGGCATGCCTAATTTCTTCTGCAAGCAAGGGTAGAAGCTATGGGTGAGGGTACGGGGTGAAGCTATGTCTTTTTACACAGAATTCCACGATGCAATGCCTTGTCTCTGATAAACACTTCCATCTGTGATTAAAGTAGCAATTTGAAGGTGGAAATATCAAAGAAAGGGTAATTTATACATTGTATGTATTAGTCCAGCAGTCAAAACATAAGTTCTGCACCACAGCTAGTAACAGAATGAACAAGGACCCTGCAGACGCATTGAAGGCAGGAAATTCAGTACCACTATATTAATAAAATGACTGCCTGTGACTTTAAACCCTGGCATGCTTGCACTTGGCGAGAGAGTGAACGTTTTATTGTTACTATGAAGGATGTGGGAATGGAAATGAAGATGAGACGGGTGATGATAATGAAGATGATAGGGAAGAACAGGTTAATATCCCCAGCATTTGATGGGGAACGATGTCCCTACCTCAATAAGCTGGATAAGGGAATAGCTCCAGATCCACTGCCCAGGATCCCTCCTTTCCTCCCAGAGAGGAGTTTCTCCACCAGAGCCACATTCCCAGTGCGAGCGGCTTCCAGCAGTTCCTGGTCCTTCCCCATGGTCGGGAACCAAGCAGCCCTCCACGGGAGAGCTGAACTCCGGGCCACTGCGGCCCCCTCCCTCCACAGAGCGGTCTCCCCTCCCCAGACCCTGCCTCAGAGCAGAGCACAGCACAAATTCCTGCAGTCCTTTCCAGACCAGCAGGAGCAGCAGCAGGAGGGCGGAGGAGAATCACCTCCTCCTAGTTTCACTGGATCATTTCTGGGTGGAGTGTGGAAGAAGGGGGGAGGGAGGGAGAAAGGGAGGACGAGGCCAATAAAGAACCTCCCCC
>WBNO01020040.1:16610-46196 GCA_013400575.1 Peucedramus taeniatus
CGGGCGCGCCGGCGGCATTCCGGGCCGGCCGGGGGCGTACCGGGAGCCCCGCACGGCCTGCGCCGGCTCCGCTGCGCGAAGCAGTGCGGGCATTCAGGAAAACCCGGGCCCCGCGGGGGTCAGGAGCGAATCGGGCAGGAGCGACTGCCGGCACCTGCCGCACGCCAGGATAAGAAACACTGAGTTTAGGTATAACTGAATATAATTCAAATCCAGGCAGCCCTTCTGGAGCTCCCGGTTCTGTTACAGAGACCTTTTAATTGCGTGACTTTTCCGGGCCACCGAAATTAATAATTCCTTATGGATTTTTGGGTTCTATCAAGCCACACTGAAAATACTCAGTGCTGCCCAACTCATAGGCACATCCTTGACAAATGCACCGTTTGATACTGTGCATATGCAAGCCTAAATTATAGCCCGTGTCCCAGTTTTAGTTTAGTAATTTGGGTAGGTAGGACCATAGGCAAATAAGTTATGATCCGTCACCCTTCCCCCACTGGGATCAGTGGCCCTCTGCCATGTGTTCCCACTCTCCTCTTGTGTTCACAAGAAGCAATGGGAGCAGTGGCAAAATAACACTGTGTTAGGCAGGATTCTAATGTTATGTTTTCAGAGAGTGTTTGTTACACCAAGTCTATGGTCCATTTAAGGCAGTGGAAAGATCCTTGTTGATTTCACAAATGATTTGTGAATCAGTAACAGTTCTACGGAAGTTTTTGTGTTTCTATTAGCTAGTTAAGCAATTTTAATATCTTAAAAATTGATAGAAATTTCATTTTGGGGTCTGATTTTCTCTTACAAAGGAATAGAAACAATCCTTATGGAGACCTATCATTTCAATAAAGTCATCCACTGAAACAAAACAGTTTATTTTAGCTAGAAAATGTAATTTACATAGTTTGTCGTTTTCAGGATCTAAAATGATGTCTTCTCCAATATTGTCAGCAGGACACAGAACTGAACGCATGCATAAAATTATTAAGGACTCTGTAACTACAGCTTTTCTCATTGAAAGAGTCTGATATAAATAGCAATTTTAAGGCCTGATTCTGTGATCACAAGTGTTTCAATGTGGTTTGAATATATAAATGTATAATCACATGAATTAGGATTTATAGTTTAAGTCCTTAGCCACAGCAGTCACAGTGAAAACTGTAATTTAAAGCTGGACTAAAAAGTTGTATCTTCTTGCCAACCACTTGAGCCTTAACTAGTTCCAAAGAAGTTAGCCATAAACTAAGAGCACCCCTGCATTCTGAATTCTTGTTAAGGTTGCCATCATTTCCCTGTATTCCTGCCTTGCTTTTGATTTTGTAGGCAGTCATGTGCATTGCCTGATAAACACCTTCTCACATGTATCCTCTGCATGAAGAGATTCCTTCAAGTTTGCTGAGAGCCTCGGAAGAGGTGCCAGCATTCGGTGGAGAGCTAATCACAGGGCAGGAGTGTTTGCATAAACCTGCACATTTGTGAAAAATTAGATTAGAAGCAGATGCTAAGGAAAATCTCACGTTTTCAAGAATTTGTATTGTTTATGTGGTTGGATCAGCAGATGGCAAATATGACTCAGTATAAACGTTACATAATTCTTCTAGGGAAAATAAAATCTCAAGACTGTGCTCTAATTGAAATGATCATCCAGAAAGCTGTTGAAAAACAGGAGAATCAGCATAGAAATATCAATGGAGCAGATGCATGCAGTAGCCAGCAAATTCAGAAAGATTTTATGAATGTAGAAAGGCTCAAAACTCCAGTAAACCCATAGCCTAGTGCCCAAAAAAAACTGTGAAGGCCAAATAGAAGATTTAGTTTCATTAACAAATATGACAGAACAGAGTAATTCCATCAATTTGAAAAGTGGAATGAAATGTAAGCAGTGGAAAGGAATGGAAGGGTTAAACATGGATAAATTCTAAGGGCTACTGAAGCTAAGAATTGAGAACATGGGCTGGTCTGTTTCCAGAGATGAAATCGACAATGGACTGTAGTAAGAAAAACAAAGTATCTAGACTGAGTTGAATGCAAATGGTCAAACCCATTCATTAGATTAAGTGGACTCCTCTGTGTTTTAAATGTCTTACGTTTTTTGCTCCTGGTAATATCAGGACAAGACTGTGGAGTGCTAAAAGTTGCATGTATGATAAATAAGTGAATTAGACACAGAAAGTAGAAACATGGCTGTATAATTTGCAGTAGTTTCAGATGAGAAAAATAATTTGTAAAACAGCAAAGAGATCCTTCAAAATGTTGTATGCTTTTTGAGCAGTGATGTTCCATATGACAGCAGAATTTTGATTGTAAGATTTTAGTATTTGTAAAGACATTTTAAGTTAGGACCACTGCAGCTGTCAGTGTCTAAGTGGCATCACACCTTCAATCTCAAAATTTCTCTCAACATAACATATGCTTTAATTTCTGTTTTCTTCCATTTTCTAAAATACCAGAGAGTGCACTTAGCCTACCTAGAAATTCTTTAACTGGTTTGACATTTGAAGGGAATAGAAGTGACTGTAAAAAGCAGGGAGTTTCCTTAATGTTTTTATTTTACAATGCAACTATCACTCGGCTTTGTTCTCATATCAGAGTGACAACTTCTTCATTTCTTCCTCCTCCAGCCTCCCTGAATCAAAGGCAAATTAAATGGGGGCTTTCTAACATTCCATGACTTTTCCCTCTTTATTTTCAAGCAGATGCCTGGAAGAGTGTATGAAAAACTGAGTTGTAGGTATTGAAGAAAACACTAAATCCGTGATATTAAAAAATAGTTGTGTAGAATAGCAAACATGATATTTCGGGACTATGTATTATCAGCTCTCTCACGTAAAGATATAGGGAAGGCCTAAGATCCCGATTACAAATTCTGAGGGGTATTCTGAAACAGAACACAAAATGCTAGAATAAACCATCAGCTCTTTTTGACAGCAAAAAATAAATTAGCATTAAATAGGCCTGATTATTATTCTAATTTTTGTGAAGGCTGCCCAAGAGAAAGCAGTATTTTTCATGCATCTCGGTGGCAAGTGTTTTTCAGTCTTGATATTGTCTCTTGCTCTTTAGAGTGTATATCTATAGCATAAAAAAGAAGCTGAGTTTTAAGCCATGAGCTCTTGAGGCCAGGTGTGAATGCCATCATGTCCTGGTTCCCTGCCAAGGTGGAACCTGGATGCCAGTCAGCCCTCCTCAGGGATAGGCTCAGCAGGTAGATGGCACAGTGGACGTGGCCTCTGTTTGGAAAACTGGGACACACCATAATACTCACATGATGCTTAGTTTAGCTCTCACCACTGAAATATGCAAAAGGACTTGCATCCTCCCCCACTGTAAAAGAAAATTATAGAAACTGAAGGTACTAAAACTAACTCATGAGGGATATAAAAACACCAAGAGTTCTGTGGTCTTAAAAAACTGCATGGATTCTTGGACTCAGCCAATTAAGTAGAAGCTGAAGTAACATGTGAGGAAAAAGCCATCTTTGACAACTTATCCACAACAATCCTGTCTCTGACCAAACAATTCTGACTAGATCCCATTTTCTATAAACACTTACTTCCTTTCAAGCATGTTGGAAATTTGCAAGGGAAAAGAGTGGAAAACCGGTCCCTTGGTGATGTTGCACAACAGCAAGACACTGTCTCAGCATTTGCAGTGGCCCCACGGCATCCTCTTTATGGGGCTCTGAACACATGAAGGAAGAGCAGGAAATTAAACTGTGATTCTGTCTCACAGCCACTAACCTACAGAGTCATCTGAATATACCATGAGAAGTGTGCTGCATTCCCCACAGGGCTGAAACCTCCCACTACTGGAAAGTGTCAAGGACACACAGACTGCAGGTTGTGACAGCACTGGAGAGTTGAACCTCCAGAATATGGGCATGGGATAGTACTGACAGAAAGCCAAATCTGTCGTGCCATTTCCAGTACAGGTATGATTTTGCTCTGATGGCAGATGCTAAGGTTAGCTGGGATATCTATACATATCTTTACATGTATTTCTTGTGTCACAGCAGGTGGGATTAGCAGTATGATTATTCATCCAGTCCTTCTGCTCCGTGTTGGGTTTACATCAGTGTGCTATCCAAATATGCCTGAGACTATTTTTCATGCACAATCAAATGTGGATGCAAGTTGGAAAGAGCAACATGCTGATTAGATACCCCAATCCAGTGTGTACTGACAGATACAGTACAGTATTAGAGCTTTGCCTGTACTGCTTAATGCACAGCTTATTGCATAAAAAACAACTCGTTTCTACCTTTGATACATTGCAACCCCTTTCGGACTATAAAATATTTTCCTCTTCCTATCTTCCTTTGAGGATATGTACAACATTGCCTACACATCAGATTTTGACTGCCTGAAAGAAGGATCATAGAGAAGTCTTAGCTGAAACATGCAAGTGACAAGGGACTGCAACTGCAAGTACAGACAGCTGTTTTGTCTGTACAGACAGAATTGTGTGCAAGTGTTATCCTTGGTCTCCATCAGTAACATCCAGGAAGGCAGCACAGGGAGCTGGTGCATTGTAAGGCAATAGCATAGCTAGAAGTGTTCTGCCAGGGGGTCTATTCTGGTTTTGTCTCTTCTAATAGTAACTATCCTACATGAACACAAAGTGGTAAATCACTCCTCAGAATTGATATAAATGGTTGAGTGAACACTCATACATTGTGCATTCTTTAGGTATGTTTATATTTGTGCATACCTGTGGTAATGACCAACAAGGCAGAAGGTATTTGAAATTTCAAAGGAGAAAAATACATGACAAAGATTTTTTATTAATGTTGCAGTGAGAATTAACCTGGAACCAAATGGACACAGCATTTTTTTTTCTCAGTATAACATTGTCAAATGTACAGTCATCCACTGATTCTCTTACTAGCTTTAATTTACCAAAGCCATGCAAGTTTTAGCTTTGATGCTTATTCTTAAGACAAATGGTGCAGATAGCTAACTTTGCACTGGATTCTTGCTCTGGCCAGTTTTTTTTTTCCAGTGGATATAACTATTTGTGGTGAAAAAGTAGTTGACATTTCAACTACCAGGGCTTTTCTTTATAGGCCAAGTCCAAGGTGTTAACTGAGATTACAGTCTCATAAACAAAGCTTTTGTTGGAACAAATCAATAAATAAAAATAACTTGCCTGGACCAAATTCAATTCCCAAAAGAGTCTGAAGAATCTCAGATCTAACACTCACAGAATTAAAATGATGACATGTGAGCTATTGTTTCAATTGGTCTTGGTACTAGATGAGTGGAAGGTGGCAAATGTGATCCTAATAACTTCTAAGGGGCTTGAAGGAGACCTGGAGAACTACTGAGTTGATTTGTATGCTTGGAAAATTGGTAGACACCTGCCTGCATACAACAGTGAAGATTCAGTACAACTTTTGGAGAAGCAAGTCATGTCTTGTGTTTCTGTAGGAGTTCTTTGGAGAAGTCAAAGAGAATATAGAAAATTGCAAGTCAATCAATAGGTTGTATTTGGCTTTCCAAAAAGCTTTTGACAAGGTTCTTAGAGAATACTTTTAAAGAAATCAAATTGTTATTAAGAGGGACAATTCTCTTGTGAGTGGTTAAAGGAAGGAAAGTAAAAGGGAAAAATGGCCAGTTTTCACATTGGTGAGAGGTTGCCAGTACAGCTATGTAGAGGTCTCTCCTAGGACCTGCACTGTCCAGCAGGCTCATAAAGAGTCTCTGAAGAGAATAAGAAGTGAATAAAGTATCAAAACAACAGGTTTCAGGATAGCTTGGACTAAAACTGAGTATGCAAGAGTACATTGTTCTAGTAGATGGTAAAACAGAAGGTGGAACTCAACACTGTCAAAAGAAAGGAATAATTCTTTAGTGGAGGGATATTTTGGATTCCTCTTTTACAATTCCAGAACTGCTGTTACATGTATGGAGATGCATGTCTATAAAAATGTCCATTTAATACTATATGGTAATCAAAATGGCAAACACAATTATTGGGAATTGTTAGGAAAGGAAATGAGCATCAATATGTCAGTGTATAAAACCACTGACTTTGTCCTGTCTCAAAATAATTACATCAGAACACAACAAAGTACCATAAAGGCGAAGAGCTATGATCAGATGTATAGTATGTACAGTCTTTGTAAAGCCTAAATAGACTAGGCCAGTTCAGCTTTAAAAAAATTATAACCATAGGGAGATATAAATAGAAGTATATAAAATAAAGGACATGGAAAAAATAAATATAAAACAATTATTTTTCCTAAAGAAGAACTTAGGAATCACAGTGGTCAGGGAACAGATGTAAACCAAGTTAATATATTGTTTTCATTCAAATATTTTAATTTAGGATAGGCTTGGGGTTGCTCTGTATTCCACTTGGAAACATATGTTTTTATTCTGAGAAATGACATGTTAGCATGGACCTGTATGTGTGCACACTGATAGCAACACTGCACAAATAACAAATATGTAAGCTTTGCTCATCATCTTGCTAATTTGTTTTATCCCAGGTTACTGCCTTGTGTATGAGTGCAGTTTAATGGAGTCTTCATATGTAAATTAAAATACACAGCACAGTGTTTACTGTGGTTTTGTACAGTACAAATACAACCACACAGTTATTCTGATGTTAATATAATAACAGGGTACTGCTGCTGTCTGTCAAAAAAAGAATACAATTAATATCAAATTTGTCAGAAATGGTGGTTTTGTGAAGCTGGTATGTTGCTCCTAGCACAAGATTAGGGCCCCAACATATTTTATTCAGTTAGCCCAACAGTAAAAAGGTTCTTCATTCTTAATTACTTCTTGAAGCCCCACAAAACAACATTCTAGAGTGTTTATTAAAATCAGACAGCTAGTCCTGCACTGCCTAGGGAAGAAAGTTACTGCTTTTTGCATGAGGACATGGTTATGCAGTGAATTTCTTAATCTCAATTACCTCTTGTCTAACTGGATTACAGAGGAAAATATTAACATGAGTAATTTGTTTGCTGATGTGCAACTCCCTCATTTTGAGCCTTCCAACAATACAATAGGTCTTGGTCTAAAAAAATAATTGGTAAAGTCTGTGGCTAAAGCAGCCAATTAACTTGATTTACACTTACTCATCTCAACTGAAGGTGACTATCAACCCCAGGCAAAAAGCTCTGATTTTATTTCAGCAGCTAAGTAAAAGCTAAGATCTCAAAGGAAGAACCATGCACAAAAAATTATTCCATGTAAGATTAATGCTTCAAGAACATAATAGTGTACTGATCTACCCCAGAGCATCAGTAGCAAAGGTAGCAGAGAGGATTACAGAAATGCCAGCATATCCACAACACTCTTCTAACTGGAGCTGATTCAGAAAAAACTGATCTAGGAATTATTCTTTGCATTCTTTCACATTGGAAGAAAACTGGTGCAGCTATTTGGGATAGAAGTTCTATTTCCATATTCTATTAAGAGAATAGAAAGTACAGAGACACACGCTGCTATGGATATGCAAATAGGCTGGCATAATACTAGAAAAATATGCAATAATTAATGCAAAGTAATCTTTAACCAAATAATAAAGTATACAACAAATTGGAGCTAAAAAGATCCACCTCCAATAAAGCTGGGCAAATAATTAAAGTAGGATGAATAATTAAAGTAGGAAAATTCCGAAGCAAATCTGATAACTGCTGTTTTCTTACATTTGTTTCCTATTTTCACACCTCTGGATCTACCACACACTGTAGTTTTCTGAAAATAGACTTTGTAATGGCAAATTAATGAGCTTCTATGACACTACTATTTTATCACATCATTCCTTTTTATATTGAAGCTACAATAAAACATTTTAAAATTTGAAACATCAAAATATGGAACTGCCCAGTTTTATTTTGATGTTAGTATTTCATCAAACTATTGCTTTTCTCAGCAATACCCCAGAGAAGACACTACCCTGCATTAGCCCAATCCCTTTTCACAGAAACCCTCAGGTTGGAAAAGACCTTTAAGGTCATCAAGCCCAACCATTGCCCCATCACTGCCATCCACCACTGCACCATGTCCATTAAGTGTTACATCTACACATCTTTAAAATACCGTCAGGGATGGTGACTCCACCACTTTCCTGGCTAGACTTTTCCAGTGCTAGATAACCCTTTTGGTCCAGAAATGTTTCCTAATGTCCAAGCTAGACCTCCCCTAGGGCTACTTGAGGCAGTTTCCTCTTGTCCCATCACTTGTTTCCTGAGAGGAGAGACTGAAACATTTTACCACCGCCACCATTTGAGCAAGGAAACAACAGTTCAGATTTGCTGTGGAAGCCAAGTCAATTTATTTTTTTTCTGGTAGGATTCTTTTTACATCAAATCTTATTTTCCAATTATTTTGAATGTTTTGATAAATTTTGTAATGTACCTGATCTAATGCACACTGTGTATACAGTAACTAAACATTCATAGCACCTGATTTAATTAATATTCAGTTTGTCTAATTATTGTGCATTTCTCTCTTGCTGCAATTTTTTAACTTCCTTTCATAGAAATTCTCAGTCTCTCTTTTCTACTTCCTTCTATAATATAGCCCTGTCTTTCTCACATCCCTGTTAGGATGGTTGTAGTGAAAATGTACATCATGCTGAGGATGTGTTTGTGCTATAGCTCTGCCTTATCTTTATTTATTTACACACAGCTTCAATTAAGTCCTCACAGTAATCACCTCCAGTGTTCTGGGCTCCGATTTTTCCGTCAGATATCCATTTTCAGTGGATATCAAGAATGGTAGAGTGGGTGAGATTGGATACTGAGTATCTGATACCTAAATTTCCTGTTCATAAATCCCACTTATTGTAGGGTCTCCTTATTGGCATAAAAAGTTTCCAGGAGTCCTTAAAGTGAAAGGACATCAGTAAAGTGGGAGATTATGACAGTGTTTGTCAGTAAATATCCAGCTAATACATGCAGTATGATCTTGCTCCATATATGAGTTTTATCACCAGATGGAGAAGAAAAAAAAAATAAATCTGCTACTGCCTATACATTTCTATTTGCTGCTCAGTAAAAATATTCCTTTTGATTCCAGCAGCTGTGGATTTAAATGCAGCTACACTGACATTAGGGATGACAGCTATTCAGCCACACAGGAATATGCTTTCATGAATAAGGTGCTCAGAATTTGTTCTAATGTGTTGTTTTTCCTATACTTATTTCAAACACTCTCCCTTTTTCCTCCTTGACTTACAGTAGCTAAATAAGAGACATGTTTGGCAAAATGAAAAGGCAAAAGAGATTAACTCTAGGTTGCCTTTGCCTGCTGAAGTATTTTGTCAAGTCCCATTTCAATGAGTCTTTAAAAAAATCTTCTTAATATTATGACTTTGAAGGAATTCTTTGCTGTTGCATAAGTTGAAATGCTTCTGATAATAGCAAAGGAAGGTTTAAAAACAGCATTCAGGTCATGACCCCTCTCAGATATATCTTCAGATGAGCATGAGTTTGAAACTTAACTTGTAGTTTCCATGAGTTACATTGCCAGCTGTTAGGGATTTGGAAGGGTTTAGGACCCAGTTAAAGCAAATAGCTCTGATACTGCTTTAAAGAATTTCTCAATGACTGTTTGGAACTTACCATATTTCTTACATTACTTCTGGATAGGAAATGAAATACTGGGCGTGACATATGTGTTATAATTCTTTAAGAAAGCTGTGGTATAAATACTTTCAAATATATATACACACACGTAGAAACTCAAGAAGTCTGTAAATAGATATATTTTTTGGTGAATACTGCACCAGTAGCAAATCTCATGTTTAGAAGGAATGATTTTTCAGGAGACTTCCTACTATCTTCATGCTAAGTTTGAGCACAGAAGCCTCATTTCTACATCAAACTCAGTTCAGGTAAGCAGCTGTGATTTTGCTGGTATCCAGTATATTGTCATGTTCTGCAACATGTTCTAGTATTGCCACTGCAGGATGACTTCTTAAAAAACTCTCCATTGTACCTATCCTGAGTTGCAGGCTCTTGTTAGAATTAAAAATAACTTGTAGGAAGGAAAAAACTACATTAAGATTCCAGAGGAATGAAGAGACAGCTGCTTTCTATGCTATTTTCTCTATTTGACAAAAATAAAGCGACCCCATTCCTACAGTAAATTTTATATAAATTGCTTTTCTCTCTGCTTAGTCATTCTGCCTGTAAGTTTTTGAATAGCCAAACAGAATATAAAAAGAAAGAACTCCAGATCACTTACCACACACTATAGTGTTAATATCAACTGTCATATTAGATTACCATCTGGTGAAGGTGCATAAGGTAAGCACTTGTAAAGGATTACATTTGGATATTCCCAAAGAAACATAGGAAACCTCTGTGTCTTTTTTTTTTAATAAAAAACGAGGGGTTTTTGTAGTTAGCGAGGAAATTGAACAAATAAATTGTTGATATCAAGGTAGAGCTTTTCATCTATACAATGATAGGAAAACCAGAAAAAATTATTCTACACTTCTAAGAGATAATGATGAAGCACAAAACATCTGGTAAAAATCTTACCATAAAAGGGACAATATGTAGAAAAATAAGTTTTTATAATTTATTTAAAGCTAAAAGGGGGAAGAAAATCTTTCTTCTGACACTGTTCAGGCAGTTCATGTGATTTACTTAAAGAGGAAAACATATGCCATAAAGAAGGAAGTAGAAACAGAGCCAAGTTATCTAAATTTGAAAACAAAACAACCCTGATTTACAGTCGTGTTATGAAACGGAGCATCACAAGTTGCTGGCAGCTCCCGGCTGTCCGGTGACCCTTCCCAGCGCGGCGGCGCCCGCTCCGCCCCCTGGCGGCAGCGACCGGCGCCGAAACGCTCGCAGCTGAGCACGGCTGCTCTGACATCCCGGCAAGACACTCACCGCCAGGGACTGCCGCGTGGTAATTCTCACTGCAAAAGCGTTTTCCAGTGCTCAAAACCTCCACCTTACTAGGACAATATAATTACACTGACAGAAGTTGTTTCTGGCAGTTGCACCTTCCGTGGTAGTGGTGGAATGAGGTTTGCAGATTTGTTCCACAGATAGGTTGCGTCGAGGCTGCCTCTTTATTCAGCACTCACTGCCTCAGACTACCACTTCCGAAGCGCTCATTTGTCCATGTCTCCGTCAAATGTTCAAAATACTTACCAATTATGTAACTCAAATTAAATCGTGGTTTCAAACAGACTCTGTCCTAGGAAAAATGCATTAACCCGTTCATGCATTATGCTCCACACACTGCCATCTTACTCTCAAAGAAGATACAGCATAAGTACATCTTATTTTTACTTCCAAAACAATATTCTCAGAGATTGTTAAAACAACATTAAGATTTAATACTGAGATTACATGGCGGAAAGCTTTAGGAAATACATATATTCCACTTCTACTCATACTAAAATGAGTGATGGCAACAAAAAAAAGGGCAGGAGATAGTGAAGAAATAATAAAATACAGATACTTTAATGTAACTGCTTAGGAGTGACTTGGGCAATGGCAGACAAAGCCAAAAAAAGGCCTTTTAAAAAAGTTATTATCTATCAATTTAATTAGGTGGCAATATGAAAGATGCAGAAGTTTGGGATGCAGAAGTTACCCCTTCTTTTGGGAGAGAACACAGGCTATCAAGAGTTTAGTTTATTCTTGAAGATTTAATTCCTGCAACTTGTTTCAACTAGCAAGTAGCATGACACATACTTGCGAGACATTCTGTAGTATTGGAGAAGCTGAGAGTTGCAAAAATGTTCTTGAAACATTAAAGCGTTCAAAGATATCTTCCATAAACTTTAAAATCAGAACAATTTAAATTAAGTTTTTATATAAGCATGCTTTAAATACCTAAAACTGTAAACAACTGTAACTACACAGCTTTTATTTACCAGCAATCTTAAAGCTTTTTCCTAAATTTATTGAGAAACAAAGCTTTCTTCCTCCAGCAAAGACCACTATTCCTGTCCAAGTTTTGCATCCCTTAACGCCAATTAGCACGATCTTGGTGCTGCTTGTGCTCTCAGGTTTCCTGTTGATACTGAGAGGAGGAGGTCACTGCCAGGGAACTCAGTGGAGTGAGCTGAGCATGCTGCTTGGTGCTGCACCACTGGCAGCCATGAGCCTCAGCACTACAAAGCCTGCCACTGGATTCACAATGAGGAACAAGAATTGGGGCTGCTATTCAAAAGCCAGTCAGCAAAAGTGAAGTGGCATGGGTTGGAATTCAAAAAAGATAAGGTTGTATTGCGGGGCTGTCAAAAAACTCATTTCCCTATTGGGAAGGGTGAATGAATGGATTTCACAGCAAGTGTCCACAGTTTCATTGGTGCTTAACATATCAGTGATGCTCTGTTCCTACAGCAGAGAAAAAGACATTCATTTATACTAACAGCTGGATTGGAATCTGATGTACTCTCTAAAATGTGCAGATGACAACAGTGAGCTGAAAATCAACTTGAAGCATTTTGTGATGAACGTTTTAAGAACTAGACCAATGTGAGCACATTATTTTAGATAGAAACCATTGTGTCCATCATTACTTACCTGAAATCTGGTCACTGCAGGGAGTTTGCTACTGCAATATTTACATACACTTGGTACATTTGGAATTGTAGATGCTTGAATCAAGTCTTTACTTTTATTATCACATTCTCCTTACATTTATTATAAAATTATTTTGAATAAAGGTAACCATTATCATGGCAGACATAGGAAATTTTCTGCAGCTAGCAGTTATCCTTTAGAGATCATTTGTGATCCCAGATTAAGACTCCCAAATAAATTCCTAAGTGACACAGTGTGCAAACAGAACATGGCTAGTGGAACTGGGAAATAAAGGACTTAGGCAGAAGGGGCTCGAGCAGGTATGATCTCTACAAAACTCACTCTTCACCAGGCCTTTTATAAGTAATACTGTAAGGCCACAAAATTTTGATTTAAAACTGGTGCTTACCAACAAAGTTAGAATTGCAGTGAGAACTGGAACAGCACATGCCAGAAAGATTCAGTGAACAAGCCTGGGAAAGGGCACAGCCTCTTTCAGGTGAGCTGATGTGAAAGCTTCATTAGATATTAAACCAGCATTTCTAAACAAGATGAAGAGTGTTAAGCCAAATTGTAGACCAGTTTAAATTTCCATAGAAAATGAAAAACAAAACATGGTAACAGTTTTCCTACTGGACTTCTGGAATCACTTTTCTACATACAATGAAGTTCTCCAAACTATCTTCCAGTTAGGTGTTTGCAAGAGGCTCCACTGATAATACAAACCTCCTGTCTAGAAGGTTATGAACACCAGCAGAGCCTTGAGGATGAATTAGGCCTTTTTTTTTTTAAATTCTGAGGCTTTTCATAACTATGTTTAGTATAACCTATTAGAGCTTATTTTAACTTTGTACTTTGAAGCATTAATAAACTAACTCTCCCTCTGCAGGTTTTTCAATAGCAAAACACATTTCAGAATGACACTGTACTATCACTCTCAGTATTGTCAAACTCACAACCAAGCACACCCATCTCCTCTGAACTGTCCACGGGTGATGTTCAATACTGTGCAACGGCCATGAAGTAGAAATGTATTCAGTTATAACAAAGTGCTAGGAAGTGATACCCTGAATTTCAACAACTGTACTGAGAAGGGCTGGTTTGGGCTGTTATTTCAGATTGGTTTGCAATTGGTTTTTCTCAAAATAATCAAGTTTTAGTTTATACAGTAAAAAATCCCAGACATTTGATATTGCTATTTATTTATTTTTAAAAATTAGATAATTCTCAATGTACTATTCTAACAACATGCTACTAAGCACTCTATACATTCCTTCTTCAGAATAATTCCAACTAGATCTTGGATAGGATAAACCAAATAATAATTACTTTAATAGTACCAACCAGAGTTAAACCAAAGGAGAATTCCTCCCCTGAATCTGACATCATATTTATGTGAAATTGCACCACTCATATTTAATACTGTGTTGTCTTATATAACTTTTCAAATACAAATATTTAATTTCTCTGATAGAAACATTGTGTGTATATTTTTTCATCTAATTCAGAGTAATAAAATAAAAATTTCCATGGGCATTAAGAAGAGTTTTAACTAGGGTTTCATATGGCAGGCTTTAAAATAGTGTCTGAACCAGTTCTTCCACAGAGTTCTGGGTTAAAATCTACACACTTTCAAAAACTGTTTCCAGCAGTGCAAATTATGTGTCCTCAAAAAAGTTTTAATGAAAACAATTTAATTAAAACTGGTCTGACAACCTGAATATGCAAAGTCAAACCACGGGATACTAAATACTTTTTGAGATTTGTTTGCTTATCTACAAGCAGAACTTCCCTCCAACATCCCATGGAGCAGAAACAATAGTGGTAGCAATTAAAAGATTTTCATTTGTCAGATTCAAGGTCACTAGTTAAATTATTCAGTCAGTTTTACTTCCAGCAAAGACAATCTCTTACAGGCATGTATGGTTTTGTACGCTGTTTCCTAAATTGTTTAGAAGCACACTCTTATAGTCTCTATTTGACGGTGTTGTGCTTTTTTACTTATTCATCTGTGTCAGTTTTTAGCTGAAAATTATTGTTCAATTTGTACAAATCACCCATAATTTAAACTGTATAATTACATTTCATGTAATCTCACAATTTCTTTGGGTAATTAAGTGATTCTCTACAGCTTTTTTATCAAAAAAAAGAGCAATATACAATTAATGAATCCCAGTAGGATTTTTTCCCCCTCACAAGCACTGACATTATTTATTTAAACACACTGAACCAAATCCTTGGGCATGTCTGATGAGTTGTGCAGGAATCAGACATGCATGCAAAATGGCTCAAAGGCTCACCTGTCACAAAGGGCCAGATCCTATATCAGGGCTATATCCTCTTCACAGAGAAAGGAAAAATAAAGTGTGAATGTCTAAATTACATCAGCTGTACAGATAGAGTGGACCTTCAAGCAGAATGAAAGCCCAGTAGTATGCCCTCTTATTTAAATTCTCCAGCATTTACTGTTTTATTTTAGGAGTGCATATGGAAAGGATATATGGAACTCTATAGCACCAGAGGATTATACTTAAAATCCTCTAGGGGCAAATTACAATGAATGTAGGGTCAGTTTAGGGCTGGTACTTTAATTTTCAGTAGCTATACTATTCTAGCGGAGGATCTAGCCTGTATCATCATAGTGCAAATGTAACCTCTTCCATAGATATCTTCTGGCAACAATCAAACAACATAAACTTAGAAAGAGACGTACACCTTGTTAGTGAGGCGTGGTGCATGGACTCTGTTATGTACCCAGGCACCTTCTTTCATTGCTGAACCATCCACTTTTCAGAAAACATTTTAAAAATAACATTTCCTTTGATAATATTAAAAGTAGATGATATGATTTTTTTCCTCAGTAAATTAATAAAGTACAGTATAAACTGATTTTCCAAAGTCATTTCAGTTTAAAATGGGCTGAGAAAAGTTACAATGTTTAATGATAATTTCAGAAGAGTACCTGGTTCACAAACTTTTTTTTTTGTAATGAGAAAACTTTGTCTGTAAGCAAAAAAATAACCACATTTTCAAGTGGTTTGCAGACAGTATTTTAGGTGCCACCACCACCTGCAGTTATGATGATGGTGCTTTGTACCAACAGAACAGTGTCCTACTGATGATCAACATTCATCTTCTTCATGTGATGAAGCAGGGCATCTTTTTCCATTTGGACCTCAGCAAGAGCCATTTTGGTTTTGGCTAGCTCTTGTTTGAGACATTCATTTTCTTCAATAAGCTGAAATGAACAGGTTAGAAAAGAAAGCTATTAGTATAACTCCATACTGACGACTTCTTCCATTCCAGTAACTTTTAAAAAACCAAATGCTCCCATTCACTGCTGGGCAGAGGTTTGCTGAGGCTGTCAATTACAACTGATTCTCAGTCAGTGAGTGTAGAACATGGAGAGAGTTAATGCAATTAGCTCAAAAGGTGGGATAGCCAGTGTTTTAGCTATACCCTTTCCATTCTGGAATGGAATGGAAATGACCCAAGATTGTAAGCTCTAGGACCAGATTCTTGCCCAGTGAGAAAAACAGCCAAATTAATGTGTGGGTTCTGTCATCATCCATTCAAAATCTGGGTATGACTGATAGATCAGTAAGGATCTGACCTAACAGCTAAGTCCCTTGTCTTTGGCAGTTGTATTGTACAGGAATGAGGGAGATGGGGAGAAGAAAACTCCCTTATAAACTTCCCTCTGACATAAAGGAAAAGAGTCAGTGTGCAGTGTATAATTACACTATTTAGAAAGCATTGTTAAATTGCTGAACCACACCATAATAGCCACAATATGTATTTTCCATCTCAAACAGATTTCTAAACAGAAGTGTATACAGGCCAACCCCCAGATACAATTATGATTAATAATGATTGTAACATAATTTTGAGGGGCAAGGTGAAGTCAAAATGAGTTCGTTATACCTCATTTGTAAGGAAGTCAGATGAATCTCTGCTTGATTTAGAAGGTCTGGGTGTTTCCCAAGTAGTCTGCGTGCCTTGGTCCTGTGTTTTACATTCAACAGATCCCACTGCTTGCTGCAGTGTGCTGCTTGAATTCTTCATCTTTGACACATCACTTACTTTTTGATTGTCTGTATTGCAGAAATAGTGTGCAGTGGTTTTGTCAAAAAAAATTTAAGCTTTATTCTTATCAGTATAAAATTAAACCCACCTAAAACAAATATACTAATATAAAGTACATTGACATTTGCCTCTCAAAATCAAATTTTAAAAATTAATTAAAATTCATAACATTTTAGAGGAAGAAAGAAACAATATGTAACTTCCAGCCTGAATAAAATAAACACATTTTTATACTGACCTGTATCACCACAGAATATGCACTCTGAATAATCAGAAATTTGAGAACTATTAATATTGCTATTAACATACTGTCTCCAGGTCTCTCTGAAGACTGCATTTACATTTAAAGACATAGTGAGATAAACCTGAAGAATCAAGTTTTTAAATTAGAAAATAACTTTAATTACTTGGCATTAAAGAAACTTTCTAGTATTTGTAACTGAAGTGCACTATATAACACCTGTTAAAATATACTGTTGTACATCAAGGGAAGAAGTCAGGGTCATGGTTTTACAGTAGTTTCTACTACTACCTGCAACACAAAACAACAAAGACATCAACCACCTTGGAAATCTGTAAAGAAAGGCAATTTTTTGTTTGCTTTGTAGCAACAAAGGAACCCTAAACTTAACATGATGAAGTGATATGCACTAATGAAGCATATCCTGATGACATTATAAGCATATTTTTTATTTCTCCCAGGCTGATTCAACTGTGGGTTATCACAGCCAATACACTATTCAAAAAGGAAATATTCCTTTTTGTGACTACACTTAGAATTATGGCATATGGCAACACAGCTTACACAAATTATCACCAGTTATCTTTCCAGAATTAGTCACAAGTATGCACAAAGGAAAAAACAACAGGATTACTGAATTGAGATATCAAGGTGCAGCAACATACAAACCTCTAATGAGAAAAGTGCCATCATCATTTCTTTCTATCCAGAGTATGTCAATATGCAATTTTATGGGTACCAGCTCAGACACCTTAAGACTTTCGCGTGGACTGTCATCCTAAAAAATACAGATAATAAAAAATGAGTTTACATGGAAATCAAAATAGATAATTAGGATGTTTATTTAAACATAAGTGGATTTTATGAAACTTGAAAAGGAATGTTTCAGAGCAGAATTTTCTAATGGGATCTCCACTCAGCTTTGGCTCCATTTTTCCCCCCCCAGGGATAGTTTTAAAGGCTCAAAATTATCTCTGGAGTAAGTTTGCTGAACTCAATATATAGTCCGACTAAAATACTTCAAAGTGTTTTTACAGACATCTCAATAAGATTATACCCCAACTCAAGACATTTGTTAGCTCAGGAGCTGAGTCACAGATAAGAAGCCTGTGCTATATAGTGTCTGATTTTCCCATGAACTATTTAAAGATTGAATGGGTACAGCTACCATTCTTGAGCAGATTTTGTCTTTTCAGAATTTAGTTTGGGATGACACCAGCTACAGTTTAGTTATACTACTGTATTTAACAGAAGATAAACTTCACAAATTACTTCTTTGGGGTCTCCCCAGGAAGTCTTTATAGTTCATTATCCCTGTCAAATAGAATAACACAGCCAGTATAATCAGTAACTATACATATCAGCATCAAATGTGTACCAAGAAAACTGTTGAGAAATAGCTTCCAAAGCTTCTTTAAACAGCATTAAGATTGCAGCAGAAAATGCAAACAATAAAATAATCTTTCTCAAATTCCTCCCCTGCCATGAAAAACACTGCATGGCGTCTCATGCAGAGGAAATAAAAGAATATACTGCATTGAACAGGCAATGCAGCACACATTTGAACCATATCTTCTCACTCTATAATACCCAGCAACTCTATAGAAATTAATCATCTCTATGTCAAATCTGAAGTTTGTCAACCATCATGAGTAACTTCACCATGACTTGTGTGCATTGCTGAGTGAGCACTTTGGTGTTTTTACTGCCAAGTAGAATCTTGTTGCCAGTTTTTTGTAAATTACCCATCTCAAGCAGCTGCTTTCTCAAGAACATTTTGCTTAAGTCTGCCTTCTTGCCAACAAACCAGCACAATCCTGGTTTGAAATGCAAATGACTATGTGTAAAGACTTTGCTACTTGCATTTGGGCATTCATGTTTGTGATCCACTGAAATCTGAGAAACAGATCCACAGTTCTTACAGAAAATGCTTGTGTTAATCCTGTAGAGGAGGAAAAGCTCTAAAAGAGTGCTCAACAATCCTCAGGGGATGGAAGGGCGGTGTCACTGAGGGAAGGAATACTGATGCATTTTGAGTAGAACACAAGACCATTGACTTTCCAGTCAATAATGATCTTGGCAGAATCAAGACCTTAGCCCCAGATGTAGAACTGGACCTGCTCTTCCAATCCTCACCTTGTTCAAAGTTTTTATGGGTGATTATTACTGTCCAAAGCAATGTAATAATTATCTTTATGTGTGTTTGTTTGGCTTTCTGTTGTTCCACACCCCTTAAAAAAGTGTCCTTATCTTTATATTCAGTGATTGTGCAGCACAGAACTCACCATTTTCTTTAAATGTCTGAAAGAAAGTCCCCTAGGAGACTTGTGCAGAAGTGTCCTCTTAATGCTACTATTTTAAGATATGGTGCTGAAAAATGCTAGCACTGTTTAGTATCTGTTTCTAGGTAGAGAAGAATATGAAATTTAGATTGTGTTCAAGTGGTTTGTACTGGAATTCCATAACCTTTTTCTTTATTTTGTACAGAACTTTCATTGCAAGAACTATCCTTCAACTAGGAGAGAGAAATAACCTTTAAAATCCATGGTTTGTAGTTAGAAAACCATATCCTTTGCTAAGCAAAAAAGCCCAACCAGAGAAACCCACATTGTGCCTCTAGAAGCTTGATCTACCTTACATACAAAATTCCCAGACACTGTCACTCTACAAGAAAGATTTGGGAGAGGGGAGGAAAAGTATAAAATATTAATTCATACAAATAGCTTGTTCATGCAGAAAATTCCCCTCCAGGCATACCACAGAGCTAACCAAACCTATGGATTTTAAAATTGTTTTAATGTTATCTAAAGACCTTTCAGAGTATGATAGCAGTTTCTTTGAAGTTATCTGTATCCAGATTAGTAGTTTATCATCAAAGAAACAAGAACACAATTTTTTTTTTAGAGCAGGCAAGTATCTCACTGTTAACATACTTTTAGATTAATCCTTGCATTAGAAACTTTTATCTTCATAGGCATCACTTCTGCGACAGTTTCATCTTCTAGAAAATGCTGAATGTTTGTGAGAGAAGATGTTAGAAATTCAGCACTGAAGTTCTCCACATGACACTGAAGAAACCCATTTTTTACAGCTAGCAGGGAATGTACAACAGCACTAGGCCCGCTTTCCCATCTCAGACTAATCTCAGGTGATGAATTAACAGGTCCAGCCACAGATTTACAGTCAGAACCTGTTGCAAAAAGAGAACAAATTTGCATTAAAATTTTGCAGTGTACAGAAAATCAATTATGATGTAATTATTTTCGCCTCTATTGTCCAACTGATTTTGCAAAAAGTACCATAGAGTTATTATTCATAAAAGGCAGTGTTGCAAATACAGAACTTCAGAGCAAATTTCTAAGTATAGCACTTCAAAGTACAGAAATAAAGAGTACATATAAGGGCTAATACCTCACTGTGACAAGAGAAAGGACAATGCAGAAGTATCACCATCCACAAAAAAAAATTTGTTTCCTTGGTGCCTTGACAATGGAAAACCAATTATTTTGCATACTTTTCCACTAAGTCATTAAATTTAAATTTAAAAAACATTAAAGTCACTTCACTCTCTCAGGAGAGCAGGTATTTTCTTGGAAAGGCTGAACTTCCTGACTTAGGAACCATAAACAGCAATGCAGTAAGATAGAGAATATGACCACATATGCATCACTTGGGTGGCAATAGACTTGAACATTAAAAAACTCTGGCACTTTCTTGCTAATTTCAATATATTTAATCAGTAGGGACAATTGCAACATTCAACCTGAAAAGTTCTAAAAACCATAATAAACTAAACTAAAGTAAACTAAAAAAAAAATTTAAGGTAAACAGACTGGGGGAAGCGGGGGGGGAGCAGTGAGCAGTAACCATTTCTTGTATAAAATAGTTACCCTATGGGATTCTTAAGTCATGTCATCACTATGATGGTTGACCTACAGAAATTATCTCTATGACAAAAGCACAATCCTAGGAACTACAGAAAAAACAAGCATTGAAACTTGAAAGATATCTCAAGAAAGAAACTCAAGAAAGATCAACCGAATTATGTCAATTCATCATGAAACAGACACTGCCTAGAGCTACAGCAGCCTGACAACATAATTGATTTGCTTTCCTGTTTGTACATTAATAGGGTTCCTCTTCCTGTATTGTGTGCCAGTTCATAGATGATCTGGCACAGCAGCAGAGTCAGAACTTGTGCACTTATCTACTGGCACTAGAGTCAGGGTAGATGGACGATCTGGGCCAACAAAGACCAATGGCAAGATGAACATGACAATCTTCAGCCTCTGCTGTGAGGCAGAATTTCTCCCTTTGTTACCTCTGTGAATAGAGGTTTCCACAACACCAACAGCCATGACTCGATCCTTGCATCTTCCAATAGTTAAGAAGTGCTAAATCTCATATTCCCCTTCCCCACAAAAACCCACTCCAAAAACCAAGCAACCAACCAAAAACCATACTGCAAGTATCAACCATCTTTTTAGGTTCAGTCCAGACAAAAGTGAATAAACTACCAGCAGCCCAGGAGAAGAAGGGACATTCTCCAGACAGAACAATGACCACTCTGTTCAATGAATCTCTGCAACTGGTTCGGGAAACTTTGTTTCCCTCAAGGATCCATATACTTCCCACACATACATAAAGAAATAAGCAGTAGGTGCCCTAAGTATTTCTACACCTGAAAAGAGTGCCTACATCATTGCTGGAAGGATCCTAAGTACAGAAAAAGAGCAGAGGAAAAGAACACACATTCAGTCTCAGCCTTGAGTCAATTTTCGTTATCTTGCAGATACCTGAAAGAGGCAGAGTCAAGGGAAGATGGAGTAAAAAATGGGTTAAAAATTTGGAAGCTGTTGTGAACTGCTGTTGTCTTCTAACAAGCATGTTCAGCATGGTAAGATCTCAGTAAAAGCACAGCCCTCCCACAATACTTCTGCCATATTCCATCCCACCTTCTTTTGGCTTTGCTGCCAGGCAAGATGGGATAAAGTTGCAGTCCTGCATCCAGCCCTGCAGGGAATTGCACAGCTGCCATGTAGCCCTCAACCTAGTCCAGCTTTTTAGCAACATTATTCCCTTTTTACTTCTACTGCATTAACAGTATAGTAGATTTTAAATTGTTATTTTCATCCAGAACATCTTGAAGACTGTAATTATGAGTATTCACTGCGTTGCATGGTTCCTCAGATTACTGGTTTCAATTGTTAATACAGCACTTGAGAAAGTTTTATTGAAGGTCTTGAAGAGGGAGGTTGCTTTTATTGGGATTTTATCATACACATTTGCTCACCTGTTCTTTTAGTTGCATTTTGTTATCATTAACTCTTTTTAACAGTCTCTTTTGATCAGATTCTCAATCTTTTTCCAAACTTTTTCTATTTTAGTTCTAATAGAAATGAATATAGAACACAAGGAGCAGCAGCAGAAGATTCCTTACAGTACAGAAATCGCAGTGGAGAGAAAAGATCAGTGTAGAGAGGATGTACATTAAAGAAGAGGAGTGACCAGCAACGCATAAAAAACCAAAAAGAATGTTGTTGGCTCACCCATTCAGGTACCCACTAGAAAGGGAAAGGAAGAGATATGAAGTGTAAGTATTTTGGGAATCCAATCATATTATACCCTTTCTATCCACAAATTAATTAGACAGGGCACAAGCCTCTCATTATCAGCTGAGAAGCATTATTATTATCAGAGGCTCGAGTTGTAGATGCACACAAGAGCAGGAAGGTGGCATGTTTGTGTTATTTACTCCCTCTGGCTTTTACAGAGGATATGGCAGATAACCAGATGTCAATTTGCTGACTGTACAAACTGAAGGTCAGCCATGAGTCCTCCCTGCTGGACCTTCTCCTAGCCTTCAGATGCTTGAATACAACATCATGCAACAGCTGCTCAGGCAGCAGCTGCTGGCAATGGCTCAGCTCACCAGTAAATGGATTCTTTAGCCAGGGCATCAGAGGCTGTACCACCTCTGAAGCTGAAACACCTTCTGAACTAAAGCCATGCTGATAGAAGGTTGGAATAAAAAAATGGCAGCCAACAGCTGCTATAGCTATTTCCTGGGAAAGGAGCTGAACCAGAAGCAGGTGCATCAGGGATCTGCCCCAAAAACCCTATAGTCAACAGAGCTTACATCCAGCAATTCACGTAGAAGGCTGGCAGAGGGGAGCAAAGCAGACTGTGACATGAGCTGCCACACCAATACATCATGTATTTCCAATACAAGGAAAACACCTCATCCATGAGAGCTCAGTTTTTCTGGCAAAGTGTGTATGTATTGTACTCATGCCCAAGAACAGCTCTGACAAGACACTGGTTGACCTAACTGTGCAAATATTTGGCATGAAACGACACTCTTTGTATTAAGCTTAAAAAAACCAAAAAAACAACCAACCAACAAAACCGCCCAAAAACCAAAACAAACAAAAAAAAAAACCCAACCCAAAACCAAAACCAGTTGTCTGTCTTTAAAGTTCATATTTCCTGACAGAGGAAATTTAAAAAATTTTCTTGAACAACATATTATAAGCTTGTTTAAACTGTACATGTCATTTAATCTAGAGAAACTGATCTTGAAAAAAAGAAACATTCCTTCAAAGGAAGGTACATAAAGCAAAGTACTATTAAAGTCATAAGGAGTTCCATCTTCACAAAACAATAACACAATGCAATGTGTTATGGTTCCACCCTGCCAGCAGCCAGGCCCCATGCAGCCTCTCACTCACTCCCCTACCAGTGGGATCGGGGAGAGAACTGGAAGGGTAAAAGCCAGAAAACTCGTGGCTTAAGACAAGGACAGTTAATTATGGAAAACAAAATCCAAAAACATAGCCTCATACCAGTCACTATGAAGACAATTAATTCTACCCCAGCCAAAACCAGCACATAATGCAGCTTACTTCATTTTCAAAAAAGCAAACTAATGACTAGAATTCAATGCAATGCACCTTTTTACCCACATGATCATACACAGTTCCATTTATTTATTCCTCCAGTTTAATGTATGGCAATGAAGAAAGAAATCAGAGTTCTAAACTAGCATAAAAGGGATGCTAGTCTAACATAAAACTGTGTTTGCATTTTTATTTACTTCGAACAAATGTTTCCAGCTCCAATTTCAACACACTGAATTGTTAGCTCTTACCAACATTTCTGTTGCACAGATATTGTCGAACACCAATATTTCCTAATTGGTTTGGTATCACTTGGTTGACCTGTAAGCATATTTCTGTGTCTTCTCCTCTGATGTCAATTTCACCATTAACACCAAATACTTGAAAAACCACAACAGACATCTGTCAACAAAACCCAGATAAAACAATATGAGATTATAAAATGAATTTACAGTGATTATTATTTGTAAGGTATGTCTAAACCTTTTCCATCAAAAAAGGAAAACAACCCTTTGTATCCAAAACCCTTGCTCACAGAGAAGCAAAAAGTTTTCTCATTTTCTTCTTCTTTTCTTTTTGTACACAATGGCTTCATAATGGAATGCTCAACAGCCTGTCCAAAGATAGACACTTATATTTATACCCCACTGACACCAATTCAGAACTGGCTAGAAAAACCATGGAAACGAGACAGAGTTTCCTTACTCTGACAGAGAACTCTTACAGAGAGTAAGAGTTTTCTTACTCTGACAGACCTATGTGATACCTGAAATGTCAAGTATCTGACATTACCTACAACTGCATTCAACTTTATGCATATCATAAGCACAACCAAGCCCTTGAAGTGCTGAATCAGACCAGGTTAAAAAGCTACGATAGGCTACTAAACTTTGGCTATCTGCATAGTAGTCAGCCCTTTCTCTCTATTTACTGGGTTGCAGTATTTTTTAAAAAGAATTAGAAGCCAGTTTTAAGTCAGCTTTGGTATCAGAAGATGTGTATCCATCATCATTACTACTATTTTGGGTTCATTTTTTTAATGACTCAAAAAATCACCTCTAAAAGGAGACATTTTAGTTGTGCTTTAAGGTTTAATTTACAGAATCATGTATTCCAATGGAATACAGTAATATTACCATTTCTTCACTAGTCTCATGGGCATTTTCTGAAGCAGCACTCATGGCATCTGGAGATGACCCATCACAATTTTCCATCACTGTGCCTCCTTCATGGACATTTTCTGATGGGCTTTGATAGTTTGTGGCTGTAATACCTTCCAAATATACATCAGAAAAAATGCAAAGTTAGCACAGCGTAATCTGAATCACTCCTACATTAAGAATAAAGTCAGTGTCTGTTAGTGAATGCACACATTAACTCATTTTTAACATGAGTTGAGTGGCTTATTAAACAAATATTTATGATTGAACTTCCAAATCCATTCCTCTTATAGAGAGTTCAAAGTTCTAGATGCTAATCAAAAGAAAAGCAGAATATAGTGACAAAACCAAAACAGCACTCTATATGCATTGTTAAAAAAAACTGTGAAGGTATTTTTTAGTTTTCCAAATCAAATAATACAAATGTGATCCAGCTAGAAAAAAAAATCCAAGTTGTGTATCTAAAATACTGCACAGTGCCTTTAGAGCAGATGCTTGTATGTTTAGAGAAGTAAGCTACATATATTTTCATTAAAGCAATCATTATAGTGTTTCCTTGACAACTGGAAAGCATAGACGTTTAACCTGCAGTTAAATATTGTTTAACAAGCTAAGAAGACATATAAAGGTTATTTAAAATGGAAAATGTATTTTATGGCATACTCCCACATAAGCACATGCAGGAATACTCCTACAATTCAAATATATAACAGGCTTGCAAGTGAAGCAGTCTTCTCATTATTGCTCTAGACTGAAGAGAAATCCTACAGAAAAAAAAATAGTCTTATGCAAATTAGAATTATCAAAGAAGAGGTAGCAATAAGGTCTTCTTACTCTATTCCCTGACACTGGAAAATTATTTCATCAGTATATGCACAGATGAGCAAAAATTGGACAAATACCTGCTATTAGACAGTCAATACCTGGGAACTACTCCTTGAGGGATGAGCTGCAAGGAGACTACCAAACCTATCTGCCTGGTAATTAGCACAATGAGCATTAGTGAAAACTCGTTTCTTTTTCATCCACTTCTAAAATGAAAGCTTCTTTACCACTTCAAGTGTAACGCTGATTCAGGCTACAACCTGTAAGTATTGCAGCCAAAGGAGTTGGTTTTAAGCATAGCAAGGAGCATGTTCTACCTAATTCAGATTTGCAACACAGCACTTCACTGCTCTTACTTTCCTTAAGAGTGGAAAATTAAGCAGTGTTAAAATTAAATAGTGCTGCTTAAGTAGCACACGTTATTGCTTTTCCCTGAAATTATATATGGTGAATACACTTGATATTACTTTTGAAGGTAACAGAAGTAGTCTTGTAAAGTATCCAGGATTTGCTGGACTAGAATCCTTTTGAGCATGACTTTAATAACAAAAAACATTTTCATGTATTGCTTAAAAATATTTAGTTAAACCTACTTACCTTTCTCCAGAAAGCTTTGACTATCACTTCCATCACTCTCTATCAAATGATCCTCTAGCATCATACTATCAATAGAGATGGTATCCAGAGAGACTTGTGATGGACTTCTCTTCATATTTTTGTAAGAAACAGAGAATGCAGGGAGGCTGGATGAGCAGCGTTCCTTAGGCTTAGCACTTTTAAAACATAAAAATATGAGGAAATTATTATTTAAATTAAATAATATATAGAAGTTACTTTAAAAAATCCTCTAAACCAAGCAAGATAAAAATGAAAAAAATCTGAGTATTCAATAATCCTTTGACAAGAAGAGGTAAATGTAGAAACAACATATATTCATCTAAGTATTTATGTCAATACTTCTCTCAATACATATTTCCTAACATTTAAACTAAAATTAAATAGCTTAAATCAATTAACTAACACTTCATTTTAACTTTCACTGAATGCTGGATACTGCTTAACTTTTTACATGCTTTAAAAATTTTCATCTACTAGAACACAGAATCACAGAACAGCCTGAGCTGGAAGGACCATTGAGTCCAACTCTTAAGTTGTTGCCTTCCTGACTGCTGAAACTACTAGAAGTCTGTGCCAACAAGATTTTCAAGTATTTTCAAAGAGTAGGAAAACTGTTTTAGTATTAATTTTCTATACCTTGAAGAAGACTGGGATGCAAACATTTTAACTGAAGCCACTTTGTCTTTGTTGATTTCAAGCTCTTCAGATTCTAAGGCAGTTTCTGTTTCCAAGTCAGCAACTTGGTTAGGACAGCCATCAGTTGTGCCTTCCTGTTCATTTAACTTATTTGAAAATATGTTTCTGTCATCCTCCTTATCAATGAAAAATTCAGTAGAATCTTCTCTCTTATTTAGAATGGACACCGAATCCCTAGGATTCAAACTTTTCTCACTTAGAGGTCCACAGACCTCTTCTGAATCACTTCTACTAAAAAGTCCACTGCTTCCCCCTTCACTTGTATCTCCCAAACCTTTATCTGATGCATCATCGGAAAATGACATTGCTTTCTGAAAATCCGTATTACTGTCTGATTTAAACAAAAGAGGATCTATTAAAATTCCTTTAGTACCTTCAGCATTCAGAGGCTTGCAGTCATTTACATAACCAAAATTAGTAATACTGGCCTCCACTATCTTAGTACCAATTAATTTAGTCTCTGAAGTAAGAGTTTCCCCATTTCCCATAGGGGAGAGTTCTGATGCCACGGGACTTCCTTCTTCCTCACCAGGAGATTTACAAGGGTTTCCCTGAGTCACTGGATGGAGCAGTAAGGCTACTTCTGCACTTTTCAGTAGAATCCCAATGCAGACATCTGTTTGCTTTGCAGGTTTTCCTGTCACTGCCTCTACGTCCTTCCTTAAGTTCTCCAGGAGCAATACAAGAGATTCGTGGAGAAACAGCAAAAAAAGATACTGGTAGTGATTGATCTGCACGCTTACGTGTTTTTGAACATGGACAAGAACATGTACATCTGCATCAGAGAAAGAGCTTTCAGAAAGCACTCCTGAAGTCTCAGACATTTGAATGCCATTGGTCAAGGGCTCCATCTCACTGCTGTAATACTCCTTTAGAAGTTTCTTACGTTGCAATCTATTAGAGAGATCACTAGATTCACTTTTTGGAATGTTCAAGGCTGTCTGATTACGGGATACAAGCTCTTTTTGTGACTTTGCAAATCTTACTGGCTGGCAAATCCAAAGTGAAAGCGGGAAAGAGTCAACAAAGTTTATTGGCCGGCCTTTCCCACTTTTTGTTCCTTCATAATCTATCCAAAACTGGGAAAAATGCATGGCCCAAACATCAGTAGCTGCAGATGTCTTTAATGCATATTTATTTAATTCTGGAATGATATAACCTTTATAAACATCATGCATTTTGGTATCTTGTTCATGAGCGTGTCTCTGGAAGATTGGATGTAAAAGATTAAAATTTTTGGGGGACTTAGGAAAAGTGGTGAAAGTTCTACTGAAAAATTCGGAGTCCTTGAAGTTCTGAAACAAAGCTTCTAGATCAGAGTGTCTGCAGTTTGGTGAGCATCTGGTATTCGTAGCAATCATCTCTGAACTTTGAATGGAAAGTGCACGAGGTTGATCTTTATGAATTTCAGCTTTGTTTTCAAATGGGATGATGATCTGCAAGGGAGAAATACATTTTTTCTAGTTAAAAATATGTAGATTAAGAAGGTATACAATTAAAGAACCAAAATAATATCCATGACAGCTGATTAGTTTTATAAGAAATCAAGTACAGTGACACAGAACAGGAATAAGTCAGGCTCATAGACTACGATTTATGTTCTCTCTCATTTTTAAGAAGGATGCTGTGGCATCAATATTTGTACAAAAACTTAAGGGTCTCAGACTTTTCATCAATATTTGTACAGAAACATAAGGGTCTCAGGCTTTTCTTATCTGAAGGTCTTAAATTTAGTTCAGCTATATTAGGCTGAAGTGGCTCATTTCCTCAACTCAAGCAGCTTGGTAGAACGTTTCCTAAAGTGCTTCCAAAATTTACAGCTTTGAAAAACAGAGAATTATAATTTGGAGTTCAATCTGATGTGTCAGAAAGGGTTTTTTACCATACCAAGTACTACAGTATTTTATTTCTTTGTTAAGATACAAGCAAACATTTAGATGTGCCAATGCAGCTAATATTCTTAACATTGCAGAATACAGATCAGGTATTTTTGACAATTATCTGATAATCATAATACATTTGTTTCATCAGGAAAATAATAATATACCTCAACTCCTAAAGAACAACAAAAAGTTCAGCACACTGTATTTAACTTGCATATTTTTAGTGCACATTCTAAAGTAAACTTATTTTATGCCAAATCCGGAATCTTAAATTGTTAACATGAACCTTGGCCACTCTAGTTTTGCTAATATCAGTGACACTGCCTTCTATCATCAGAATAGATCAGAATCTTCTGATTCTATTCTGAATCTAGAAAGTAGGAGTAAAAAAATCATCCCTAAAGACACAAAGATGGGGGTAATCAAGCTTCTTCATTTAAATACAAGGACTCAGAGAAAAATAACTAAATAAAATAATTAACTATATGATATGTAAACATCAATTTATCATTTGCTAGAATAAAAATAATGCTGTTAATACAGGGGTGACAAAATATGAATCAAGGTTTGAGGAATCTTCTTGTAGTTTTTATCTTCTTCTTGTAGTTTAGTAGGCTATTCACATATAATAATTCAGTATCAGATCACAGAATCACAGAATCACAGA
>WBNO01020041.1:3715-44666 GCA_013400575.1 Peucedramus taeniatus
CGGGCGGGGACACGGCGGGGCGGGGCCCGGCGGTGCTAGCGCACACAATGGAACGTGGGGCGCCGGCGGGGTGGGGGCAGCGGCACCGCCCCAGCTGCCGTCATGAGACCGCGTTCATCCAGTCAGCGCTCTCCTCTCTCCGGGCTCTTCCGCAAACTCCACTGGCTCCGCCCCTTAAAGGCGAAGGGCTTTTCCCTTAAAAAAAGAGAGAGAGAAAAAAAAAAGGCTCCTTCTTCCTGCCCCGCCCCACACGCCCTTATCTGTCGGCCCAAAGTGTGTGGCGTAGGCCCGGGGGAGTCTGGCTGGACCCTATGGCCGCCTCGGTCTGCTGCACCACCCGGTGCCTGTTGCCTGGCCCCGTGGGCTGAGGCGCAGGCGGGAAAAGCGCGGTTCTTTCGCCGCCGCTCTCCTTCCTTCCCTCCCGGCTCCCGGCCGGTTCCCCGCGGCGCCGTGACTCCTGCCGTCGGTCCCGGGCCGTGCTGCGCCACAGACATGGCAGCCCAGGCCGGCAGCCCCCGGCCAGCCAGCAAAGGGGCTGGGGAGCGGGGCCCGCACCCCGAGGCCCACGAGGTGGGCGAGTGGATGTGCGAATCACAGAATCGCAGAACAAGCTAAATTAGAAAAGAGCTCTGAGATCATC
This sequence comes from Peucedramus taeniatus, assembly GCA_013400575.1. Taxonomy (NCBI): domain Eukaryota; kingdom Metazoa; phylum Chordata; class Aves; order Passeriformes; family Fringillidae; genus Peucedramus; species Peucedramus taeniatus. The sequence goes on from WBNO01020041.1 coordinate 4,356, forward strand.
GAGTCCAACCTGTGACCGAACACCACCATGTCAGCCAGACCATGGCACTGAGTGCCACGTCCAGTCTTTCGTTAAACACCCCCAGGAACGGAGACTCCGCCAGTCTCCCCGGGCAGCTGCCAATGCCTAATTGCCCTTTCTGTGAATAAATTCCTCCTAATCTGGGGGCGCTCTGTACTGCCCATCCCGCGGGTGCTCAGAGCTGCCTGAGGCTCCCGTCGGCCTTACAAAACAAACAAAAACCCCGAAACTCCACACTTTTACACCACTTACTGTGGGTAAATAAGCCCACAAGCCCCGCGCGCTCTGCCGGAGCCCCGCGTGTGCCGGGGATGGCACAGGGCACGGTATGAGGGATCGCAGAGCCCTGACAGCGCTCCCGCCCCTCAGAGGGGCTGTCGCAGGCACAGGTGACACTGGCGCGGTCCTGCGCCAGCCCTCTCAGCCCCTGAGCCGTCCCAGAGGTTACGGGCCCGCCACGAGTTTTCCTCAAATCTCTGAGGGCTCATCCGTGAGGAAATGCCCCATCCCGGCATTTCCCTTCGGTGCGTGTGGACTCCGTCGGGCCGCACACCATTACGAGATAGGAGTGGAAGGGAAATGCAGGCACGTGCATGTTTTTGATGGAGAATCCGGGGATGTTGATCCAAAACCGGACATTTGCGAGGAGGACTTCCCTTGCCGCTCACTCTCAGGGCTGAGCTCTCTGCAATCCACCTAAGAGCCGCAGCAGGTATTTGGGAAGAGCCTAGACTAAACACAGAATCAATACCGCAGCCTACAAGAGGAGCCTACAGGCAGGAGGAGAGTCACAGCCCTGTAAGTTATCCACCAGCTCCCTCACATACTCCCACTCTTCAGCTTCCCTTGTTTGGGTTTTATTTTAAGCAAGATTGTTCTTGTCTCCCCCAGCACAAAAAGGAAAACACAAACCACTCCAAAAATGCCCAAAGATTGGATTAGCTTTCCTGAAAAGTCTTGGAGGCAGAGGCAGTACACTGAGAGAGGTGGAGGGAGCCTTGCAAATGACAAATAAGCCTCAAGAAAATAATCTGTAGAGCAGAAAGTCTCAGAACTAAAGCTGTCAGGGCTAACAGCCTAAGACTTAATGGTGACACCTTAGAAACTATGTTAGTGGTTTACACGGGTTTTTTGCTTTTTATTGTTTCCCAATAAAATTTCCCAAAATATTCCAGTTATAGAGGTTTTATATTACTTTTTTTTTCCCCCAGACTGTCTGTTTCCCTTGTTTGTAAAGCAATTTTTTAACACAGCTGAGACTTATTTTAACTTTTTGGTCTCCTTAGAATTAGAAGTTGACTGAAATAAGTCAATATAAGGTTGTCAGACTATCTGGAGACCCTTAGTCCACAGTTCAATAATGAATTAGTGCTGGCTTTATAAAGATGCTGAAGTGCACATAAATACCTAAATGCTTTTAGAAGTCAGGCCCTTCCTAAACAACAAGTTTGGAGCAAAGAAAATGTTTCAAATAAGAGTTTTGTGACACTTGTTCCTATCTGGAGACTGGATCCTACCATTCAGTTCACCTGAAATTGTGCTGACAAAATTAAGTCTTTTTTTTTTTTTTTTTTTTTTTTTTTTTTTTTTTTTTGGTGGTGCAGCTTAGCCTCTGGTCTGGCTACCTGTCTATCTGTCCTTGAAAAGGGCTCAGGGATGCATACCTGAAATGTGGGAAACTTAAACTCTTAGATAAATGCTACCAAACCAACATATGTCTTCTGAATATTAATTATAAATTATTAACTGATACTTTAGTAAAGCCATAGTTCTGCCTTGCAAGCTTCCTACCCAGTAGAACATCTTAGTTCTTCAGACATTACAAGGTCATATTCAGTTGGCTTTCCATATTAGAGATTTAAATGCAAGCTGAAGTATATGGAAAATAAATAGAAAATAACGTTATTTATAGTATTTTTCTTTAAGAAGGCAACAAAAATAAAAGAAGGAGGAAGAAAAGGAAAAGTCAGGAAAATAGGGTTATGATAAATCAAATATGTATATACAAACAATGACAAAAAACTCTTCAATGTCTCTTAAGTTTTCTGAAATCACTGCAGTTTTCTTGAATGAACCTTAGTACATGCACACAAACCATGACAGATAACATTACTGGAAAGCAATAACACAACACAAAGCATACTAAGAAGCAAATGCATAAACCTATACAAATAAAACCAGGAGGATATTATAATATTAAAAGTAAAACACACCTATTAATCAAAAAACTTCTCCTCTTTGCTTCAGTTTCCCCATTCTTACAGCAAGGATAGTAATATTTATCCCTTGAAAATAATACCTAGAATAATTGATTAGCTCATTATTGTCAGTAATTACAGTAGTCGTTATGTACTTTAAGATAACTGGATGAAAGTACCATAAGTCCAGTTAAAATGAGAATCTGCTCAGGAAAGCAATAAGAGAGGAATGCAGAGCCTTGAAGTTTTATCGTGGGATCTTGTTTGGCCTTAGCTGGTAGTTACTGAAATTTGTAAGCATGCCCAGCTGCTTTGAGGGCTACAAAGAACAAGATAAGATCCCTTTGTACTGCAAAGGTCAATGTGATGCCCAGAGCTCGGCAGCCCAGCTTCAGTGAGATGTGCAGGCAGAGGAATAATCATCTCCCTTGGCCCAGAGGGAGCTGGGACTGTGGCCTTCCCCTTCCAGCTGCTGGATGGAGAAGCAGTGGAAGATCTCAAAGTCACCCAGCCAGCCTCCCCCGCTCCCTAATGCTGCTCGGGAAATCACTTATAACAAATACAACTTCCCTGCTCCCCCTCAGCAGGATTTGTCCCACAGCCCTGCAGCCCTTTGAGTATCTCTGAAAGATGTGGACTCTTGGAATGGAAAGCAGGAGCCAGGTACAAGGCACTCCCATTCTCTCAGTCCTGTTTCTGCTTGCAGTTTCCAGCTCTATTATCTTTTTTCCCTGAGCTTTCCAGGGCTGCTGTTCATGTCTGGCAGGTAACTTCTGTTCCCTAGCTACCTCCTGCCACCACAGCACTGCTCACACAGCAGCTGAGGAGGGAGGAGGAATGACTCCCTTCTTCGTACCAGCAAGGAGGTCTGTGCATGGAGGGTACTTCCTGGCACAGGTCAGAGGGATGAGGAAAAGATTTAGGGCTGCAATTTTTGCAAGTAATGCCAGGGTGCAGCTATATTTCTGGAAAGCAAGAGCCAGCTGTGCCAGAGCAGAGAACATTGCTCAGTGCAGCGTCAACATTAAAACCCAGCAGCGTTTTGATATGAGACAAATTTTATTAAAACCATAAGAAGTAACCATCCAATAGCTGGTTCTTTCTTGCACTTAGCATATACATAAAAGAAAGGGCTGGCTTTCTGACAGCAAGCAAAATGCTTTCAGTCCTCAGTCTCAGAAACACAGGCTTCCTCGGTCACACAGTTTTCAATAGCTGCAAACACAGAATTATGTTGCTAAATGTTAAGGGCTCAGCTGTTTACCAGAAGAATGTTTCCTCCCTGGAACACATGGTTTTGCTTAACAGAAGTTCTCCCAAAAACCCCACTTTATTTAATTAGCAAATGCAACATTATAGTTCTAACAAACATGCCATGTTGTCTTCCCTTACAAGAGCAAAATAGGAAAAGAAGACAAAAATTGACCTCTCAATTTAAGAGAGGGGCAGAAGTACATTCTGCCTAGGAAATATTGCAGCTTTGAGGTCTGCTGATCTAGAGCCAAATCTCGTGCTTGAAATGTATGGTACTTTGTGCGTCGTTTCCATGTCCTGGTTCATGCTGAAAGCACAGACATGGATCAGAGTGTGAGGCTTGCATGCTCTCCCAGTTTTTACCAAGGGTTGGTCAAATCTCTGCCTCACTTCCCAGGCTCAGCTCTCCCCTCTGTAAGGGGGAGCTGATCCTACTCCTCCTTACAGAAAGCACATTCAAATCATTAAATAAAAATGTAGTACTCTTGTTGCTTCTAAATGAAATTACACCAAAATTAATTGCATTTACATCAGCATTTGATTTATCCCAGAGTATTACTGAGGTGCAAGCAAGAGCTTCTAGAATGAAAGTATTATATTTTTAATTAAGGACCCTTGAACTTGCCACATGCTTTGAGCTTGTGGAGAGTGAAATGATGGCAAATTTCTGAACAACTCAGCTCAGCAAAGTATTTATTATTATCTGCTAAAAATGATCGTTGTGAGACAGAGCTTAAACTAACATGGAAAATCTGTGCTGAAAGAATTACAGATATTGTAGCAACCCAAAGGAAGCATACTGTTCACATTCCTCTTATTTCTTTTGACTCTTGTATCCAATGGAAAAGTTCCTGATAAGCTTTATTGCACTGCAGAGGATATAAACAATGCACTTTGAAATCTGCTGAGTTTAAACCCAAAACTTATCTTTTCATTTGTTTCCTAAATTGTCCCACAGACACAAATCCACACCACACATGTGTTTATAAAGAACAGAATACATTTATTACTGCCATACAATCCCTTCCTTTCTTGCTTTTCTTTTCCCTCAGTATTTCTTATTTTTTTTTACTTGCTACAACATTCTTCTATATGCTAAACTGCAACATGGTGTTTGATGTCTGCAATCAAAATGCAAAGAGAGGGAAAAAGTAACTTTTTTCTTGCTGTAATAGTTTTTATGTTTCAAGATTTAAAGTGATTTCTTCAATGGGATCAAGCAGAAGTTTAGTCAGTGATGGGAAAATGTACTTAATCAAGAGGTTTTTAGTATAGAGGGTATTGGCCTTCTGACAGAGCTAATGGGACCCTGTTGTTCACAGGATAATACACTTACTTAACAGAATCTGAGCTGGTTTTGCAGCTGCCATGAAAGAAAAAAAAATCCACAGGAAATATAGGTCTGGTTGCGTTTTTTTCTTTTTTCTGTTTCTGCTTTTCTCTAAAAAGATGTTGTACATTCTTGGCTTTTTGGCATGAATTCTTTCCTTCTACATGCAATGAGAAGTCAATTATTAACCACAAACACCAGAATACAATTGATTCTAATGCAACCTCTGTGTGTAAAACAATAGGGTTAATCCTCAGCTCCCTACCTTCCTAATTTATATGGACTTATCACTTCTTTTCCCAAAAGTTTCCTTTGAACCTTCACATTTCATTACCTATGAGTTGGGTGGTTTTTTTTTTGTTTTGTTTTGTTTTTTTTTTTTTTTTTTTTTTTTTTTTTTTAAGTTTGGTCTCTTGTAGCAAGGGATGCTGACATCAGGCAACACCAGACATTCAGTTCTCATTCCGTGCATGTCCTTCATGTGAGTCCTGGAAGCCTCAGAGAAGGGAGCATCACCCCTGACGGTGCAACGCTGTTAAAAGGCACCAAGAGAGCAGCCAGAATGCAGAAGCTGTGGCAGCACCCCAGCAGCACACTTTTTCTCCTTGTGCTCCTACATTGCCTCAATCCCTAGAAAGATCAGTTTAGCAGAGCAGTTTATGGGCTGATTTGTGATACTTACTCCAACCTCTTCTGCCATCTCAGATGTCTTCCTGTTGATTGCAGGACAGACATGGGAGAAGGGTGCCACAGGATGCTCCAGATTCAGTGCATGGAGGTGGTTACAAACCCCATCAGTGGGGTGTCAGGGAAAGGCCAGTCACCCAGTCCAGCACAGGCACCATAATAAAGGTGCAACCACCTGGGAGTAAAACTAAAACCTTTTGAGATGGGTGGACTGGTCATCATTTCATACAGCGACAGGCCCCAATGGAAAGGAAGGTCGAGGTTGTCATGATACTCTGTCAGCAAGGACTTGTTTATCATTCTTTAGAAGTGAAGAAACATTTAAGTAGCTTTTAGGGGAAGGTAGAGAGCTTTTCTAGTGGAAGAAAAGTAACAATTTCAAGGTTGATGTTACTTCTCAGTACTCAGTGTTTCTGCGATTGCAACTTTGTTGCTAATTAAGAATCCGCTTCAAGAAAGCAAAACACAAAGCTGGAGGTGCACAATCAGCATCACAAAAGGCCATAAACATTGATTATTTCACCATGTGATAAACAAGTATTTTGTGCAGATGTTTGGTCCCTGTGTGAAGGGGCTTGGCCACGGGCATTCTGCACGGTGCTGCTAGGCCAAGCACCAAGCCCAGGAGAAGCTTCTCTGGGTGACCAGGACACTGAGCTCCCCTGGACAGAGAAAATTCTTTTGACTCAGCAGGAGAAAAAAGCGTTGTAACATCAACCACACAAAAAATCCCATTTGCTGCTGCTGCTGCCCTGCACAGTGAGCATTGGCCCCATGTTTGGGAATGGACAGAGGGGACTTTTGCCTGGCCATGCTGGATGTGCTCCTAGCATGCCTGCTGCCTGCCTCCCCTGGGACATCCTGGGGGTGATGTCCCAAACAGCTACTCTGGCAAAAAGGACAGTGCTGCTGGGCAAGGGGAGATGCAAAACTTACAACGCCGGAGTGAGAAGCGTAGTGAAAAGTCTGGCAGCTGGATGTGTCCGTTGTCTTGGCAGCTATGCAGGGATTTTTCTTGTTTATTCTGCTAGATGTAGGCATCTGAGTTCCTGCTGAAAACGAACAAGGATGTTCAAAGCCTCTTGTGATTTTGCAATTTGCTGGTTCATATGTCTTCCAATATGTGGCACTTACATATGGATAAATGTATATTTATATACCTCAGAAGTATTGGAATTAAATGTGTTTTGTTTTGAATATTCAAGGCATCCCAGCATAGTTAGCTCCTGCAAGAAAACTCTTTAAAATTATTTTTGCCACAGTGCACATCTTCCACAGAAGAGTGCATCAGCTTCCTGAAGGTGAAACGTGTGGAAGATTCCCTGTTGCCATGCAAAGGAACCGAGCCAAGGACTAACAACAGTGGTCTGACTCTACAATAGGGGGAGCACGCCTGTGCTTGCACAGAAGTATCCCACACCAGTGCAAAATAGGCCTGTGGATTCCTCCATCCCTCCTGGGTATTTCAATTAAAAGCCGAGAAGGAAGTCCAAGAAAATGCCTAAAATGGCTTGAGTCCTTCCTCACGATCTGGAAATGGAAGTCTGCGGTGACTAACTCCAGCCCAGCCACCAAACCCCTCCCTCCCTGACTCTGCATTGCTCTGTTCATTCCCAGCTCCTCTCCTGCGTTTGCAAACAGTCGGCAGTGGAAACAGTGAAGCAGCCTGGCTTCGAACGCCAGCACCACACGAGTGGTATGTGACTGCAGCAGGGACCGTCACCAGCCCGCCCCCGTGCCTAACCTAGGAAGAAGCGGTGAAAATCTGACGGGGGCAAGGCTTGATTATAAGCAGAGGAATGACTTTAAAAGAGGCTGCCGCCATGCCTGCAAACAAAGCCCGATTAAATCCTTCCATGGGCTTAAACTGGCTTCAAAACAGGCCTCTAGCAGCTTCTCCAGTTTAAATAAAAATTAAAATGCTAGTTTATAATTTCTAAGCCAGTTCAGATGATGTCTCCTGACTTTCTCACAAAGCTAACAGCAACATTCGTAAAGAACAAAATTAGCTAACTGAATGGTAAGGAAAGCCGCATCCCTTACCCACTCAGAGCTGGTAATATGAGCTTTTCTTTCTTTCTTTCTTTCTTTCTTTCTTTCTTTCTTTCTTTCTTTCTTTCTTTCTTTCTTTCTTTCTTTCTTTCTTTCTTTCTTTCTTTCTTTTTTTCTTTCTTTCTTTCTTTTTTTCTTTTTTTCTTTTTTTTTTTTTTTTTTCCTTCTTCTTCTGCTCACTCTGTTGTGGTTATGCATTTGACCTGAATTTGAAAGCATCAATTCTGAAAAGAGTTGCTTGGGCACTGGGAGCAGTGGGAACTCATGCTCTGATGGTGGGTTACTCCATGGGCACCAGTCCAGTTCCTCTCTGTTCACTTACATTGTGTGACAAACATGAAGTCTCAGCTCTTCTGCTCAAATTTTAACCATCTAGGTGCAAATACCAAGCTGTTCATTTCTTTCCACCACCCATCCACCTCACATAAAAGTCCATTGAGACTTGGTTTTTGTGTGTTACCTACCCCACAGGAGTGTGTGATCTCTCCTGGTATCCAAGAACTGTGACAATGCAAAAAATAAAGAACAGGATGGGATGCTTGTCACCCCAGTTCTGTATTGTTCAAAATCTTACCGTTCAAAATCTTACTTTCTCTTTCAGTTTAATTCAGTCACAACTTTTTCCCAATGGACTTTTAAGAGTCAGAGCTTTCTGTGCTCATGAGTGAAGGCTAAGGGAGGATAAATCATCCACTGTGGGTCCCAGGATGCCTTATCTGCTCCTCTTTGGTTGTGAACCATGGAGAAAGACATCCTTGAAATGTTTGACTGCTTCTGAGATAAAGTCCTCCTTGCCGTTCATTCAGCAGTGCAGCAGGATCTTTGGGAGACCAAATGTGCCTGGAAATGAGTTTATTCACAGGGTGTATGAGGTGCTGGCTGGAGAGATGCAGAGCTGAGCTGCTGGCATATGCCCTACACAAATTTACTCCTGCCCTCAGGTTTGTGACCTCGGTGACTATTTAATAGTGTAAACCTACCTTGTATATTCCCTGCAGAGGTGATTAAAAAAAATGATCACATGAAGGAACACCTGAGCAAGGATATCACTAGATTAATTCATTATTTCTACTAAGCTAATTAAGTATTAAGGCAGATCAATTAAGTGATCACACCAAGATCATGATTAAGATCAAATCAATAAATCAGTAGATTCAAATGGTTGACCAACAGGTTGTATATCTATCAAAGTGACTTGTGAGGTTGCCACTGAAGGAATTACTTAGATTTTAATCTTGTCTAGGAAGATTTCAAGGAGGAGGCAGAGTCTTTTCAGGCTAAAACCCCAGTGAGCTTTCCAGCAGTGAAGAACATAGGCCTTTGAAAGACATTAGGATATTGAAGGAGATATCTCTCCTGCTTCGAAGGGGGATATCCAGTCTTTGGATTTTTTGCCAAGCTGTACGACCCAGGTCATATGGTAATCTTCTTTTCACTGTGTGTTTGGGGATGTAATGTGACAGGCATCACTACGGTAACTTTCCTTTAACACATCTTTCTTAAACCTTAATTTTACTTTAAAATGTATTAACATTTATTGTCTATATATACCCTATTTCACAAGTGGCCCAGATTTTCTCCACTGCCAAAGCAGAAGGGGTGGTTAGGTAAGCCTGGCTACTTCTGAATAATCTTGTTTTCAGCTCAAAACCTGTCATCTTAACTAATTTACTGCTTTGTTTTAGTATTCCTCCAAGGGTATTTTTCACACAAGCACACCTCATCACCCATTCATACCAACAGAAAACCAAGAAGAGATGGAATTGATTAATTAAAACAGAGGTAAAAAACAAACAATGTAATTTCATAATTTCTTGGAGGTTTAATTCACATCCCTTTTTTTCGTTATGCCTAGCACAGCACTGAAGGCTTCCTCTGGGCACACAGCCTGGAGCCTGATGTGGCCCCAGAGCAGGCTGCAGCCTGCCCAGCCCTGTGAGGGCCTTCCCTCAAGTCTAGGTCATCTTCCTCTGCATGTGTTATCCAGACCAAGGCAGCATGTTCATGTTTTTATTTTGGGTAGTGGATAATACAAAAGAACCATGTTTTCCTTATCATTATCATTGGTACAGGTATAGTTTCTTCTTGAAATCAGCCTTGGGTTCACACTGTAGGGCTGTTAGGCCAGTTGTGAACCCTGGTGCTTTGGATGGTATCTGTCATCCAGGTCCCTCATAAGCTGTGTCAGGAAGTCCCACCAGCAAGTGACCTTTAATTTTGCCTGATCAGTTTTGATCATATATCTGTAATACAAAATGCAGATGTGTAGGAGGAAGCCTTGCCAGTAAAGTGGAAGTTTGTCTTGCAGCAGAAGTAAAGGGAGTATCACATGCTGTCAGTGGAAATCTCCCAACTTTCAGAAAAATACGTGGAAAAATCCTGCTTAGCACACTTTCTCCTGGTACTGTTTCCTTGTGCTAGTCCTCCTACAGTTAAAATATTGTGAATTTCTTAATGGAAAAGCATTGGGATGCTAACTTGAGGAGATTTTTTTCCTTACTCTCGTGGCTTCTATCTAAACCTACAAAACATTGTTACATTAATTACTATTTGACCATTAAAGTTTTCTCAGTATTGACTCTACTTTGGGTATATTCTCATTCCACAATGTCCAGTCCAAGCGAGGGTCAAAATATATTTGAATTTTCAGTTCATGGAGGCCCCAGGCTTGCTGGTAATGTGGTGGAATGCTTTTCACATTTCTTTGTCACCAATGTGAGTTATAGCATGCCTGAGGCAATATGTGGGCCTTAAAAATAAAAAATTAAAATGTAAAATAAAAGATGCTCTGGTTCTCCTTTCGCAGAGACAGCACAAATCAGGGGCTGAGCTCTGCACAGTGGTCTGGTAGAAAGTAATTTCCTGATATAGGGTGATATGTAGCTAAGGATTTTGACTGATCTCATCTATATGCACATTCAGTCTTCCGAGTTGCTATTAGTAAGCATAGCTGAAATTTGAATATCTTATTTTGTTTTGTAAGCCTCTTTTGTATTATTTTTAGGGAGAGTTATCTTTGTCACTTGCAACATGACACAGCTTTGGGTCATCTGCAGATTTAATCAACCTGATTTTTCAGGCAAATTATTTACATGAAAGCCATGTACAGGCCTGTGCCCAGGACAGATCCTGGCTGACCCTCACTCGGCCCAGCCTTTTACTTGGAAAATAAATCACCTTTAAAGTCTAGAATAGCACAGGGCTTTGCCACTAACCCTCCACTAATTTAATCAAGTGTGTTTTTCTGCCTGGTTTAGCAGGACATTGGTTGTTTTTTATTTTTTTTTTTTTTTTAAGTTCTTCAGGGCTCAGTCTCAAACAGAAATTTGGGCTGCTAAAGACACTGAGATCACCTTCCATCCCCACTGCTTGAGGTAAGCCCAGACAACTCAATAGCTGTCCTAAGGTCATGTTTCTGAAGGTCTGTTCCCAAGATCCCAAACTCTCCACATCTGTTCAGTGATTCTTTTGGCAAGGGGGCCAGCAGGAAGGACTCTGTCTGCACAGCCTCCCACCTGTCTCCCTGAAGGGACATCCTCCCTTTGAAGGACAACTCCCAACGTCCCTTTTGGGATGCTCCTGCTTCTCCTAGTGTGGTGGAGGTTGGTGATGCTCCTGAAGGCTGAGGCTCCCCTGTGTCCCTTTGGAAGCCCGGTCGCTATGGCGACTGTGTGCAGCTTTATGATCTGTTTGTTGTCCACCTCTCTTAATCAGAAACGCTTCAGGAGCTTTTATATTTTCAGTGATTTTCATTCAAATTCACTAGTGGGTGGTTTTGAATTCAAGAGAGAAATGATAAACTGTGAGGAAAAACTTCCAGAAACCTATGTGGTTAACTGATGCCCTCTTTTTTTTTTATGATTAATTTTTTTTCTTGATTTTATATTCATTTTGTGCCATTATCATACTGCTCTGAGAACATCAGAGAGAAAAAGAAAATTTTTTACTTCACCCCCAGCTTTGGATGCAAAACTCACCAAATTGCTCCCCATGATCCATCTGGGGTGGCTGTGGCACTGAGAGGAGCAGCAGAGCTGCCCACGTGCTCCCCTGCCCAAATTCTCGGGGGACCAGCAGAAGCCAGGTAGGATGGACCAGAACCCTTAAGGCCTAAAGGCAATTTTGCCCTGGAGCAAACCTGTGGGTAGTCCAGGGAGATCTTCCTGGTGCTCCCAACTCAACCAGGGGATGAATAAAACAGAAGAGCAATGATGGTGAAGCCTCAGAGTGTGCACACAGTAAATGCACCCACCTTTACTCACCTGCTTATTCCTCACCAAGGGACATTTCAAACCCTGGTGGTCATTCCTCCCAGCTTATACCCAAAAGCTTTTACCTGCCAGGTCATAGAACTACTGATTTGATTATTATTTTAGTTAAGGGTCACAACTTGCATTTGTATCCTTCTTGGCCCATCCCTCTCCAGGTCTTCTGCCTCTGTTTGTCAGAGAGAGTTTTTATTCCTTGCCTTCTGCATATTCTTCCACCGTCTCTGACACCTCTGCCACAGCAGTCCTAGGAGATGAAGATATGTTCAGCTTTGACAAATGTTAACATTTCTGCATTTGACAGTAATATTTTAGGGAATTATTTTCTTTCAGAGGAATTTAAATACCTCTCCTTACTTTTGTTGCATTTCAAAATTTCACATTTTGTGCTGATGTGGGAAGAGCTCTTTGGTTGGGAACTTGTAGTAAAGGTGCCCTCCCGGGAGTCCCTTTGGGGGTCCCGGCTGGCTGGGCACACACAGCTGTGGGGAACCCTCTCCCGATCTCCCAGGGGCAGGAGGGCGGCTCAGGCTCTCGCCTTCGTGGGTGAGGCAGGAATAGACTGCGGTGGAAGAAAGGAGTGGACTTCGAATGGAGGGATCAGTCCAGGTTTATTAAGGACCCTGAGCCCAGCATGACCTCGCTTCGAAGACCAAGCTCTGGGCTATCAGGTATCTTATAAAGGAGGAGGGAACAAAGACAGGGAGCCAATGGGGAAACATGGGGGTATGGACATTGGGAAGATGGGTCTCTGAGGAGACCAATGGGGGTAACCTGTGGGAGGAACCCCGGTTCCTGGACCAGTCACTCGATGCCCTTAACAGAAGTTTCTAGGGGAAGGGATGGGCTGCTGAGTGACGGACAGGGCACCAGGGAGGGGTTGAGGGAGGAGGCAGGATGGGCAGAACCACTGACATAGGGGAGAACTGGGATAAACCAGGGTACAGAACAATTATAAAAAAGCATATAAAACACAACACAACATCTCACCCTTTTTTGTTTAAAAACAAACAAAAGGGAGTGGAAAAAGTAAAACTCGGAACCTTGGCTCGGCATCAATCTTATCTTTTGCTATAAAGAAAAGGAGGCTGAGAAAACCCTATTTTACTGTATCTTCACCTTAGGGACTTGAAAGAACAGCAATTGAATTCAGGACAAAACAATCAAATATCACATCATTGATGATTTTTAATTTCTTTTTCTAAATAACCTGTCTCCAGCTATAAAACCAACCATCTTCCGGTCACCCAACTTTGTTGATGGACCCAGTTTTAAACAGTTTCCAGCTCAATCACAAACCATCATTTAATGGGACTGAGTCACAAGCTTACCCTACAGCAGCCCCTCAAATGTCTGTTTTCTGGAGCTACAAGTAGGTCCTAGAGTGGTGTGAGCAGGATATCCAGAAGTGGATGGTGAAGCCTCTAGGTGGGACAGGCTCTGCAGCTGATACTAATCCCAGTTTTCATGGCACAGTGGGACAAGGAAGAGCCCTGGGGATCCAGAAAGTGCTGTGCAAAGAGGAGGACACATCTCTCAACCACACTGTTTGGCAGCACCTATGCTAAGCAGGGAAGTAATTTTCAGAATACTGCCAGTGGGAGACCTTATAATGAGCATGTTCAGCCCCTCATTACCCCAAGAGATGCGTTGTTTTGGGGTCATTTATGCAATCAGGACAAAGTAGGGATGAGCTGGGATTCTGAGTTCCTCAGAAACACCCTATGGACATCTTAAACCCCAGGACTGGACAGAAGCCAGCAATGTGGGCAGCATATGAACAGATTGCAGAACTCACTGGGATTATCAGCTCCCTCTCAAGCTCACCCCTACCCTGTGATCATGGTTTCTGTGCTTCTCTGAGTGAGGCTGACCCTCCAGCCCCTTTTACTTCAGCTGGGATTTATTGCTCTTCAGGTTGCTGAATCCCTCTGCCTCTCCAGGGAATGAGGTATACCTAACAGCAGCAGATTCTGCTCTCAGGAAATTACACAGGCTCAGGGAAACCTGGAGATGATTGAGAGACCCTAAAACTTCCCAGCTAGAGGTTCCCTCTCCTGTTTTGCTGGTGCTGTCTAGTAAGTCCATGACAATGTCCCACCATGCCAGGCAGGCTCCACCCATTGTGCTGGAATGGAAGGGAGAGAAGGGTGCTGAGTGAGAAGAGTATCTGTGTGCTTGCTGCTGCTGCTGCTGGAGGATAAAACATTGCGAGGGGATGGGAAAGGCCGTGGGGAAGGTGGTGGGAGGGCTCTGGAGGTGGCACCTGCCTGAGGTTACAGCAGCTCCAGGGTGATTCATCCTGGACTGGGAGTAATCGGCCGCTGAAATGCTGAGACCTGAAACTGTTTCATCATATTTAGCATTTCCCGCTACATAACACACAACTTTGCAAAGGGCTCTCTGCTCACTGCTCGGCTGCAGCAAAGCCCTTAGTCACCTCCTGGTCCCAGCAGCCATGTGTCAGTCCTGGGGAAGGGGATGGGCAAATCAGATCTTGCAAGAACAGGCAAATTACTTTCGCTTTCTCAAGGGAAAAACCCCAAACAAGCAAACAAAAAAATAAGATAGTAAGAGGAAATGAATACTTGAAATCAGCAGGATCCAAAGTGAGCTCCTTTATTACAAAAAAGCCAGAACAATCTACTGGCATGGTATGGGGGTTAAAAGTGCCCGAGTGATGGCTGTGAAATCTTTCTGTTTGAGAAGGTGCACACACTGATGGCAAAGCAAGTGATCAGAACTTTGCTAACTGCTTGCTACAGTTTTATCTGACAAAGATCCTCACTCAGAGCTGAGAAAATAAGTGTCCCCTCAGCAAAGCTCCATGGGCCAGGGGACTGACACATCCAGCCTCCAACATGCTCTGAGAGGAAGATAATCCTACAGAGAAGATCTACTGAGAACATTCAGCATCATGTGTTTTAAGATGTTTGGTTGCATAAAATATTGGTGGATCCATTTTTCAAGACAGGTATTTTGCTCACAAGCACCTGGAGAGCTTTATCAGAGCATTTTGCTCCCTTTTTCACCTCAGTAACTGAACTGGAAAAATTCACCCCCAGAAACAAACAGATAGAGATTGTAGTGACCACAGCACTCCTGATGGGAGGCATGAAGCAGGTGCTCTCGAAGATGGTCAGGTCTTTCTGTTCTGTAACCAGCCCTGCAAAAGAAGCTGAAGCAGGAGCCCCCAGGGACAATACAGCACATTTGCAGGGCCCACTGCTCTGTGCTGGCAGCCAGATGCACTCTGCAATCTTCTAGCCTTCAAATCACCTCTAAAGGTGATCCAAAATACTCTCTGCTGGCAATTCAGTGGTGGGGAGTCTCCCATCCCCAGTATGATGTCAAATGTCCCCTATCTTTGGTATGATGTCATTGGGCTGTGAGACTGCCACACCTCTGGGTGTAAGAGAGACCCCTGCCAAATCTTCTACCCCAGCAGCCAGATTTATAGGCCAGTGAAAGGCCACCCCAGCCATTATCCAGGAAGAAGCCCTTGTAGAAATAACCCTTCTTATTAAGTCCTGGTTGAGATGCACAGTGCAGTGCATCTCTTGTTTGATCTACAGCTCCAGCATGTTCACAGACTTCAGCCAACATCTTGTAGGTGATGTTTTCAAATTTCCTCTCAGTATGATGAAAGACTGAAAGTTTAATTTATTAAAATAAATAATCTCAGCTCTTGAAGCTGAAATTTCAATTTCATCACCTCGCCCAGGAGCTGGGACCTTGGCACAGATGGATAGTGTCTATCTGTTAATCCAGACCTAGAGAGAAGAAAGGAAGAAAAAGCTTGTCATTAGAGGACTAAAAAGAGAAATAATTTTGGGGGCCTGCTCATACCCAAGACTCAAAAAGCACTGATGCATTGAGGCCTTAAAGTGTATTTTCACAGAGGTCAAATGCACGTCCCCAGCATGGAATGAGCAGAATAAAAATTGGCATTAAATTCCGTGTGACTGAAACCTTGATTCAGAGTCACTGCAAGTGAAAACCCCAGAGAATATGAAATGCTGTTACAGTTGTACTACAAGGCTTTGAAGTTTTTTTCTCTACCCCTCTGGTGCCTGATGTTCCTGCAATTAATTTAGCCTATGTTTCTAACAATGTCTGTGCAGAAGGAGGGGGAGCAAATTAATTTTTAGTTTTCCTTGTATCAAAACAGTATGGCTGGCTAAAGGAAGAGCTTACATTTGTGCCCCTACATATATCTCCAATACATTCTGGATAGCCCTTGAAAGTACCCCAAAGAGTAGATTTGGGGGAGGAAAAAAGATGCGCACAGAGGCGTGCAGGAGGACCGGTGCACTGCTGGTCACAGAAGACAGGTGAGGATGGGAACCATGCACAGGGATGTTGGATGCTGGTGTCAGCAGCACACGTCTGCCCGGAGGCCACCCAATGGGCTGGGAAATGGCTTGGACAGACAAGGACAAGGATGGGAACTCACTGACAAATTACTTGTGATCTTGCCATGAGTCACTACAGAAACTTCCCTACCTCAGCTTGTCTTCTTTACACATCTTTACTGGTGACTGATTCGTGGCAGTCTGGTTTTTTTCAAACTTAGAAAGCCACCCAAACACACAAGCACTGAGTAATCACCATACATGTCTAGCACCTAAATAAATAAAAGTGCTTGCCCTGCACTTTTCTGATCCAAAGCGTTGTAGACTCTGAGTAATCACTTCTAAACCTGTGTTACAGATGTTTGTGTTGCTTTCCCAGGCCTGCCAACAAGAAAGCTGAGGTGGAGGATGAGCCTGATGTCCTGGAAAAGCTGCAGAGTCAGACTGAGAGAGTACAGGTGTGGCAGAGCTTTTCAGCTCCTCTTGCTGTACTCTGCCTTTTCACAAAGGCAGAGCTGGGACTAATCTGTATTTCTCTTCCTGCTGTCCTTCTGACCTCCATTCTGCATGCAAATGTGCCCATGGACTAAATACCTTGAAGCTCATACTTTCCAGGAGATGCACATTACTTTGTCTTCTTCAAGCCTCTGTATGGCTTATACTGCAGCTGATCCCAAAGCACGAGTGAGAGGAAAAACGGTGGTGGAAATCCAAGGAAAGAAGGAAACCAGGGCAGCTCTGACAGCTTTTATGTCTCCTCCTAAAGTTGCCATGGACATGCACAGATGGGGCGAAGCACATATATCCACATCTGTCACTCACAGCAGTTTGGAATGGGGGTAAAAGGACCTATAACCCCAAACCCAAGCCATTTTCCTGAATGAGCTGTTGGAGATCTTTGGTGCTGCCTCCCATAGCCACCTCCTGGCTCAGTAGAGCTGGTGGCACTGGTCTCCTCCAGCAGTGCCTGCAATTATGGGAAGCAGGCGGAGGCAAGGCTGGGTAAATGGGGAGGTGCAGAGCAGGGAGGATGGACCAAGTGTCCAGAACAGAGAGAGAAAATTGAAATCCCCTAGAGGGAACTGTTCCTTCTCTTTGAAGGCACTTTGAAGGGCTGTTTTAAAAGATTCCTCCAGTGGACTGAAGAAGACATGCTCAAGGTACAAGCACATACTGCTTTCAGGTATGTTCATGGGGCATTTAGAGACAGCTTGATCTATTTGAGATGCAAAAGATAGTCCAAGATAGATTGAAAATTTGGAACAAAACTGGAGGACATTATGTTGTTACAACCAGATAAGCAGTCTTCCTCTTTCAAAGTTAAGCAGATTTTACTATAGTTATTTCTATGTTATATCCTCCTGTTTTGTACTTCAGATGAGTGCTGTCCCCAGAGAATGAAACTCTGCTGTATCCACATGGCTGGGGGAAGCTGCTCAGGTCCAGCTGGGGAATGAAACCTGTCCCTGGAAAGAAGATATCCATAAATAGTGAAAATACTTGTCAAAATTGTACAGAGAGCCGTTTAATTATAAGAAAAGTAAAGCAAGGCAAAACAAACCCCAACCTAATTATGTTAGTCTCATGATGAGGAATCCAGCCTACTCTTACTTTACTCTACCTGCAGCTCCCTTTTTTCAATGTCTGGGAATGGGATATGCATATTCAATGCTCACCCTGGTTCCAGAACTGTATTCAGTCCAAAATGTAAAATTGCTTTGTTTAAATGTTCTGTCCTTCTAAAGTCTCCAGCCTTGTAGCTTTCACTCAACAGTGTAGTGCCAGTGTTCAGACTCTGGTTTTCATCTGGAGGCTGGAGTGTCAGTGTTTCCTCCTTAGAGTGTCAGAGGTTTCCAGTCAGATGTTGGATAAAACTCCGCTTTTCAAGGAGACTCTCACAAGCTGTTGGAGCTTTCTGAGCCTATTTTGTCCAAGAAAGAATATTTTAGATCCATAATAAGGAGTTTATTCCAGGTCTTTTTCTATTTTGTATGCAATATTTTAGTTATGGCTCTATCCATGCCAACACCACGGGCTGCTATTTTGTTGTTGTTCCTGTGAATGAAGTAAATAGCTCTGCATTCCAGCTCACGATAATAACACAGCTATATTCCTAGTTGGCCTTGGCCAAGACAAGCTATTAAAATTAGTTTTGTTTTGTCACGTTTCATGTTCTGAATCATCTTCAGGAAGTGTGGATCTGGTGGAGAGGCACTGAACAGGCAGGAAAAATACTAAGATGATCCTCTCATGCCAGGACCCACTGGGACAAAAGCAATAACGTTCCTTGTCTCCTAATGCTGTGCAAAGGTGTGTGTCGAAAAAGGCTCATTTTTAAAGTGTTTAAAATACAGCCCCCTTTTTTTTCCCAGTTGTAACTCACAGTGAAATGCCTGTGCTGACTCTCCTCTGTCTTCTGCTGCAGGGAGGTGGGGCAGTGGAAAACACGGCACCGGGCTTTGTCAAGTGCTTCCCTGTTACTGGAGTAATTTTGCTCAATGGGTGTTCTGATAGGCTGAAAAAAAAGGTTATTTCATATGACTTGAACTGTGTAGCCTGATACAATCGTTAGGAAGCTTTGACTGTGTTATAAATAACTTGTGATACTAGCACAGCTTTGTGCAGGTGCCTCTCTGAAGCTCCTACCTTGGCAGCTGCTGTCAGCAGCCTCCCCTAATGTGGAGGCAGCCCATGATGGCAGTCACTGGGGATGGTGGGCTGGAGAGACCAGCCTCGTGTTCACTGTGTGATGCTGCTGCCTTCTGCTTTGCTGCACATGAGGAAGGCTCAAGCCCTTTCTGCTCCTCACACTTGCCACCCCATGTTCTCCTTGGCACAGACTCATTGCTTTATTTGCGTAGGGTTGCATCCGTGCCCGGATCCCATAGGACCTTGGTAAGGATCCAACATCACTCATTGCAGATAATGAAAATCTGCAGAAAATTTCAGGGCAGTCAGGAGAGAAGCCTTCTCCTCAGCAAAACAAGCCTCTGAGCAGCTGCCAATTAGCTGCTGTAACGGCTCATGATGTCAGGTAGTGTCTGAAAGCCAGAGATTTATAATCCAGAGTCACATAAACTCTATGGCAAATCAAATCTGTGATGGGAAAAAACCCCAACCTGTAATAAAAAGATTCAGCACAGGAAGTCTGATAAACTGTTAATTTTACTTAAGATAATTATGGTATTTACATCTAGGTAGCGCTGACAGTTCAAGGCTTTGATATATTCTAATGTGATTTATGAGGAGCAGAAGGGAGCTGGGCTGAGCTCATCGTTCCCACCTCAGGCACATCTGTTCTATGTGCAAAGCTCTGATGAGCACGTGCTGCCACAATAGATAGGACTGGCCACAGGTGCCTCCTGTCAGAAGCATGACATCTTCATGGGCTGCTGCTCAGAGATGACCAGGGATTATTAAACACGAATGAAGATACTGCAGTTATAGACAGCTCAAAGAGCTTGGCAACACACTCAAGGGAAAGAGCCCAAACTGGTATTCTGATTCCAGAAGAGAAGTGGGAAAGGAGAAAGTAAATGAGGCTGCCTCATCTTCCAGGAGCTGCTTTCAGTGCTTCAATAGATGGCTGATCAACAGTGGCCTCAAATCCAGGCCCACTGTCATCACCTGTAGCTCCATTCTGCCAATGCAACCTACAGCACAGGTGAGGAAATGGCCACAAAACAAGTAACAGCTGAGGTTTTAACAGTGATTTGCGGCACTAATGCTGCAGCTGCTTGTGATTTTGAGGATTTGTTGTGTCCCTCTCCCATGGATGCCATCCTGCCCCTTGGAGGTCTCCAGCTGTAAGCAGGATGAGCCATGTCAGTGAGGTGGTGGAGGCAGTCACAACCCAGGACAGAAATATTGTGTGAACACAGTGGATGCAGAAACACTAAAAACAAGTTTTGAGAGAGATTTCATACGTAATATGGGAGCAGAAGGAGCATCTCTGGGTGCTAGTCTCAGGTTTTAAAGGTGGGTGGTGCCTGGACCAAAAAGATACTGTGGTTTGGGTTTATCATCAGCTGACTATTGTCTGAAATGAAGCTGGGGCATGGGAAACATGCCATTTCCCAAGGTCTGGGAAACAGGTAAAGATCCCCTGAAGCAAATCCAGCACTGGCCTTTCTGCTTTCTGAATTTTATCCTCCTGGAAGTTGTGTCCAATAGACTCATTGGGATTTATGTTTACCTGAAACATCTCAAGTAGATTCCACATGGATAAAATGATGTCTGTCCTAAAATGGCTCAAAAAGGAAGGAGTATCACATTTTGCCTCCTACCTGGGAACAACACTTCTTTGCCACCTTACTGTCCCACTGGAAAGGCACACAGTAGCACCAAGAGACATCCAAAATATCTGCTGTGAGGATAAGTTTGTGCTGCTTCTCACACATGTCCCTTTATGGAGTGTGGAAGGTTTCTGCAGAAACCAGAGGCTCAGGACAATCCTCGCAGAGCTCTTGTCCTTCTTTGTAGACTTTCATCTCTGAACATGGCACGGAACAGTGATTTATGAGTATTTAAATGTTTGGTCTCCACTTAGGTAAGCAGGGAGATGGATGGCCACTGACTCTGCATGGAGCAGTGGGACATGAGAGCCTTGGCACCTGGAGCCATCTCTTGTTGTATTGTGTTTTATATGCTTTTTTATAACTGTTCTGTACCCTGGTTTATCCCAGTTCTCCCCTATGTCAGTGGTTCTGCCCATCCTGCCTCCTCCCTCAACCCCTCCCTGGTGTCCTGTCCGTCACTCAGCAGCCCATCCCTTCCCCCTAGAAACTTCTGTTAAGGGCATCGAGTGACTGGATCAGGAACCGGGGTTCCTCCCACAGGTTACCCCCATTGGTCTCCTCAGAGACCCATCTTCCCAATGTCCATACCCCCATGTTTCCCCATTGGCTCCTTATCTTTGTTCCCTCCTCCTTTATAAGATACCTGATAGCCCAGAGCTTGGTCTTCGGAGCGAGGTCATGCTGGGCTCAGGGTCCTTAGTAAACCTGGACTGATCCCTCCATTCGAAGTCCACTCCTTTCTTCCACCGCAGTCGTATTCCTGCCTCACCCGCGAAGGCGAGAGCCTGAGCCGCCCTCCTGCCCCTCGGAGATCGGGAGAGGGTTCCCCACAGCTGTGTGTGCCCAGCCAGCTGGGACCCCCAAAGGGACTCGCGGAGGAGCCAGCCGGGACCCCCAAAGGGACTCGCGGAGGAGCATTTACTTCAACTGGCGTACAACAATCTCTCATCCCCAAAACCAAACGTGAGTAAAAGGGTTTTGTAACAAGCATAATGACTTGTACACTGAAACCATGCAAAACTGAACTCATGCTTTAGAGAAAAGGCTGCAGCTCTGGGATGGATTTTGGCAAGCACATGCTTTCAAAAATCCACAATACTGACATTTAGTGAAGGGTGGGAGGGGGAGGAGCACACAAAACATCCAAGCCCATGTTTTTCATTAAAAAATCATAATGTTTCATGTCTAAAATATCAAAATTAATAATTTCAATGCATCTAATAGAACTGTGATGAAGAGACTGCTCCAACAGCATACCACCTCTCTGTGAGTGGACAAGAGATGAATGCCCTTTTTGATCTGCATTGAAAATGGTGTCTTCTAGGACATGGGAGAGGAAAGGGGATGAAAAGGATGTTAGGCAGGCTGCATCTCAAGAGAAGAAAACTCCCTTTAATCCCCTTCCCAGCAAATACACATCCATTTGAGATCCAGCACAGGAAGATGAAGAGGACATGAGAGTAAGAACAGCACAACCAGAAGAAAAGGGCACCATCAGAACACAGGTACTTTCCATTCCCATCCTGAGTTTTGACACCTACCATGCTGGTACATCTGATTCCTTTCCAGAGGAAACTGCTCTGCTGTGTTTCTAGTTTATGTGTTGGAGCAGTGAGGTCAGGACTTACCTTTCATGCAAGGACCAAGAAATCAGGTGACAAAGCCATATTCACAGTCATATGTAAAGAAAAGGCAGCAAACAGGCAAATTCCAGGCTGCTGCAGTGGAGTGGGTAAATTCTTCAAGGCAGCAGGCAGTGGTGCATCCCCACACTCAGATTTGGCCTCTCCAAAATCAGTTGGTGCTGATTTCCAATGTATTTTCAAATCAAACCTCAAATGCTTTTTTTTGCCTTTTTTTTTTTTTTCCTTTTACAACCAGGACCATTGCTGGGTATGGCAGGATGCAAAGACCTATTAAGCTACCCCTTTTGTGTCCAATGGAGAGAGATTGGAAATCTGCTAAAAAAGGGAAGGAACAGGCCAATGCCCTGTTGTTGTGAAGGAGTCATGTAGCAGAGAAACAAAACAGAACTTGCAGCACCTTGACTTCTGGGATTGAATGCAACGTCAGCCCAGGTGAGTCCAAAATCACCCCACTAACCCCCTCCCTCAGGCTGCAGAGGAAGGGCACCACTAGTACTTTGGATCTCCATGGGAACCATATCAGAGAGAGGGGAAATAAAAGAGGAGAGCAGAGAACAGACCAGAGCGAGCAGCAGGGAATGGGAAGAGGGCGGTGGTGGGGTGAGGGGCATGTGGAAACCACCCATGCTCCAAGGTATCCTGCAGCGAGCAATAACAGGCTTACTGCAAAGCCTGCTGCACTGGGGAGGAAAACTGAGCAATGTATGGAGCCTGTGGTGGGGGAATGGTGTGTTTCCTCAGAGCAGATTAAACCAGCAGCAATATTGGCAGAAGGAGCTTGTAAGGAAAAGCAGAAGCAGGCAAGAAGAGCTTGCTCTTCCCACAGGTTTTGTGGGGAGAAGGCGGTGAGCAAAACAGGGAGATAAAGGATGCTTCTCTATACCCATTCTCCTCTTCCCCTCCAGCCCCCAGAGGAACCTGCATTAGGAAAATACCCTCAGCAGTGTCACCTCCTCCTCTTTTTCTCTGACCATGGCCTGGGGATCTCCAGGCAGTGATGGCTGTCACCCAGGCTGGGGTGAGCAACCTGGGGTGCCAGTGTGTCCTCTTACAGTGCCAAGGAGTTCATCCCCTGGTTGGATAGCAGAGCAGCTGCCACAGGGCAGAAGGATGGAAGCTCATGACGGTCCAGGAAAGGGCTGGCAGTGTGCTGGCCATGCGACGCTTCACAGGCATCAGCTCCACACCTTGCAAGTGTCTTTCTGCTATTCCATGACAGCACCACATTCTTGCTGCCCAAATACAATGTGGGATCACCCCCACATTGACAAAGGGAAGAGCTTGTGTTCTTCACCAAGGGTAGGCCCCATCTTCCAGAACACCTCCTTGCCTGCCTGACAATGGGAGCAGAACAGAGACTTAGTCTTGGTCTCTGCCTCTGCCCATCTCTGAGTTATCCTCCTCTCCCTCATTCCTGGCTGCTCCTTTTTAGCTCAAGGAATGAAACTCAAAGCAGAGTCAGTCAAGGAAGTGGTGTCACTGCCATTCTCTGCCCCGATGCCTTTGGAGGAGGCAGTTTTTCAGAAGTAGTGCAGATCTTCCCAAGTGGGTACTCCCCTCCTGGAAGCTCAGCTCTCTACCTGCACAGGCTTTGCTGCAGCTCACACACCACCACTGCTGCTTAGCTCATCTTCACATCAGCTCTGCTGATGTGGTCCCAGACCACTTGGGGATGCCATTAGCTTCTTTGTCAGGAGATAGTGGGAGAGGGCTGACAGCTGCAGGCCCCTTCATTATCTCCTGACAGACAACTCCACACTCAAAAGTGTATTTTCTCATGTGTGGTTGGGGTTTCACAATCACACCTGACCACAGAGAAGTGGGAGCAGCTCCTGGGGCTCCCCTGCAAGGCGTATTTGCACAGGACCACAGAAAGCAATTGCAAAGCTTCCTCATCCCAGCCCAAAGAGCTGCATATCCACAGATACTCCCTCCCTATCTGACTGTGGCAGGAGGACACGATGATAAAGTTCAATCCATAGAGTGTCGCTAAAAGCCTGGCAAACTGGTTGAGGCTTCAGCCATTTTTCTCAGACATCAGATATTTTTCAACCAGCAGACTCCTGACAGCCTGGCATTTTTTTAATGTACGGTCTGTAGTGATTTTGACAGAAAAATTCCCATCCATCCCCTCCTACTTCCATGCAGCCCAACGTGCCATGTCATCCTGGTGTCACATTGTCCTGATTCTGGTGTTTTAAAGCAAACCACCAAGGGATTTAGCACACGAGGCATAGCTGATGCCACGCAGCACCTGGAACTCATTGTCTCCTTTGCAAAAGGCAGAGAAGGAAGTCACTGTCTGGCCATTTTGGCTGCTCTCTGCTATGGCCTGCTCAGCAATGCAGCCTGCTTCAGCTGACAGACTTATAGAAAGAATCAGAAATGTCAAAATTACCTTCTGCTCCACAGCAGGTCTACCAGTGATTTGTTTTTCTCTAAGCCAGGCAGCTGCAGGATACACTGTTCTCTGCAGTTTTAACTGTCATTCTCTCCTGATTTTATTTTCAAATCCACAGTTCAAATGCATTCTCCATTTATAGGAAGGACAAATGGCACTGACATGGTCTTTTCTCCCCTGTGCACCTATCTTCCCCACAGGATGCTTAAAAATGTGCCCTATTCCTCCTTCCTCCCCAAGAAGCTGTCTGTATTTTGCAAAAAGGGGAAGCTGTAGTCAAAAATGATTGTTGCTTCAGGGAAAAAAAAGGCAATGGGGAAAAAATGGGCTTTCTCCCACATCTAGCGGAGGTGGAAAGGCTGAACAGTAAGAGGACAGAGTGATACCAGCCTGAGCAAGCAAACATTCCCTAGGGAAATGGGGCACTTTGTGCCCTTGGATAAAAGAGATCTCTTGTACCTTCACCTGGTGCTGCCTGTGCCACAGAGCTTCTCTCTGAACTCACTCGCTGAAGCTTTTCCTTGTCTCTCCAAACACAAGCCTTAATGCACTACAAAAAACAGAGCTGCCAGCAGCCATGGCCCGTCACCTTTGCAGCAGGGGAAGTGGCAGCAGGGCCCCTGCAAGCAGCAGCAGCTGAAAAAGGATTTTCTTTCCTGGGCATGTAAGCAGTTGGTTCTTTTTCACTCTGTATTTTTCCATTTGGGAAAACCAGGTTTGGGACAGACACTACAAAAGCAATCTGAAATCAAATTTAACAGAGTTTTACGCACTGCAGCAGAGCAGAGTTTCAAAGGGTGTTTAGGGGAGAGTGCCTGTAGGCAGCCATTTGGAGGGTACAAAAAAAAAAAGGCAATAAAAAACCCAAACCCCCTTGTATTTCTGCAGGCACAGCCTCAAGCAAATGCACACAGAGCCACAGAGGAGAGGAAAACGTTTCTGTCCCCAGCTAAAACAAATATGCTCAGGACAGTAAGCACAGGTGAAAGAGGGATGAATCACAATGATGTAGGTGGACCCAAAACTAGGTTCTCAAGGATATAAATTGGTGAGCAGCTGGGTACCAGGTCCTGAAAAACCAAACACTGCAAATAAAATGGACAATCAAAAACAGGGACATCTGACATTTCACGCAACAGGACATTAAATAGGAGTTCAAATTTCAGGGAATGGCATTTAACCTGGATGCCCTGTTGCCTGGACGAATACTTTGACTGCTGTTGAGACCATCTTCCCCCTTCTCTTCTGTTCCCTTCCTGCCTCCATCCCCAAAACTACCTGACAAATTCAGGATAAGCTTTCTACCAAGAAACATGGTAAATAAACTGTCTAGCTATAAACTCTTCAAGTCCTACGTGTTCCTGTTTTCTTCTTAAGGGTGGAAAACAGCGAACCATATCATTTCAGAGCAATGACACCAACTGATAAAATAATCCTGACATTTGCTTGCTGCAGATTAGAGAAGGCCCCAGCAATTACAGAAAACCTGCAAGTTTTGGTTCTGTCAATGGCCATCTTTATCCCTTATCACTACAGTACACTAATGTTTAACATCAGCTATCAAATTTCTCATCCTCAGTAACTAGCAAAAAAATGACATCCAAAGATGGCATCATGAACAGCCAAGGACAGAAATCTACCATGTCTACCACTGCTGACATAAAGAGGCAGCCTTTTGTAGCAGGAAGAATTTCTTGGATGCTGCTTCAGTTCCCAACATCTGCTGAGGCTGTTGACATAGAGGGCAAAATGTGATGCAGTGAGCAGGATACCAGGCCATTTGGCAGAGGAGACACCAAACAGAACATTATGTAGTTTTCAAAGGAATGATTTTTGGCTAGTTGTACTTGAACTGGGAAAAATACCACTAGAAAGTAAATAAAGAATTGGTTTACTTATATACCGCTTACTTTTAGCTTTCCAGCCAATCTAGCACATGAATTTCCTGAGTTTACTTTCACTCAACACATGAAAGTGCTTCACGAACACTGACAAAAAGTGACATCCCGTTTCTGTTCCCCAAAGCTGAACAGCTAGAACGGGGAAGTTAGTGAAAATTTCCTCTGCAGGGGAGGTGGTCTAGTCAAACTCAAGAGCAGAAGTGAGAGAATAGTTTCTAATGATGACACAACCCCTAATTGTATAGATCATCATTTCAACTCTGCTGTAATAAAGCATGTCCACACAAAAAGCTATTTGCATAAACTACTCTTAGCCAGGCCACGTCCTGCACCCACTGCACAACACAATGGAGCTTAACACCAACCTCGGTGAGCCAAAGGTGTGGTTCTCATTTGTGTGGGAGTAGAACCAAAGTCAAAAGCCTGGCACAGCAAAAAAGAAGCACTCCCCAGCGAAAGAGTTAAGCTTAGTTTAAGTCCCTGGTCTGCAGATAATTCTCCTCCCTCATGCTCCGACTGCCCGCTCCTGAACACAAGACAAAAAACTTTGACAGGAAGCTCCAGCAAGACTTTATTCAATGGTATACAATAGGAAGAAATTAGCATGAAAGAAGAATCGTATACATTACTGACTTTCCAAGTCACTAAAACAAACCCATAGTGACAAGAACAACTGAGTTCGATGACATAACAAGAAGCGTGTGACCATCACTCTAGTGTCCATACCTGCAAATAGATAATATGTTAATGCTCTTTTAAAAATTGCAGTTCATAGGAGTGCTGGTCTGGGTGGATTTATTTTCATTCTACCACAGCATAATTAACATATAAATGGGATGAAGGTGAAATACTGTTAAGGAAATCTTAGGAAACTCTCCACATTTCACTTCCCCTAAAAGTCTACCCAGACACCAGTTAGAAGAGAGCCTGAGAAATCCACAACACTCTGTGCAAGAGATCTCAGTACCACTTATCTTTTGCCCTGAATCCCTCTTCAAATATATCTGGCATGAAGCAAGGCCAAAACTTGTCACAGCCCCAGAAGTAACTCTGAGCACACATTAGAAAATATTAATTCATGTCTCTGTTTCTCATAATACTGTCTGTGCAATATGAAGTGATTAGCCAAGCAACATGGACTCAGTTTTCATTGTGTGTTCAGGAAAACATCTTAATATCAAAACTATGGTTCTTCAGCTGTCACATCAATGATAATTTGCACAACTGTGTACCAGAGCCCAAACAAAATCCTCAAAACAGTTATAATACCTGTTTTGCTTTGTTTCAGTCTGGACTCTGACTGGAATTAATTTTTTTTTTTTAAGTGGGTGGGGAGGGGACAATCTACAGTTAAGGAAAGATTACTAGATCAATGGTGCAGAATGAAGCAAGTGATAGGCAAATTTCCTAACTATTCTCAATAGACAATTACCTCTCAAAATATGACTATCCCTCAAAAACCCATTCTTGGATCTCCTACTACTACTCTTAACATGAGACCTTTAAAATACATTAAATAAACAATAAACAGCAATTATAAATAAATGAGCCAAAGCTACAGGAATGGCTACAAGGACACTTGATTTCCAGATGCTAGGAAATCAGCTGTATTAATCTCTGAAACTATCAGTTATAAAACAAATCATCAAGATAACAGAGGGACCCAATAAGATCTCTGGCACCTCAGCAGAAACACTTTAGAACCCAAGCAGCTGAATTCAGGTCAGCTTCTAAACCCAAACTGCTCATGCAGCAGCACAGTATTCACCTGAGATTCTGCTTTAGCTAATTCCATTTCCCTCCTGCTCTCCATTCTTTAGAGAGAACATCAGTGGAAATCACTACTTTTCAACAACTCCTACATATCCATCAGCTGCTCAGACTTCCTTCAGAGCTCACTTAGAACCAGGTGACTAAGGAAAGAACCTGTCTGAACAGCAACTATGCCCTCAGACACACCAATCTGACACTGATAATTTATATTTACAGGATAAGTGGACTTTTCATCTTGAAATGTGTGCAGGATACGTACTTTTGGAACTCCCATTCCCTGTTGTCCAGCGGACATACTTGGCGAGTTTTGAGCCAGCGAGAGATGCAGTGGAAGTGGAAAGCGTGCTGGAAGACAAAGTTCAGATCACATAATTTCAGAATGTATGAATGCATCTCAATGTAAAAACTACCACTGAAAGCATCACAGTAAGAAGAGAGTAGCAAGAGTTTGCAGGCAAAGGTGGGGACAACTGATCAGTCAATTAGCTGATAAACACCAAGGAATTGATTCACATTTTCAGAGAGGAGGATACATTAGTGAAACAGCAGCAGGGAGCCTATTCCACAGTGCATACAGTGGTAACTGACTGACTTCTGATGAAGGAGGGAGTGCAGAGTTTAGCAGCTGCTAAAATTGGCAGAGCAGATGCTGATAAGAAGCATAATCAGAAAGAGGATTTCAGAGTGAGTAGCAGGGATGATATGAATGTATACATTCTGAAGGAAGCTTTCTGTCAGTTTTCAGGAGACACCAGAGCCTGAATAAAAAGGAATTTGCAAAATCAGAAAAAAACCCTATCTCACTGATGTGCTTAATAAGGTCATCCTTTCTCTTACCCCATACCGCTACTTAAAACCAAGGTTCCACTTGTGACTCTCACACTCAACATAATTTTGACACTAGAATATCCTGACATGTTTAAAATTTTTGCCCTTGTCCTCTGCAAACAGAATTGCAACATTTATGGTCCTGTTCCAGCATTATCACGTTGTAACTCAATCCCACAGCACATTAAAGATGGGAATAAGGATCAGGAACTTATTCCACTATGGAATAGTTTCTTTTCCAACTCAGGCCCAGGTTAGCTAAGAGGTATTCAAGTTTGGAGTTAACATGCTAATGGGACCAATTTATTTGATTTTCCCCCAAAACTGGAAGCAAATCACCTGGTTTCCCTAGACTGACTCTTTGAATTAGCCTGCACATAGACAAATCAAGCAGGCTGACATCCAAGGGATTTTATTAGTGGGGGAAAGGAAAAGGTATAACTTCTAGGCAAACCATGATCAGGAAATCATGCTCAGAATGAAAGATCTATTATTCCTTTAAAAAAAAAATAAGGCTTATCCTCCTCCCTTTGCTCCTTTTTCTTATTACATCTCTCCATCTTTCACTTTCTTCTCTCTCTCCTTTCTCTATTCTAGTAAACATAAGGACTTTAAAGTTCTTATTTCTGGTGGATTATGTGAAACATGCTACAGAACTCATTCTGTCCCACATCTTCAAAAAAGGAGGATAGCATCACCCCACACAAGCTCCACAATAGACGTTTTCCTTACATTGCAGACGCCCCATGCAACTGTGCACTCCTCAGAGGTAGCCGATGCTTGGTTGGCTTGACATTCTATGCCTGTAAAAACAAAGATTGAACAAATATACCCAGGAGTTGAAGATGTACATGCACATGTACTAACTGGTAGATTCCCTCATAACAGCAAATGTAGGCAGGGGAGGAGGAAGTCTTTTGTGGTATTTAATACACCAGAAAGTATTAAGAGCTATGGTTTCATGTGTACTGTTTTTCCAAAAGTATTATATCAAAATATACTTAATCCTGATTTCCTCATTCCTCTACTTTTTCAGTATTCCAAAGTTTCAGAGGGCAAGAGTACATAGCTCATCTGCTGGCAACATGTGTCTATTTCCCAGATTTCAAGGATAAAGATTTTCATTTTTATCTCTTGTGTTCACAGATATGCCTTTTGATGATGAGTTGACAGTATGTTTACTTAAACTTCTTATCCGGGTTTCTCTCAATACAAATTCTTGTATGTTCCTGTCAGACATTATGTACTTTATCAGCAAATTAATTTGCTCATGTAATGCTGGAGTTTGCCTGTCTTTATTTTATAGTCTTGTGATAGGTAAGTATATCCCAAAAATCCACAACGGGAAATACAGTATGGTTTGGACTTTTTATACTTTGGAGCTGAGTACCCAGGAGGATCCCCAACCCTAACTTTTTATGAGTTTGGGTTATGTTTTGGGCTTTTGTGACTGATGGTGTAGATGAAGGAGATGAAAAAGAGTGAGGAAAGAAGAACAACACTGAGAAAATAAATCCTATAAGCCAGTTCTCCATTCTAATGCCTGAACAATTCACTTCTGCTCCAGTTCAAGAAGAAACTTCAGAAGAAAAAAGATATTTCCAACTCCTCCACCATCAGCAGCACAAACCTATAAGACTAACATTTTACTTCTTGCTAAAGGATGCCTTCTTTAGGAGTCAAGCCCAAATGATTTAAAAAGATCTGCTGATAGATGATCAGCTTAGAACTCAATACATTGGCTTGCTGCTTTCTTGTTTTGCAGATTTTTTTTTTCTTGGCAAAGAAGATGTCTGAATGAGCTCCAATTCTTTGTTCACTCTTTGTGTGCTTGAATATGCTTAGAGGAAAAGGAATTTGATTCACCAATTAAAGATTCAAAAACTTTCAAATCCTACAGGTTTGGCTGAAAAATGTGATCTCTATTTGTTCTGTCCTATTCTTCCCTTTCTCCATTTTTCATGTTTGTCAGGTGTGGAGGTGCACAAAATAAAAGGCCCATTTTTTCTGAGATGCAAGAGATGTCAATTAGCCTTGGTCAAGAAGAACTACTCAAAACAAGACTGATGTCTAAAGAAACTCAGTAGCAACAGCTGTTCTGCAAGATTTGAGTGAACACGTATTTATCATATGGTTTACATCAAAGATATAATATACCACAGCAGGAAGTCCAAAGCTCAATCCCTTGTCTCCCTACAGAGGAAACCAAAATCCAGTACTTCTGAAAGGTCTGATGTCTTAATTCATGAATCTGTCAATACATACAGCAATAAAACAAAATCTGATTAAGAACATGGAAGATGCTCAAAAGACCCTTGAAGAACTTCAATTACTTTGGATACTCATATAAAATTCTACACCTGAGATCTCTGCAACAATTTTACTGTTACTGCAGTATGGACTCATGGTCATGGGACATAGTATGTTAACTTTTAAATATCTGGCCAGTGTCTGTACAGTAACAGATAATGATGAGAAGACGAATAGTAGGAAAAGATGAGGAAATTGATCTCAAGGGAAAAAAGTCAAAGAGCAAGCAAAGTTTAACTCAGAAAGCCTCTGCTGAAAGCAAGGAAAATACTCCAGTACACAATATACTTATCTTGTTTCTTCTCTTTCCCTGCTGGTAACAAAATATTTGGCATATTAGATATGAAGTCCATCTAGCCCAATTTTATGTAATTTTTATCTTTTGGGTTTTTTTCCTAAGAGGCCCTAACATTTGAGCTGCATGAACACAAATTTTAATTTTAAGGATTTAAAGAACTCCGTATTTTGCCTGGTAGTGAGAGGGAAAAAAGGTGGTTTAGGTAAGGAAAAACAGCAGCACTGACATTCATTTCAGTGTTACTCAAACTTTCACTAACAAACCTAAACTTTCACTGACAGTCTAAAACATGACATTCCCAGAAGTTTAAGAGGACAGACGAACTTTTGTGGAAGTGGCTGAGGAGGAGTTCTCTAGTGGTGAGGGGAAAGCCCTTCCAACAAGACACTCAGGTTTAGCTCCCTCATCAAACACACTGGAGACTACTGCTAGCACTGCTACCTCTGACTGCCAAAAAAGAGCCTCCCAAAAGCTGAAGCACTTTTTGGTCTCCTACTTGCTTCATTTCAGAAAAGGACAATATACCAACAAATAAAAAATAAATAAAACACATGGACAATCTCCATCCTGGAATGAAAGCTGATGATCCCGGTTCTTGAAAGAAAGAGCAGCTATTTACCATCTGCTGACCCAAAAGAAGTTGTAAGAGTCAGACAGTAACAGGTACTGGAGGTATACTGAATGACTCTTCTGTTGCCTTGCTTTTGACAGGTTATCTGCAGGTGAGGACAGAAAGAGACAGCTAAAACCTGAAATACCTGTAAATAATTGTGAAAGATGCAATGGAAGCATTTCAAGTCAGGGAGTTGTGGAAATGCATCTTATATAATGGCAGCTTCTGAATCTTGACATTGTAAGAACCAGCCTATTCCCTATGCATTTTCTATTGCAGAAATCACCTGTATATTTACACATCAAGAAATAAATCCAAACCCATTCCATCTAATAAATATCCTGAAATTCTTCTTTGGATTCTATGCAACAAATCTATCTTTGTGAAGCTTCATGGTACTTGTCATGTTACCGTCAAAAGAAGAGGACAGTATTTTGATGGCACATTTTACACTGTTCAAAGCTATACTGATCACCTTACTGCAATAAGACATTACACATTTTAGACCAGAAAATAATCCAATATAGTAAACACACTGTTAACACTCCCCAATGTACCATGTTGCAGTGACAGCACCAGAGAGCAAGCCTTTGAAGAAAGACTAAAGTAAAATCTAAACAGAACCTGTGACTTTCCAGAGAAGAATGAAACCAAAACACTGAAAATCTACTCATTCTTTCTGTACACTGAATACAAACCAAACTGAGGGCAGGGGGGATCCTTTGAATCACATTATTACTGAGTCATAAAGCACATGCATGGGGAGATCTGCATGACACCATAACAATGATGCCTGACTTTACAACACTAACAAACTTTCATTACTGTGACTGGCATTGCCTATTGCTCTTCTAGTGTTTTCCCATTCTAGGTTTCTCTTCATCACTAGGAGTGGGAGACATTTATATACTGCATTTTATCAAATCAAATCTTGTGTTCTTCTTCCCTGCACATTTTATTAATTTTTTCTCAATTTGCTATCACTTCACATCTTATGTTTGAAAATCTAATTAAAGGGGTTTTAAACAACATTAACGATCTGTAACAAGGAAGTAAGCAGATCCAGAGTCACCACTGATCTTGGAATACCAATTTAGATATCCCTTCTACTCTGTATGCTGTCAATTTTAGTCTGTCATTTGCAGTCCAGGCTCCTCATAACATTGCTCATACCAATTAATAACATGTTATGCTTGAGCAATTCAAAAAGGAAAAAAAAAATTACCTATGCCTTTTTCCTTTACTGTTTTTCCTAATCTACCTATATACTCTCAACCCTCACACACATATTGGTAGGGCTTCTTAAAATATTTTTTTAAGTACCAATAAACAAAATTTACTACTGAAAAATAGCATTTGTCCATTCTCCTTCCAACTCCTCCACACCCCTCCTTATCCCATATGTCCTATTTGCTATTTATAAAAAAAAAAAAGCAAATATATGAGACTGTATTTCGTCTGTCATGGAAGGTACAATTAATTTTGAGGCAAATTGATAGAATGAAATACACCAGCATCTCCTATCTTATAATACATCCCTCTCATCATGAATAATTATCCTGAATTTCAGGATTTTATATATTTATTCTATACATTTGTAAATTCTATAAATGCAACTTATGTTTTAATAAGTCTTTGAAATTCCATTTGCCTGTCAGCAAAATGCTTTCCCCTATAATATATTATAAACCTGAGACACTAAGTAGTAGTCCAGAGTCCACCTTCTTTTAAAGCGTCTTTCCAAGATGGTACAGGTTAGAGGCACTTAAAAAGGAAATCTTTACATTAAAGAACCTCCATTTATTTAATAATCCCTGTTATTTTTAGTGTTATCATTCCCTGTCTAACAACCAAGAATACACTGAAGCATGGATAGGCAGTAGCTGGCTCAAAATACAAACATATCTCTCCCAAAGAAGAGAAGTGAACCTGCTTAACCCATGTTCAGACCAGCGTGTTACGGTGTGTTTTCACTTTATTAAAAAAAATCCAAAAAAACCAAAAACAACAACAAAAAAAAACCCCACCACCCAAACAAAGCTTCTGAAAGTAATTTTGTCATTATTATTATTTAAATATCAAGTAAAATCAGGTACATTCCTCAGCAGCTGTTCCTATAAACTTGAAGTCTCATTTTTCTGAAATGTTTTATTTCCATACAGTCTTACTGACAAGAAACTGCCGATAGTATTGGTTCCAAGGGTGACCACATAAAACCAAAGTGCAACAAAACTATTCCAATGGGATCAGGACAGGCCATGCCCAGGCACTGACCTTGGACCTGGGCTTGTTTTGGGGGGTTCCACCCACCTCACATTTTAGGAATATAGGCAAATTTCTATCTGGTGTATGCTAAAAAGTCTTCTGTTCCTCATGATTGAAACAAGATGGACAGTTATGGTGTCAACAGTACTTTATCATTTTTGAGGCAAAAAATAAGGGTTTGTACTCATTACCAATACTCTAAGAGACTGAAAACAGTGACTTCATGCATACAGACCTATTTCATGATAGAAAAGAACCATCAAGATTATAGAGAAAAAAAAATTAAAAAACCAATAGTAACAATGTATTGCTTTTTATTTTGGCATTTGATTACTCTCCTTTGTAAGTGAACAAATAATTTTCTAGATGGCTACAAAATTCCCCCTACTATAACATGTCCTAAGTTAGTTAGGCAAGGAAAGTTTTATAGAATGAGGAGTCAAATTAATTTGCTGGTCCATGCCTTTCGTTGCCAGACACAGACAAAGGGAGTGTTACAAGACTTCATCTTAATGAGTGTCATCGAGAAGTTGACACTCATAGCAACCTCCCCAGTTCTGAAATATAATACCTATCTTTGTAAGCAATGCCTGTCAACCCTGAATAATTTCAGTTCCTCTTTATTATTACTCCTTTTCTTCTTTGTTGTGTTCAAAATACACTCACCAGCATCATGTCTGTTGATCTGGCATCAAGTGATCCTACTCTTTACAAGAAAAGGGTGAGGAAGAAGCAGTGTGGTGACAGAGGTCACAAAAATAGATTATGAGACTTCATACATAAAATAGAGATTAGCAGAAGAGTTAGTTACTAACTGAAAACTTTGCTGAATTATATCCTCACTGTTCATCACATGCTGTGTCCCTCCTCATTTACTTACATAGATCCATAATGTGGTTTCTGCAAATGGCACAGTTATCAACCACAATGTCCCATGCCCACAGAGCTACGGCATTCCACTGGAGAGAGGGAGAAAAAAGAAAAACAGTTTTGATTTAATTTACACTGGACAGAAATTCTCGCTATTCTTCAAGATGCCATGTACTTTTTGAAATAGGAAAGCTGGGGTATTTAAGAAAAAACAAATCTTACAAGTCCAGAATAATTTCTCACCATGAGTTCAGGTTACTAGGAAGCAGTGGCACATTCCTCTCACAAACCTCTCAGACACAAAGTCTCCTTCCCACTTCAAAAACAAGGTAACTCCCACAGTCCCACCCCCCCCCTTTTGTTTTTTTTGTGAAACAAATGCAACATCTGGATTTCTATTCAAGATCCAATGGAATCCAAGGATGCAGCAGCTCATGCCAAATCCTCGATTCTGAAGCAAAGAACAGCCCCTTGGAGAAAGACCAATTCAGATGCCACTTTTGTGAAGAGGAATTCCCATTATTTGTGGCAGTTCTTCATCCTTCAGAGCAGTTGAGGTCAAGAACTAAATCTCTAATGCTACTCTCCACTGACTCCTGAATAATATTCCCTACAAAAAGTTAGTAAGCAACAACCTATCAGCAAGCCTGGATATAAAAATTTCAAAGTACTACCAAATCAACCTTTCAAATACTTTATACATATAAAAAAGTAATGGCACTGTCCCATGGTACTTCAGGGGAAGGGTTTGAGGATTTTAGGCAAGCTATGCAGAAAAACATGGTACCTTTTTATTCTTCCAGACAAAACTCATAATCAGATCTTCTGTAAACTCGTTAAATAAATGGGCCTGCCTTCAACATCCAAAGCAATCAAAAATATTGTACTGGTAATCACGATAATCTTCATTTACTACCTAAGTAGTATATATTTTTCCCCCCTTACATTTTTTCAGTATATATTTGCACTGACTGTACTATAGTCCATCTTCTCTACTCTGTTCCACTTCCATCTCAATGTTTTCATTGCTTTCGCTAAGTTTGGGACACTAAAGAGTTCCAAGTATTGATAGGCAGCATCAGACTTTGAAAAGCTCTTTAATTTTTCATTAGTAGCAATGTAAAAAGTATTCACAATACTACTAGATCTTTTAGGACATGAATCAGTAGTGACCCCATTTTTTTTCCCATTCTTCTAACTTCAAGTCTAGAGCTCTCATGGACTTCATCCATACTTCAAGACAGCTGAGATAAAAGTTCTCAGCACCCTTATCTCTTCCATACACTCCAGTACTTCATCTCTTGTCCCATTATGGTCTACTCTGATGGCCCACACACCTGCACTGATCCACACATGCAAGAAAGGTCTTGGTACCTTGCCGGGGAGGAGGAATGCCACTGACACATAAATGGTGCCACTTCCTACCACTCTCATTATATTTCAAAGGACAAGCAATTATGTCACCCAAACACTTCCTTCTGCACAGATCCAGGGATTTCCATCATCACTGATGGCAGCTGCATTTCAAATAAACTCATCTACAAGGAGGAATCACTGGAAATGTTTACTGATATTCAGTCTAGGGATCACTTTTCCTCAAATTATACCTTAGTACAAGCCCACACAACCTAACCCTGCCTCTCTACAGGTGGCACTGGATAGGAGAGCGATATTTATTATGGCTGCTCTGAGCGAGAAGGCAAAGCCAGGGCG
The DNA here is from genome assembly GCA_013400575.1 of Peucedramus taeniatus. Classification (NCBI taxonomy): domain Eukaryota; kingdom Metazoa; phylum Chordata; class Aves; order Passeriformes; family Fringillidae; genus Peucedramus; species Peucedramus taeniatus. Next base: position 41,437 of record WBNO01020041.1, read on the forward strand.
GCATGAGAACATTTGCTCATTAACACGTTGCTATGGCTCGATTTAAATAAGAACGAGAAAAAAAGTCAGCTACAGACATTTGCAGAAAGCATTTTACACAGAATATGGGGCAGCCCGGGCGTCTGGGGAACAGCGGCCGGGGGTGATGGGGAGGCGGAAGCGCTCCAGCGCTGCTGGACGGTCCGAGCTGCCCAGAGGCTCTGGGTATGGAGTAGCAGAGGCCCGTCGGGACGGCAGCGTCCGAGGGGAGCGGGCGGCGGACCCCAAACCGGGCAACCCCGACCGGAGCAAGCCCGACCCGGGCAACCCCGGCCGGCACGACCCCGTCGGCGCCCCCTGCTGCCACCCNGTCCCCCCCGTCCCTCTGGGAGCAGCCGGAGCAGCGCGCCGGCGGGGCCTCACTTTCTTCACTTCGAAGCGCTTCTTGCCGGCGCCGCTGTTGGTTCCGCTGGGGGTGTCCACATCCATCGCGGCCGCCATTTTGGGTGCGTGAATCGGCCTGTCCTGCTCTGCGCGCGTGCGCGGCAGGGCGGGGCAGGAGGGCCTGAGGAGCGAGGGGCGCTGGGAGGGGTCATACCCTGGCCACGCCCCCTTCGCCCCACCCCCCCCGCGCCGGCAGGTGCGGGGGCTGAGGGCGCGGTCACGTGAGGGCGTTCACGTGAGCGCGCTCCTGAGGGCGGCAGCAAGGGCGGGGTCGCCCCGCGTTACCTCATCGCTCTGCCATGGCGGTCGGGCTCTCGGCACAGCGCCTCGCTACCCTCCTTCGCGATTTGCCTCTCCGCCCTCTTCACATGAGGGGCTGCAGTCCTCAATAAACTTCTAACTTGTCTTCGCCCATCGTAATCGGTGCAGGGTCGGCAGTGTGGCTGGTGTAGCCCTTTGTTCTCCTTCAGTCCAGTTTTTTTTTTTAAAGGAACACGGAGACAGGACGCGCACCTTACGGCGTGCGATTTGAGCTTACAATAGTTACAATCAACATGGATTTAAAGATGCTGCCAGAGCTGCCCAAGCCTTGCCTGTTCTGTTGCAAGGATGGAGACGACAGGCACGTGAGCTGGTTCTGGGAGCTTCCTCTGTCTGTACCTTCCCGACAAGGCCAGCGTTAGTGTTCTCCATGGTGTGGAAACTGAGGGCAGTACACTCTCCAGCAGGACAACTGCAGCTCTGGAAATTTCACCCAGCTTTGCAGGTCCCTGGAGATGCGATCTCCCTGCAGAGCTACCCCTTCTAAATCCATTTGTACACTGTGCCACACCATGGATGTGGGAAAGAGGAGTTTTAGAAGCACTAAAAGGCCATTGTCTTGTGTAGATACAGGGAAGCAATGTCTGTACTCCACCTCTCATCAGTACTTGGTCCAAACAGCACTGTTCTGGTCTAGCTCCATTGTACCTGTCTTGCTGTGTGCATACAGCTTTTTCCTGAGACCCAGTGCTTGCTGGAGTGGGGTGTCTGGCAGTCTCCAAATAGACTTAAACCTAAAGTAGGGACCTGCAGTAAGAACGAGATGATGCTGTCATTGGATGTGTTGGAATAATTTTAATGTTTGGATTTGGATTAATATTTGAAAGACATGTAACACTTGCGCCTTGACTTATGCACATACTTAAATTTTGCAGCGTCAGGCTGAGCCTGAAAGTTGCACAGACAATAAAAATAAGTTTGAAGAAGAAAAATGCCCTCCCCCATGTAAACACCCTTTAACACCTCTCATTACCTACCTGGAAAGCTTCCATTTCACTGAACTGCCCTTTCCCCAGATGCTGCTTGGTTATGGGGCATCTCTGTTGCTATAAATTGCAGCTGCACAAATTCAGGTTTCTGTCCTGTTGCTCCATAGTCAGGACTATTGCAAAGAAGTATTTTGAAAATTGGAGTTGGATGCTTGAGAAAGTGTACTTTTCACCTTCAAGAAAATAGCTCTTTTCAAAGCAGAATTTGCAAGATTTCTTATTAATAGAAGCATCAATTCTAACCCTAATTCCTAAATGTGTATGGCAACGTTTCCAGTAGGAGATTTCTCAGTAAGAAACCAGATCAAACATTGATTAAACATGTAGACTAGGGCATACGCATACCAGAGAGATGTTAACATTCATTTTCACTGTAAGTGACTACTGTGGTATAAAATTGTAGTCTCCCCACCTAAGCTGATGTCACCAGGGGGAGGTGGTTGCCAATGGGGTAAAGCCATACAGCCAGCAATCATGTGATCTGGATTTATCTTTCCTTATCTGGCAGCAAAAAACAATGTAGCAACGCAGATCTTGAGTTAAGCCTTGCTAAAAAGGTGGGAGTGTTCTTAGGAAAACAAAAAAGACAGCAAACATGGTGCAGGACAGAACACATATTGCATATGTATGCTTAATTAATTCATATTTATTGCTCTGTGTATGCAGATACATTTTACTGACAAGTGCATTAAGAGATCTCCAGTACACTTTTCAAAGTAACAAGTATAGTCCTGCACTTCATAAAAAGGGCTAAGCTACCTTCTTTGCTTGAAATAATCTGTTTTCTGTTGATTTTAGTGCCATCTCTAGTGTCTTTCCTCCTAGTAAAAGTGTATCTCCTCAGACCTGTTTTCCCCCTCTTAAGGCTGTATGTTATGAAAGGTTGTCAGGAGCTGCTGCAGGAAGAAAGCAGCAGCTTTGAAAGGCATCAGTCTCAAAAGAAGTATAACACTGTGACAACTGCTGTGAATATGGTTAGTTCCAATTAAAACGAGACAAACTCTCTCTCAGTTGTCAAAGACTGTTCCTAAAGGCCATGTACCACCAACCTTTCAAAACCAATGTCTTGGATTTTGGTCACTGCTTTTCTCCTTTATATTCATTCTGTTGGTGGTTTGTTGTTTATTTTCCTGCAGTCACCAACATTATCCTATGTGGGATTTATCCCTCAAATGCTTCCCTCTTTCATACATGCACTCTTTGGATGCGTGTTCCTGACTGCACTGCTGTGGAACTGCTCCTGGAGGGGTGGCTGCTTGCAGCCCTGGCTCTGCACCTGCACAGGGCCTGGGCAGATGGCCTGGTGGTGGCCATACCGATACAATTTGTCCCTCCAGGGCAGAGGGATCTACATGGCAGTGGGAGGATCCCTCAGAACTGAGTTAGAAGGAAAATGCAGACAGGAAAGGTGGATTTACTTAGTCCTCACTGCCTGAGCTGTTTGCATTCTGCTTCCCAGCCCCAGAGAAGATGAGCAGTTGTCATGGACTGCAGAGC
>WBNO01020044.1:359-35501 GCA_013400575.1 Peucedramus taeniatus
TTATTGCCTGGGGAAGAAAAATAATTGGGACTTGTACTGGCTGGGTGCCTTGGCACATCAAATGCAGTGACCATAGTTAAGAGAATGTTTGGCAAGGTTTTTACTGTTAGGCTTTTGAAATACATGAAAAAGCCTCCCTGGATGATGAGCCAAAAACACTACTAAGCTATGAACATGAAAAAAACCCCAAACCAACAAACCAACAGATTTTCTACAAAATAATACAAGAAAAATAATTAATTTAGGCTATTGTATTTCAAGATAAAGGATTCTATTGCTCTAAAACTAATTTTGCACAAAAAATATTCTTAAAGAAAAAGTTCTAATGCTTCCAAAGAGAGAGGTTACACATATACATTATTTTTTAGATAGCTGTTGCTTTACTTTCTCTTCATTAAAGTCTTTAAATTTAAATATATATAAAATATTTAACCTAAATTTTCATAAATTTGTAAATTTCTTTAAACTAGTCAGCTACATACTTTTATAGTCAATGAAAAAAGAACATCTTTGGCACATCAATAATTCCACTTGGTTTAGACACCTGGATACCTTTCAACATTACTCTCTCTTTCTGTAGATGAGAAAATCTTGATGAATCACATCATGTGCCCAAATCAGATCCATGATTCAGTACTGCAGAGTAAAAAGAATCTAAAAATTAGTGTCATTACTACCAGAATAGCAACAGAAATATTTTTTTCCATGCCACACTGAATTCTCTCAGAGTCCCAAGTACGCTTTTTCTGTGTCCTTATCCTTTCACTTTCCAGGACTACAGTCTTTGCTTCAACAGCATGAATGAAGTAGAAATAAGCTTTTCCTCCCCATGTCTAGTGTCATTCCCTCTGCAAAACCTCAGGACGTGACATTGTCATACTACAGTCAGTAATAGTCTGCTGAGGCATAGGCAATTTTAGTGAGTGCATACAGTGAAGTCTTTCAACTCCAGAAACTCAAGAGAAACCTTCACTGAAATATCACTGACATCACAACATCTGGTCATATAAAATTCCTTTTTATGGCATCGTTTTCATTATTAATACAATATTGTCCACTTGAAGATGTGAAGAAAGTACAATGATGTGTTTAAACCATGCCCTTACAGGTAGCTAAAAATAGTTGCAGAACACCTGCTGTGGTCAACAGCACTGAATTTATTAGGAAACAAAGTATTTCTGAAACTTCACCTATAGTATCTAATAAGAAATCCAATAGCTAGCAACTGTTCCAATAGAGCTTTAAAAACTCTTGAGGAAAGTGAAGACATCCTAGTAGATATTTTTTTTTTCATTCTAACCCACCACCTATGTTGTATTTCACCAAGTCCCAAATGAAGGTGAAATTATACTTTTTCCAGTACCCTTTGATATATATTTTTAAGTTATAGAGGTACCCACTGGTCATGTTTTGAGGGAACACTAAAATAAGCTCTGTGAAAAGATGGCTTGGCAAAGGAATTATTCCTGTCACATAGTATGTATACTGAAAATTTTTTCTGGGTTTTACGAGTGTCTCACTAAAAATCTATCCTCTCTAGAAAACTCTATATGGTGTTCCCAAAATATACAAATTATATATTTTCTAAAATTAATTGCCTTATTTTTACAGGATTTTTTCAGAAGCTAGATTTTTTTTTGCTGTTTTATTTTCTTTTGTAACATATAGTCATAAGAAACACTCTTCATCTCCAAAGACTCAAAAGGTTAAAGAACAAACAAGATCGCACAGCCATTTTTATTTCCTTTCAGCAATACTTCATGCTTCATTGTGTGCATCTGTAACCAGTGTCAATGTGTAGATCACAGCTGTATATATGTTACTAAAAAACTGAAATGTTCTAAGAAATAATAGTCTTCAGTATAATACCTAAAAATAATTGGAGCTGTTAGAAGAAATCTGAGGAAAAAATCCTGGATTTAAATTTAAATGTTTTGAAAGCCTTCTGAGCATGTGGGTGCACTATAGGAAAAACATAGTCTTGTTAACCCACCAGCCCTCTAATTAGCGCAAGAGAAGCTGAGCTTTAAGTGGACACAGAAAAGCACATCTTTGTGAGGAAGGTTTGAAACTATTGAGAGTTCAGTGTATTTTCAGGGTCAGATTGATCCTCGACAGTTGCATTGTATAAGAGTCTAACAGTCGCATAAATAATGTAACTAACTTGTGTCAAATTAATTAACAGTGAACATTATGGGATGCTTTAGTTTTGTTGGTTTTTTTCTTTTTTTTTTTCCTGGCAGGGGAGAAGTAGTTCTAATTTACATGTTAATTTCAATGTAAAAATAAATAAATTTTAGGAGCTTAGCTCCTCTCTGAGACTATTTTTTAAGAGTAATACTTATCTTATGCACATTGCTTCAAGTCATCACCAGAATAAATGTTTCTCATATTCAGATTTCTAGTAGAATCCCTCTGCCATGAGCAAGGACATTTTCTACTAGGTGTTGCTCAGAGCCCCATCCAACCTGACCTTGAATAGTTTTAGGGACGTCAGAGTCAGCTATAAACCTCATCAGCTTTTGCTACCTGACTTGATTCAGGACTGCTACATTGCAGTCCTGAATCAAGTTCATGCTGTAGGTCAAATGCTGGTGCTGCCTGTTGCGTTTTGGATGAGCAGCAAAAATGAATGAGTTCTCTCCAACCCTTGGCAATAACATGGATCCTGGTACATTTTCTGACAGTTTCTGGGCATACAGAATGAGTTTTTTCTTTTTAGTCCTACTGGGGTGGAGCTGAGGTCTTACTGCAGAAGTTATTGTTTGATCTGCCTCTGTTTGTGGAAGACAAATTTAGGTCTGAATTCTGGGCTCTGAATTCTACCTAAATTTCTTCACCAGAGTTTGACTGGATACTTTTCTACCTCATGTGCCATTATCTGCTAGATGTTATTTTCAAGGCATTTACTGCTATTCAGCTACTATATTATCTTTAAAGTAGACTGCATTTACAGTTACAGCTGTCTTGACAGGCTGGATTTTGATTCTAACCTGAAGATATACTTCCCACATCATCTTTACCTTCTTGCTCTCATGTGGCTTGACAGAGGAGAAAATGAACTACCAAACAGGTCCTGCAGTGACTAACACATGTAACAGATTTACCTAAATGAAACTACAAATTTCAGTGCATATATATATTTTGGGTCATTATTTGCCAGGGGATTACCTCATGCTGGTAACTTACTGAATAAGGACACACCTGACCTGCTGTAGTCAGATCAGCAGATAACCCCATCAGAGTAGCAAAGGACAGCACGGTTTTTCATGGTTTTTCATGTCTTTGTAGAATAATAAATTTGTGCCGAGGGGAACAGCATCCATCCTTTGAGGACTCTGCTGTTTGCAAGTGGGGAATTCGCAGGAATAAATCAGGGTTCCATGGGAATATTTGTGCTGGGAAATATACACAGTAAGCAGGAAGTCTTAGAAGTTTAGGGGGAAAAAAGAAGTCTGAGGGAAGCTGTGGTAGCTGAGATATTGAAGTAATGTTAATGAATGAGTTTCCATAGAGAAGGGGTCAAATATGGTTCAGTTAACTTCCTCTACTGTAAACCGATATTAGTTTAATTTTTTGTTATAGATTATATAGAGTTTATATAAAGGCATGACTTGGATAATTAATAAAAAGGACATTATACAAGATTCTATTATGTTCTTGTGAATCTGATGGAAAAAAAGATTGAAAAGATTTAATTTTGTTGGGTTTGATTTTTGTTTTGCTTACTGGAACTTTTTTATTTTCTTATTGTTTTATGTAAAATAATTTTTTTGTTTAGCCAAAATAGAAAGGCATAATCTTTATTTAGGACAGAGAGGAATCCATTGTACTTAAAATTTAAATTATTACATCATAGGCCATGAACTTTGGTTAGCTAATGCTCAAGCAGTATTCAATACACTGTGGTTATCTCCTCCTTAACAATGTAAAGAATAAGAATGGTATGAATCATAATGAGCTTGCAATGACCAAGTCTGTCACTTTCAAAAAATAATAAAATTATGTCTAAAGTTCTCTTCTTACATACAGTTATTCTAATGCAGCTAACACAGGTCTTCAAGTACCTAAGCATAACCCTGAGAACTTTACCCCTCTGTAGTGTCTTTAAGAATTTATTGGATATTCATTCCATTAAAAAGCAAACTACAGCATGATTTTATGCTTGTTAATATATTCAGCTTCATGCAACAATAAAGCAATAAAGCTGAACTTAATCATAAGTAAATGGGGTAAAAGATGCAGTTTTCAAATGCTGAATGTATATTTCATATACTTACTCCTTAAGCCCTACAGCCATGAAATAACCTAGGCTCTGGTTGTCATCTGAAGAAGTAAATTTACATCCATTAAAGATATTTGGGTCAATCTTGACAAGGTTTTATGATGCATGCTTAAGTTGTCTTATCAGTCTTTCCTTTTTTCCCTCTCAAAGAAAGAGAACAAGTAGAAACGTACCTTTTCAGAAACACCCAACTGGTTTTATATTTCTTGTTATTTCCTTCATCTGTTAAGAAGGTGATCAGTTCTCTTACTCTGGAGATTGAAGATGATAATCTCAGTGAGAAGAAAATGTTCTGATTAAGTATGAAACCTCAATAGCTCCTCTACTTAAATGTCTATGAGATGTAAGGAAAGGGCTATTTGGGTGAAAACTGCAGTTCCAGCATTCTTTGAGAAGAATAAGACATCTTCAGAGAGAGAGAGAGATTTTAACACAAGGGAAACAGAACACATCATTCTGATGTTGAAATAAACACCAGATTTTTTCTTCCTAAACCAAACTGAAATTACAGACAGGGAAAATCTGTCCATTTCAGACTGAAAATGTTGATCCTAGATTCTGTTGTTGATAGATTTTTTAAAACTTTGTTGCAATGTAAACTATCTGAGAAAGAAGAGTTGCCTCAATTAAGTGCAGTCTTGTGTATTAAGTTGCAAAGTTTTATTCTATAACAAATGGTTGAGTGTGTTTGTGCAGTACAATTGAAAATGAACCCAAAATAAGTTAAAGCCAGGAGAAGATTAATATTTATCCTGAAGACAGCAATTGCAATTCCTTCTTTCCTACAAAACTTATTATAAAATATTCAGTTAGAATCAATGATTAGAAGAACAGAGGGAAGCAAAGAAGAACATGAAACAGAAGGGAAAGCAAAGTATCTTCACTGCAAGGATAGAACTAGATAATGGGATCACAAGGAATACAACATTCAAATGAGCACCAGAAATTTCCTAGGTGGGAGAAAAGTTCATGCTGCTTTGACTTTCCCAGCCAACAATAACATACAGAAGAAAAAAACTCCTAATAACAATATTTCAAACATAAATCAGCATCATATGTGTCATTCAGTCAGAAGCTGAGTAGATGTCGAAAAAAACCCACAAAACCTGTCCAATTATGATTGCATGAATGACTTATTGTTGTCTTAGGATATGTACAAAATATATTCAGTCTTAACTGCATAAAAAGAAGCTGACTTACACAACAATGCTGTATCTTCAGGAACACCTTCTACTGAATATTTAAAATTACATTTGTATAATTTGGCCAATTGTACAGCAGAAATTGCTGTAGAAGTCTCCTGAATGACCAGGTTTTCTGTCCATTTTCTAAGATATTAAACTACACAGTTAAGCAGTAATAATTATCTGTTGATCCATGCACAACAGGAAGGAGGGAACACGGGGATTGTTCAAAGATCCACCTGGAAAGCTCATGCAATTACTAGTCAAACAGTTTATTGTGAAGTCTGCTAGGATTTCAGTCAATAAATAGTTCTGAAGCCTGTCCATTTTCTCATCTAGGCAGAAACTAGCTGGGGAGCTTTTGGATCACTCAGGGAATTGGTGACTAAATGCCCAGGCTATAAAATACACACATCCCTATATTCAGCTACATCACAGTTGTAACTCTAGGACAAACGAGTTTTGTCTTTATCGAGTTATGTCCTTATATAACAAAGAAGAATTTTCACACATATAACAGAGAAGTTATATTTTGCAAAATGTTGTCGATTCTGAGTTTACTAGATGCTAGATAACAGATCCCACAGAACATTTGGAATTTTTTTGAGTGACCATGGTGTTATGAATATATGTAGTAACTTATTCAGACCTGTTTATTTTTTGTTGTTTTTTTTTTTTAATTTTCATATAGCTAAGATTTGCTTACTACTTTTCAAAGAAATATCTTTGGTGCATTTTTATTGAGCAATAAAATATAATTTGTAGTCATTCTTGTTAAGACACTCAAAATATTTTCATCATGTGCATTATTTTGAATTTTCCACATTAAAATTTATAAACTGTGAAATCCTATACAATGTAAAGCAACTGCATGCAAAAATCATCCACTGAGCTTCCAGCACCTATAGCAGAAGCATGTGTGCTGTAGTGTCTATTCATAGGAGATGGAGACAAACAGGGATTTTGAGATGAATGATTCACTTGTTTTCTTTTCTTGCAAGGAAAAATGAATTGTGCAGTAGAAACACTTATCGCTCTCCACAGAACATAATAGCACTCTAGATGACTGTGTCAGATGTAGCCATAGATATTGCAGTCAGATTTAGATGAACTGAACTTCATCTCTTGTCCAAGGGCTTTCTGAGACATCTACAATGGAAAGACTTCATCAGAGATATACCAAGTCTTTGTTTATCATGCTTTTTAATAGGATATCCATCCACTCTGAAAAAGGGCTTAATCTGTTTTATGACATATAAAGTGTTCTGGAATAAATTTAGCCTTCATTCACAGATAAACCACATTCTTGGTCCTTACTACTGGAATGGTGATTGCTTTTTTTTCCTTGGTTGGGTTTTTAATTAATATACAAAACTATCAAGGAGAAACATAAAACAGTGTAAGTTTAAGTCATGAAACAGGATTAGTTAGGGAGTAGTCACTGGTAACATTCTAAAGATAAATACTGCTTTCTGTATACTTCTAACTGCAGAAAATAGCTGGATTATGAAAATTCTTAAAATGATGACATTTCCAATTGTACAATGGGCATTGCAAACCTTCTGAGATGAGTCCCTAAATCAATAGAGCAAAAGATTTTTTCTTGCAATGAACAAGAATCTTTTGTATTAGCAAGAAAATAAATTTGAAATTTAATATAAGGATCATACCTAAACCCCCATTAAGCCCCTGTAAGAAACTTTAATGTCTATCTGATTAATTGACAACCTTTACAAAATTCCCATTCAGAAAATAGATTGCAGTTTATGTAAGCAAGGCTTTCTGCAGCAGGAAAGAGTTTATAGTCTCATTAAAGGAAGGGAAGCCTGTGAGTGTGACAGCTGACACACTCCACAGGGGATTCATCTTTATAAACACTTGTTTTCTGCTGGGGTTTGTGGAGTGTGTAAGGAGAATTAAAAAGAAAGAAAAAATGGTTTCATAAAATCCTAGCAACTTAATTAAAGCTTACTGCATACACATTTTTTGCTGGGAAGGGGAAAGATGGTGGATTTTGTTTTACAGTAATAACAGGATAAGCTTCCTGGGGAAGTAACACAAATATACTCAACACAAAGATACTCAACAGATCAGCTGTCCAAAATTAATTCCATGCTTTCTATCTATCTCAGTCTCAGCTAATATTGTGACTGTTTCCAAAAGGGTCATTGCATACTCATCTATCATAGCTAGAAAAAGTAGTAGCATTACAGTAGCAAGTGACTAATCAAGCAACAAGATATTATAGTCATAGTTTACAAAAAGACATTGTAAACCTGTATATTTCAGGTATATAACACTGAGGGATCTGTATAATTTTCTGTATTGAACTCGAATATTTATGAAAAAAATTAGTAAGTACTAATGATACTGTTTTTGAAAATTATTAAAGTGATGATGCCAAGGTCTTCTAGTATCCAAAACACTGCTCCAGTCACAGCTTTATCTGGAATTAAAGACTTTTCAAAAATTCAACTATATAAATGAAAAAAAAAAAAACCATCCCTACAACAAACCCCCCAAAAAAACAAAGTTGAAATGACTAGTGTATAAAAGCCAGATGTGGTGTATTGATCTTGGTTGACTGCTTGCTGACTACCAAGCCTCTCTCTCATTCCCTTCCACAGTAAGATGGGAGAGAAGAAAAAAAGATGGAAAAAACTTGTGGGTCAAGATAATGGTAGTTTAAAAAAGTGAAAGAAAAGGCTGCATATAGAAGCAAAGAAAAAGAGAAGATTGTATACCTTAATTCTCATTAGCAGGTGATGTTTGGCCACTTACTGGAAGCAGGACTTCAGAACACACAGTGGTTGTTCTGGAAGACAAACACCATAATGACGTTTCCCCACTCTTTTTCCTTAGCTTTTGCTGTTGACCAATGTCCATATGGAATGGAACACCCCTTTGGTTAATTTGGATCAGCTGTCCAAGCTGTGTCCCCTCCCAGGGTCTTGCCCATCTCCAACTTACTGCTGAGGGGGCAATGTTGTAAGACAGCCCTGATGCTGTGCTGGCGCTGCTCAGCAGTAGCCAAAGCACTGGTGTGTTTATCAATGCCCTTCCAGCTACCAGTGCAAAGTACAGCATCTGTGGGAAAAGGAACTCCATCCCAGCCAGACCCAATACACCAGGTTAAATCAAACATTTAAACAAGTGCAGTCTGGCATAGGTGAATACAGACATACTGCAATAAAATAATTTAGAAAACCCTTTTCTAAACTTCTTAGATGATTAAGACTTTGATATTCCTTCCTCACTTAAAATTATATGACTAGAAATATTATTAGAAAAATTACCTTTGAAGAGATACCTACTTGAGTATCTATATCTACCCTGAAGTAATTTCAGACTTGGAGATTAAGTACTCACATTTTTAAATCTCCCAGAGGACACTATGTATTAGGTCTTTTCCAACCAAGATTAACTGACTATCAGCACAAAATTCGATTAGAAACACAGAGACTGAGTTGCCAATCGCTTAAATTATAGTCCCAATCAAAGAAGCCTTCAGAACATGACTCCTGCAACCTAGAGTGAAGGACTAATTCTTCACATTCACAGATTCATAAGTAGGTTAAAGGAGATAGTATTGGGTGCTGATCTTGCCTGGTGTTCAGGCAACAAATTGTTCTCTTCCCACCTTGACCAGAAGTCACAAAACAAAGTGAAAGAGTTTGTGGCTCAAGGAAGGACATTGAGTTATTTGACAAATTATTGGAGAAAGTTAATGAATTTTTTTTTGTCTTTGCAGAGAGCAAATATTGACCAAATAGGAGTGAAACTATTTATACGGGCACTACTCTTTTATAGTTCTCAGTGATTTTAATTATGTTGATCTGTTTTATCACATATTTGGTTACCCTTACAGCTAAAACTCTTCAGATATTTGCTATGACTGATGTTACAGTTTTGGTATTATTATTAGTGCTATTGAAACTAAATAGCTAATGTATCCCCATGCAAAATCTGTTTTTCAGAATGAATACATACAATTAAAAATTTCCTACAGAGGGATTTCTGATCATAACTTGAGATACTTTTATTTCCAGCCTTGGTCATGGAAGCTAAATAGAGCTATCATTCTACTGCTGCCTGCTATCAGACTACCTTACTCTAGGCATTATTATGAACTCAAAACTCTTAATTATTCTTATAATCACTGGTACTATGACAAGAACCCGTTGCAGAAGAATCATTTTAAAATGGCAGAATTCCAAATTGGTCCTGATCAAACAACACTTTTTGGAACTTCTACACTTTTTTATGACTTGAAAGAAAACTACAGCATGATATATATGATTAAATGACATTAATATTGAATATCCCTCTGCTTATCTTCCAAGCTGGCAATGACATACAGTGAGGGAGATAAGTGTGAAGCAGTTAAATATTCCACATAATATATACCCAACAACTATACATTTCTGTAAATTCTGTATACATTTTCCACTTCATTTACACAGTTTTCAATTAAAGTTGTAAGAATTATAATGATTTTAAAATAGTAAACTTTATTCTACAACAAGCATTAGTTATGCCATCATTAGTTATGTCTAATTTATATGAAAAATGAGCTCTGGCAGATTTATTGTGGGTTTTTGATTCATTTTTATGTTCTTCTAATTTTCATTACAAATTGAGAATTGAGAGAATTATTTAAACGCTAGGCTTTAAATATCCATAATGTGTGAGTTCAGAGAAAGACAATTGCTTATTTGTAGGTAGCAGGAACAGTGAGAAATTCAGTACATGAACTTGAAAGAGAAGGAAGTCTATTCAAAGGAAATCTTTACAATATGGTGAAAGAAATATGCTTTCAATTTTTAACAGTGAAATATGCTCAATTTATGATAATTGTGGTTTTATTATACTTTGGCTGTGATGTCTTTTAATTTCTTTTTTAATTTGAAATATCACATTAATCAAGATAAGAAAGTCTCAAAGAAAGACCATATGCATTAATATATGTGACTGTTGACAATTAGGTGCATTTTTAACTGCTATATTCTATAAATTGGTTTTATATGATTGTTATATGATTACTCTTTAAGTATGGAAAATGATTCTCCTCTCATATTTCCTCATAATTAATCTATTTTAGGCTATCACCAATTTAGATATATATGCAATGTGCCTCTATTATTTACTCTTTTTTAATAAATTGAAAACTGAATAAACAATATATAGGGAAAAATATAAACACATTCGGAATAGGAAGAAAAAAAAAGCTTTTTCATGTTTTTTCCTATACTCTCTCACTGAATCACATTTTTGCTTTAAAATCAGTCAGTTCCTTACAAGTGCCAGAAGCAGTTTTTTATATGTCTACATGATTTTTTTCATTCTAAAATGATATTTTCTTCAAATTACTTTTTTTTTTCTTTCCACTTTCCTCTTGGAAAAGAGTAGACCTTGATTTGTAATTATGGTGATTTACTGCAAATCTTAGGAAATATATTCTTTCTTAATTTACTCAAGCCAGAAAAAGCCTTCACTTTTGCATATAACATAAGTTAACTAAAAACTTACTATTTACCATACTTTAGCACTGCATACTACCACAACTCAGAACTCATATCTTTACATTTTTACCCCAGTATCTCTTCAGAGAGCCAGGCAGATCCCACAGGTTGCCCAGAAATGTCTGTCTTTCAATAAATATCTGTCCCTCAATGTTTTCAAGACCTAAAATATCAGAGCAGTATGGTCTGATCTCTGAACTGACTTTAATCTAAGCAGAAATCAGGCATTCACAAATCATTTTAAATCTGAACTATTGTACACTTATGTGATTTGAAGCTTAGATGCCTCCATTTTTTAATCAGTACAACTAGGGAAAAAGATTACAAAAATGTCATCAAATATTTTAGGATTTACTGGTGGTGATGAGACAGTACAGGAAATTGTGGTTTGGTTGCTTCTTTTTGGGTGGGTTGATTTTTTTTTTCTTTTTTCCCCTTGCCTTTCTAAATAATTATTCTTTAGTAGACTCCTTATGTTGTCCAACCCATTTTCATTATAGTCTTTCTTCTAGGTATTTTGTGGTGTTTATTTTATACTCAAAAGGCAGAATTAATTTCCCATAAATTTGGCCCTCTGAAATACCTTACAGGGTTTAATATTTCTGCTGCCTCAGCAGTTAACAAAAAGAAAATAGAATCTCTAGAGGATGACTAATATAATAATAAAATAGATATCTAAAGTGGTAAGAATTAATTATCTTTTGAAACCTTGCGGTTCTCCTGCGGTCACGGAGTGATTGTGCACCGGCTAGAGGACTCCTGGTGTGACCGGGGGACACGAGACCGTGGCTGCCCCTGAACCTCTTCCGAGGCGTGCCAGGTGGCAGTGTTTGCAGCGGCATGGGTTGTGCTGCAGCGGGATACTGCTTGTGATCCAAGATGAAGGAATGAAGAAGAAGACACTCATGTGTGCTCGAAGAAAGCTTTATTCCCCGGATGGGTCAGGGACGAGTGACAACTGAAATGGGTCCGGCTGGGGTTTTTAAAGTGGACAACTCATGGCGGTTGAACATAATTCAACCAATGGGAATATACTGGAGGAGGAGCATACAACTTAATCAAACCAATGGGGTTGACACAGGGCGGGGAGAAGCCTTCGGGAAAATCAACTACTTGGATTAAGGTGATTAACATAGAAACTTCCCGAACAGGTTGGGTGGATCCTGGGTGATGGACAAGAGAAAGAGGCAGCACAGCTTAGGCTGGCAGGGCCAAGTAAGGACAAAAGGGGAGGAATAGGGGGATGGACACATTTAGTGGCAGTTAACCAGCGGGTATGCAACTTAAGGGTAAACCATTGTGAGGGGATGAAATGGGGTACATGGAACAAACCATTGAACTCAACTAACATTAAATCACTAACTTTTGCAATAAAACAACAGTGAAAACTTTATAAAAATGCACCACCAAAAAACCTCTTGTCTTCTTTACTGGAAGAGCCCAGATGATTAGCAAGGAATTGATGCAACCTTTTACACAGTCAAAATTAGGATAATCACATCTACTAAGATTGGTTTGGTTATCATCGTTTCCCTGTGACATTGTTCCCATTGTTTCTGCATAATTATGCGGAGGTATTTTCAAAGATTTGTGTTCTTGTGGTCACTTTGCACTGGCTGATCAGGACTTACCATTGACATACATACCCTGTAAGTTTATAAAGTGAGGAGTTTTTCACACTTTGATACGGCTCTTTCAGATTTGTCCACAAAGCAATCGACTTGAGATTTTTATTTAAATGTACATCAGTCATTATACTTACTAGACAGTTATCTTTGGGTTGTACTCTTGCCTGATTTGAAAACTATGTTCACATTTCTCATCTCATTCTTTCCAGCATCTTTAAATCTATCTCTATAGTCAAAAATTTAAAAATCTGGAATGTAAACAATCCGATATATAATTAAAAGTTTCTAATTATGTTCCACAAACTTTTCCTGCAATTTCCTTGCACAGAATAAACTATGTATGCTCTTTTAAATAATGCTAGGTAGGAACTATTGCATTATGCAAACATGAGAAGACAAGGGTTAGTAATTCTTTGGTCAAGATGCACAAATAAGGTATTAATTCATTATGTAAAAGAGGTTCACATCTGGAATAGTCCTTTTAGTAAATATGAGTCATCATACACAAACTCATAAACAGGAAATATTTTTGTTAGGATAGCAATAAGGACTAATTTCCATTGCTGAGTTAGT
Source organism: Peucedramus taeniatus (assembly GCA_013400575.1). NCBI lineage: Eukaryota > Metazoa > Chordata > Aves > Passeriformes > Fringillidae > Peucedramus > Peucedramus taeniatus. The sequence goes on from WBNO01020044.1 coordinate 13,552, forward strand.
GAACACCCATAAATGTGGTGATTTATTATTGTAGAAGTAGAAAGATTTGCTCCTGACTGGGAGAAATGAGACTAAATGAGACTACTAAATCCTCAGGGATACATCATTCACTGGTATTTGCTTTGTTTGCATGAAGTTTCTAGCATCATTCATATGACTTTCAGGAAAGCTTCTTTCCTACACGTAACTCAAATCTAAAAGAATTTTGACTTGATGCCTAGAAAGCAATTTAGAAAGCAATTGAGTTCTTGAAGGGAGTACAAAAGTTTTCCTATAGCTTTTGTTCACAAAACCAGAAAGAAGACAGGTGGAAGACTGTCAAATTTAGGTTTGAAAGAACACTCTTTTAGGCTCTGCAAGGAAAAGAACAACTTCGTGGTGAAGTGATAGAGAAATGAGTTAAAGACCTTGCTCTCTTTTCCATCCCTATAATTTTTTGGTGCTTAAGCTTCATTATTGTGTTTTTGATTAGATCTCACAGAAAGAAATTTCTCTAAGCTGTTAAAGCTTCACGAGAGAAAATGACAAGAAAGAGGAGAAATACATCTAATGCCTAAACAGAGGGATTTCAAATGGAAGGGAATACCACAATAATGTAAAAGATAATTCTGTATAGAGGATCAAAGACATTTTAAAGATAATTGGATTTCTTTTCTTATTGTGTGACAAAGCAGTCTGATATCAGTTTAAGTCCTTAAATGTCAGGTGTGTTACAATTGCCAAAAGCAATTCTGATAGAATGGAGAGTTGGTCCCATTATATAAAGTCTAATCGAATAGATACCTTTTAATTTTGAGGGTTTAGTTCTAATCATCAAGCTTTGGATTCACTGAATAATATCTCAAGACAAAATTTAAATATATCACCAGATATCAATGGCCTGATTTATCTTGAGAAGAAATAATTTGGGTATAGTAGGAATAAAAATAATCTACACATTTAATAATATTAATTTTGGGAAATTTGCTAACTATAAAGACAGATAAATTCCCAAAAAATACAGCTTCAAAAAAAATTATTTACTAATGTTGCTAATATTAGTACAGATTTTAGACAGGTCTTAGTAGGCTCCTTTTTACCAAACAACCTCACTTCTGTGGCACATATTGGCAAATCTAAAAGAAACAAAACCAGCTAATAGCCCTTCTGCATCAATATAAAGAATGAGACTATAAATCTGCTCCACTGTAATGAGACCCCACCTGAAACACTGCATCCAGGTCTGGGGCCCCTGAAAAAGGACCTGTTGGACTAAGTAGGGCCACAAAGATGTTCAGAGGATTGGAATACCTCTCCTGGGAAGGCAGGCTAAGAGAACTGGAGTTGTTTATCCTTGAGAAAGCTTAAAGATGATCTTCTAGCACTTTTCCAGTACCTAAACAGGGCTTAAAAGAAAGCTGGAGAAATGAAATGGGCTCTTCTTCTGTCTCAGTTCAAGTGGAAAACAGTACTATGCTTAACCAGGGCATAAATAATTCAGGATAGAAAAGGATTAAAACTGCTACACAGGTACATAGGACAGCATGTTTTAAATAAAAAGGAGTTTCAGCTCCATGCAAGGCACATTACCCTTGTTTTTCTCCTCACAGTTCTGTGATTTTATGATGTGCTCTACCGCCCCTTGTCTTGGTTGACTGAGTTACCAGGTTGGCTGGTTGTTTTAGGCAAAGTCCAGTAATGCACCATTGTAAAGGTACTTGGGAAGAAACTAGTCTGTGAGGTTTCATAAGATTCCCAAAATAAGAATTAATGTCATATTTTTTACATACTAGAATAACTCTTCAGTTGTTATCAGTCCATCCATTTCCTCTTTGCATAGGTCTCTTTGGTCTGTATATATATACAAAACAGGAATCAAAACCTGTCATCTCTGTATCGACAAATATTGGAGTAATTTTAGTTTTGAGAAAAGGGATTAAAAAAGAAGACATAGAAGAAACAAACCTTTCTTTCATGTGAACTGTGACCAAAAAGTAATAGCTGTGCATTGCTCAACTGTGCATTTTGGCTTATGGATATTGCCATGTACAAGACTCAGTGTGTTAGCAATACTTGAACGCTGGAATGACATCACAAAGTCCTAAACTTTTCCTTATTGCCCTAAGATATTTCTTGGAAATAATCTCCAGTGTTAGGGGATTGTTTTGGTGACCCAGTGGGTTTTTTGTTTCCCAACCCTTCCACCTCCTGTTTTTTAAAGCATGTTTTTACTCATCAGTTAAGTGGAAAAAAGTAAAATTTAAAAAAAAAAAAAAAAGAAAAAAAGTGATAGAAGTGAAGATAAGAAATTTGCAAGACACTCATTCATTTCATAAAATGCTAATAGTTATTCACAAATTGCTTCTTAATAAATCAGAAAAATAGCATTCAAGGATATGCCAAGAGGTTTTCTGTTCATCCATTCAAACTGGATCATTTAATTAAGTCAATAAACCAGCAGGTAACATTATCTTCTACAGACTTAAATGTGTTTCTCAGAAGTAAAATGAAAGACTTCCAATTTTACACTAATGCTATTGCACTAAAGATGACTACTTTTCTTTTAAAGAACTGGTCATGTTGTTTATTGAAAGAAATAAATCCACTTTTTTTTTCATTACTAGATATTTAAAAAGTCTTGAAACCCTTATATCTTAGGAGTCATAAACCAGGTTGAAGAACATTTCAGATTGTCTCACTTTTTCTATCTGAATGGTCTCTTCATGTCCTAACTTCCCTTCAAAACATTCCAGTTCACTGGATTTATTCTTCCTCTAGCATTGTTGGTTGAGGGAGAGGTGGGACGGATCTATCAAAAACTATCAGGAAAGCAAGAAAAGGGAAATAGGTTGTCTCAGAAAACATTCAGATAACCCCAAACAAACCTGGGACTGCCGAGAAAGCAACCCCAACATTATGTGCACCATTCTAGACAAGCCCTCAGGATGGTGCTGGATTCTTAAAAATAAACTTTCTCCCTTCAGCTTATTAGAGAACTAGTGTAAGGTTGAGCATAATATCCAAAAATAATTGAGAGTTATGTGTTAAAATGAGAATTGATCAATTAATGAGACATTTTTTGCAATAATTAGACCATATGGATTGGTAAATTGTTAATTAGTGTAATTTCTGGCTCTGTGTACAAGATGTGTTTCCTTTTTCCCAAAACACTAATCTGGATATAATATAACTGAAAACATGGAATGGTGCAGTGGAAAATTCAACTGGTGTAAGATTGAATAAGAGCAAAACTATAAACAGTTGTTTCTTATACCAGAATGTGCACAAAAGAAAATAACACAAATTAGATAAGTGATAAAGTGTGTTACACAAAATCTCCTAGGATGACATCTCATATTTCAAATGAATGACATAATAATTATACTTTTGATAGTTTTGAATTTGTGTTTCTCCTGTTTATGTAAGAAACCTCAAAAAAAACAAAACAAAACAAAACAAAACAAAACAAAACAAAACAAAAACAAAACCACCCAAACCCACCCTAGACCCATCCTTGTGCTTATCTCATAAAAAAAACCCAGTTCTTTAAAAGTATTATTTTTTATTTCAAAACTTATCAAAGTTTGGAAAAACACTCTGCCTTGCCACCAGCTCTGGTTAGCCTTGAGTTGATGTAAGATACCATTTGGGGGGTGGTGATACCTTATCATTTGTCATAAGAGAACTAAACTCAATTATTGTATTGATTTTATTTGAGGTAGAAGAATAATCTTTCACTTACAGTAAATATTCCCATGATTCTCATTCCATTTAGAACCTCATAATATAATAGCCTGAGCTATAAAACATAACAAATTTCACTGAATTCACCATCTCCAAATTCCAAAGAATGGGTTTGATGGAAAAAATATAGCTCAAGCTTAATATTTTTAGAACTCTTCCTTCAACTCTGCAGTTGGAAGTACAGTAATAAGCTATTATTTTCCCTTTTTGTCTCCAAAAAGATCATATGCACAAAAGCAGTTCAAGGCCTTTTAAATGTATTCTCCATGAGACATCCTTCAACTTTAGGTCATGGATGTTCAGAGTTCTTAATGAAAACTACAATGCATGGCATGAGGGAAATTCCAAGTAAAATCCTGCTCACTGTCTAAAGTTAGCTCATAAAAATAAGATAAAATAATAATAAATAATTTAAAAAACTAAAATAATAAAAAATAATAAAAAGAAGAAAAAATAAATAGGGATGTATTTCTGATCTGTTTCTGAACTGCTGGAAGTTTTTTTGAAGAAGAGAAGTATAGAGTGTAGGACAGCTCTGGACCTGTTGTTCAAAACATAGAGTGAATGCCTATAATTGTTCACAAAAATATGTATTTTCTTTCCTCTTCCTTTCAAATATAACTATTTTCCTTTAAATCTAGTATCTTGGTTGTAATATCCATTGCCTCAGGAGTACGATAAGGATCAAATTCCATTTTAGTCTTGTGACTTTCAAATCCATAGCTCTAATTATCCTATTTCCACACAGATTCCTAAATCATCAACACATAATCTGTGAGGGATCATGCATTATACTTCCATGGTATCAGCTGCATGATAAGGCAACGAACACAAATGATGGGTCATGGAGGTTGCCTGATGTTCTGGTTACTGCTATAGATCTACTAATGCTTACTTAAGTGTTCTGGCTCTTAGAACAAATCTAGAAATAATTAGGAATGATTTTTTTTTTCCTTTTGCCCTGAAAGTTAATGTATTCCATAATTTCAAGCTGATGCAGAATGAGCACTTTTCTGGAAAACTGTGAGACAGGCAGAAAGGTAATTTTTACATGATTGTTTGTCTTAAATGTTGATTCACTCTTGCCCTACCTACACTTGTCATCTCTGTAGAATAACAGAATCAGAATAGTTTGAATAGGAAGGAGCCTTTAAAGGTCATCTAGTCCAAACATCCTGCAATGAGCAGGGACATCTTCAAAGCACCATCCAACCTTGCCTTGAACACTTGAAATGTTCAAAAGAGCCCACTTCTTGAGCTTGTCCAGGTCCCTTTGGATGGTGTCCCATCCTTCAGGTGTGTGTCACCTGCAAACTTGCTGGGTCTTCAGGTTATTAGCATTTAGATAGCTCAAAGGCATGTGGGATTATTCAGGGTTTTCATTTATTTCCAGATTTCAGATTAATTTAGCAAATAGCTTTCAAGATGATAGCTAAACTTACTTTTTCTTGTAGTACACTTGAATTAGTAACCCAAATTACAAGTAGGTGGTCTGTATGATTTTCTGTAGGAGGAGGTGAGACACACTATTAAAACAGTTAAGATTTTCTGGAAAATACATGTTATATGTTATCTTGACAAGGAATTGGTGATGTGATCAAAGAGAAGCAAATTGTAATCAATTATTTTGTAACACTGATGATTTACATTGACTGATATGTCAAAACAAGTTCTCAGCAGAATAATGAGATGTATTCATGTCAATCATTTTTTCTTTCTCTCCCTGATTGTAATTTTTCAACTGCACAACCAAACTGCATTACAACAACCAAAAGACATTCCAATTTCTTATCCAATATATAATAGAGGTGAATGAATGAATCATCAACTTACTGCTGAAGAAGAAATTATGAACAGGGTTAAATTTTACTTGAAATGTACGTATCTTATAAATCTTGTGCATCTGATTTAAGTCAAAAGTATTATCTGCTCTTGAACTACATTGTTGAAGCACAATACCAAATATTGCTACAGCTGAAATACAACAGTCTATGGATCAAAGTGAAAAGAAACAGGTCATCTCTAAGTCTTCAGCTGGTACATGAGTTGTGAGTGCCTGGTAAAAAATAAATAGATAAAATATATGTTTTGAGGGGTGCTTGGAAAAACAGTCAGACTTTGGAAAAACTTTGGGTTAAAGCTTCAGCATTTTTAAAAGTTGTTTATGAAGAGAAAAAAACCATAAATTTTGATAATGTTATTACTCCATTTTGCATCTTAGTTTTCTGCACAAGATCAGGAAAAGGCAAATGCTACAATGCCTGGCTGAAATCTTCTGTTGGGTCTGTCTGAGGTGATTTAATTATGGGGAGTTAATTTCCCCCATAGCATCCCTCATAGCACTGTGCTTTGAATTGGTAGTTAGAAAGGTGTTGGTAACATACCAGCGTTTTACCAACTGCTGAGCAGTGTTGGCACAGCATGAAGCCATCTCTCCAACATTCCCCGCTCACCAGGACCCTGGGAGTGAGCAAGTTCTGGGAGGACAGATGACCCAAACTGACCATAGAGATATCCCATATCATATGGTGTCTCAGAAAAACAAAGATGAGTGGTGATGAGTGTTGCTGTGTGGAATGAGCAGTATTGGTTACTGTGTTGTTTATCTTCCAGAGAAACTGCTACATGTACTGAAGTGCTATTTCCTGGGAAGCAGATGGACATCACGTACTTATGGGGAATAGAGAATAAATCTGGAGAATCAATGTTTTGCTTTCCTTTGCTTCTGCTCTTAGTGTTTGCTTTTGCTTTATTGAAGTGCCTTTATCTTAACTCACAAAATTTTTTTTCCATCTTATTTTCTTCCCTGCATCCTGCTGAGAAGGGTAGTGATAGACCAGACAAGGTCAACCCATCACACAACTCTTGTTAGTATTACAATAAACCCCAATATGTCAGATTTCTATACCTGAAGAAATAAGAAACACAGAACTGTAATTTTATTTTGTTTTCCTTCAAAGTATGGGTGTTTCAATCTCAGTAGTGACTCCAACTTTACACAGAAAGCACTATAAAATCTTTAGGCCTAGATTTTCAAACATAGGTGAAATGGTCAAGAACATTTTATACTCAAAACAAATGTCAAGAAACATGAATTTCAAAATGGTCCTGGCATTCTCTCAGTCTAAATCTGATTCCAGATCAATGAAAAATTTCCTGGATGGCCATTTCAGAAGACCTGAAATTAATTGCTCAACGCCCGGACTGAACTCCAGCAGTGAGTGGTGTCTTGCAAGCGTCCATACTGAGACCAAGGCTGTTCAATATTTTCATCAGTGACATAGTCAGTGGGGCCAAGTACATGCTCAGAAAGTCTGTAGACAGCAACAGAGTGGTACAGTTAGAGTGTTTGAGGGAAGAAATGCCATGCAGAGGGACCTTGACAGGCTAGAGAAGTAGGTTCATGCAAACTTCATGAAGTTCAACAAGACCAAGTAGAAGGAATGTCTTGTGAGGAGCAGCTAAGGACTTTGAGTTTGTCTAGCTTGGATAGAAGGAGGTTGAGGGATGACCTCATTGCACTCTGCAGCTTCCTGAAAAGGGGCTGCCCTGAGAAAGGTGCTCTCCCTCTACTCTGCTCTTGAGAGACACCACTAGAAGTACTGCATCCAGTTGTAGAGCCTGTAGTACAGGAAAGACATGGACCTGTTAAAGGAGATCCAGGGGAGAATAATGAAAATTACCAAAGGGCTGCAACATATTTCTTACAGAGAAAGGCGGAGAGAGCTGTGGTTGTTCATGAAGAGAAGGACCTCAAAGACTTTCTTCCAGACTTTCAGTACTTAAAGGGAGTGTCTAAGAAATAGAGATTTTCTGTAAAGGTCTGTAACAAAAAGACAGAATAGTGCTTTTTAACTAAAAGAGGGTAAGTTTCATTTGAACATAAGGAATTTTTTTTTACAGCAAGAGTGGTACGACAATGGAGTAGGCTGTCTAGAATAGTTGTGGATGACCCATAATTTTAAAATATTCAAGGTCACACTGGACAGTGCTTTGAGAAACCTGAGTTACTGGAAGGTGTTCCTGCCCATGACAGAGTCATTGGACTAGATGATTTTTAAAGGTTCCTTCTAACCAAAAACATTCTGATTCTATAAATTTATGATTTGGTGACACCATGATCTTTACAGCCTGCCAGATGGTCACCAAGTCACTTTCTCACTCCCCCCCTCAATAGAATGACTGAGGGAGAAAGTTTTTAAGTCAAGATAAGGAATGGGAGATCACTCGTTAATTAGTGTCACAGGAGAAAGACACTCAACATGGGAAGTTAATTTAATTTTTTCCATTGAAATATATTTGGATAGTGAAGACTAAATTAGGAGAACATCTCTAACTACCTCATTCTTTCTGTTCTTAGCTTTACTCCTTCACTCTAGACTATTTTACCTACCTTCTCCTGAGACAGGCAGGATAAATGGAGAAAGTTAGTTTAAGGTTAGTCCCTAAAAGTTCCTCTCTGGTGCTCCTTCCTCCTTATATTTTTCATCTGCTCCAGTGTAGGTTCTCACCACTAGCTGAAACCCTTGGCAAAAATACCTGCTCAAACATGGATCCTCTGTGGACCACACTTCCTGTCAAGACAATTTGATTAAGCATAGCCTTTCTGTGGGTCACATTTCCTTGAGGAATACTCTCCACAGGATGCAGGGAAATACCTGCTCCAATGACTGAAATAGCCACCCTTCCTTCAATCCTTCCCTGACAAGGGGCAGAGGAGGTACTTCAGCATTGTGATGAAAATTAGGAGGCTCAACAAGGTCTTATTCTTTTTTTCTTTAGGACCTCTTTCTAAGCAAAGCCTGTCACCCTCAGCCCATGCCTGTGCTACAATTCAGCTGTGTTGTAATCATGTATGTGTCTATCACATGCACTTCACTGATCTGCACTCCTGACAGGTGTGATTGGCTTCTCACTACAAATGTACCCCATAATCTGGGCTTGGAGCTCCTCCCGGCTGCCTCCCGGTGCCTGCCCTGCCCCCTTGGCAGGAGCACCTTCCCTGCTGAACCAAGCATCCACTGCAGGCAGTACCTGGCACCCAGGGAGCAGCCAGCCTACACTACACAGAATCATATGTTTGCATATCATTGAGTACTTATAAAAAATGCATTTAACCTGTAAACTGAATTTTCTATTCTGACAAAGATACTGATGCAACAGACATCCTAGGAGAAAAGTTAAATGTGATGCTAGACTGCTGTGTATAGTTTTTGGAGGTAGCTGTTTCAGAACAGCTGCATTTTCCCCTAACATTTTCTGAGCAATCAGAGTTCCATGCAGGCTGAATTACCTATCACCTTTGTGTGTTTCTGGTATGTGTACCTTGAGGCAAGCCCATTTAGACTGACTCAAAGACTCATCATTGATTGTCCTGGGAAAGCCAAATGACACTCAAATGACAGTGTTAGAACGGGCAAAAAAACTGTATGAAATCCAACAAGGCAATCACACTGATTGCTTGAGTATGAGAAGCTCACATTTTTTATCATTTTATGTTTTTCCATAAGTTGAATAAAATTTCATATCTACATGCTTTCCTTGCTCTAAAAAGGGCTCACTTTCAGTGATGGATGTGGGCAGCAGGGAGTCCACAGACTGGAGTGGAGAATTGTAAGGCATTTAAAATGTCAGTTTTACTATTTTTAATTCTATTTCTATGGATATACACTGATGTTCTAAGATGGTTTTGATTTCTTAGATACTTTCAAGGACCAGACAAAATATGTCTCTGCCATAATAAAAAAGGTGACATGTCCTCATGCTGTAAAGCTTGTGTCTAGCTAGAGTTATGTGAAAATAATCTCAGGATGAAACCTTCAGTACTACTTCTCAATCTGGTGTGGCACATAAACTTGCATGGTTTTAGCCTTTTGGTGGGTAGGTAGTCCCCAAGAGCTGTCAAAAGTTGGCTGACGTTCTAGCATTACCTTTGACAGCAATTTTTACATGTTAAACTAATGATATTTCTTTATACTCAACAGCAGAAAAAAGGCTTTACATTTGCAAGTGTAAGATATAGCCAATTTCAGCCTCCAATGCCCTTGGGAAAAAAAATTCTATAGCTCTTTCTTATGTCCTTCTCACACCTATTACTACCAAATGTCATCAAGTCTAATGTTTTCATTCAGTCTACTCATTATCATACTTCAACCCACTACTCTTGCCTCAGGATGAGGGAACTGGGAGTAAACTGCAGCTCTGCTTCACACCTAACCAGAGCTCTGATAGGCCAAATGAGAAAGCCTTTTAATGTTATTTGCATGAAATACTCTCAAAAAAAAAAAAAGAGAAAGCTATGCAATATTTATCTAAGCTCCCTAGTATCAGTTTTGCTGTTCATATTCACTGGGTGAAAATTATCTTTACAGCCTTTTGAAGACTTAAAAATCCTTAAGATATGTCTGGTTTGAGTTGCAGCTATTTTTTATTAATCTGAGCTTTTTTGGCTTTGGCTTCCGTACATTATCTAAAGCTTGCACAGCCAGCTGGCCTGAGGAATAGAGCAAAACTCATTAGAACATGCAAAGTATCTGCCTGGCATCACCATTTCAATTTCTGCACGATCAGCTCACAATCTACAGAGAAATTTCAGGAGGCCTTTGTTGCCAGGAACCGCAGGAGATGGGAACTGTGCCACAAGAGGTCAAAGATAATCTAGCTAAGGGTTAGTTTTCTGGGCACAAATGAACAATTTGCTGTTCTTACTAAATATCTACCAAATGATATGGTAAAACCTTAACCATCAAACCTTTGCCTTTGAATTACTGCTTTTAGCAGACTCACTTTTTAGCAGGCTAATTCTCAAATCTGAATGGGGAGAATATAAAGGTCTTTCTGGGTATTAAGCAGAAAATGATCAGGAGGATTCAGGTAGTGACTTTATTCCTGGCAACTGAATCAAGACAAAACAATATAAAGGATAATTTCTGATTGTCTTGGAATTTTTTTTGGGAAAAAAAATCTTAAAAAAACCAAAAATACTGTTCCTACTCACTTCAGCCAAGCCCCAACAAGTTTCACAGATGCTGAAATAAATTCTAAGCCTTGGGAATAGTTTTTATTAAATTGGACTTTTAAAATTTTGGAAATACAGGCTGTCTTTTGTCAGCTGCTATTAAGAGATACTGGAACTATCTGCTGGTTCAGCACAGCAACAGTGGTTAGCAAGCAGACATTTTTCTGAGTGCCTGTGTTAGCATTTTTCATTAATTTCAATGTCTTCCATTGTGTCTATACTACTAGTAAGGGAGTTACTCCTAGACACTAGTATACTCTGGTTTATACTGCTTGTTTATGGAACCAGAATATTTTATCTGTTTCTGGCATGGAATTTCATTGGGACATTCAGTCTTCTTCCAAGCATTTTCCAGACATGATAGGGAGGAAACTGGCACTGGACAGGATTATTTCTCATATTAACTTTTGAAGGAGTCTATTTTGGATGCAAAGGAAGAAGTGTAATCTGTTTGTAAACATAATTTTGTCATGTTTACTTGCATCCAAGGCAATATTTTATATTAGGGTTTGAGCCTTTACAGTTCTCTGTATAATTCACTCTGCAGTCAAAAAAAAAACCCCAATGCATCCCTGAATGTTGCTACTCTCATCCCCATACCCTGGCCACCTATCTGAGACTCTTAGTGTTAGTAGTTATACAGATACACATCCTACAATACCATTAGGGATGTTCATTTTGGAAATGTAACAGATGTTGGGGATTTTTTTCCTACTATACCAAAAGATTAGGCAGAGGAATTGTTTTATTTTTTATTTATTAGCGCACTAGCAATATAATTTGGATTTCTAGATGACAATAAAGCAACACAAAACAAAAGAAAAACAAACCCCAAAACCTGAAAACACAGCTTTCTCTAAGTGGAAGACAGGAGATATCCAATCTGAAATGCACTTATCTACCTCATTTATCAACCCTGTTTTCAGCACAATTTCATCAAAACCCCCTCCCCTATCTTTCCTCAGGACTGCCTTAGTCCAAGTATTGACCTTAGACAAAGCACTATATGAAGATCACAGTTTTATAAATAAAATTACTCCTAGAAATATAGTGTCTTAAAATTTATTTAAATATGAATTATTATTTTTTTACACCTATTGTATTGGAAAATTGTGTTTATTTCTTCTGCAGCTCGTATTTTGGAGATGGCATTTTGCACATTTCCACAGCAATCCCATTCATTCTCAGAAAATGAGTTGCGGCTTTGATGTAGAATATAATTAATGGTCATTTTAAGACTTAAACTATTTATCTAAATTTAAAATACTACTAATAAAAAAGAAATCCAGTAAAGATAAATTGTTCGCCTTATCTTTCTCACTACCCCTTTGATTCCTTCTCTTCCTTCCTATTCAAATGGCATGAAGACAATGGGATAGTTACCTCCCAGTAACTCAGCAGTTATGCAGGAACACCAGGCAGAATTTCTCTAGGTTGCATTGAAAGCAGGCAACCTGTTCCTTCTTTTCTCCTTCACCTCTCAAAATCGTGAGATTTTCACTGCTATTACATTCGTTTAAAAACGTTGGAATTGTTTTTAAAGCTATTCTTAAATATGGAATCCAGATGGTCACATTGGAATGGGAAGATACTAAAAGGACATTGGAATATGTTCCCACTATCTACTTAAACACTGCTAAAAGTTTTGACTGTGTCTATACATAAAAAAGTAATGCAATATCAGATCCTTATTTATATAAATGTTATATGGTAACCTGACCAGGACCATGACCATATATCGCCCTGAAAACAATTATGTATTAGTCCTATGTAAGCAAAATAAAAAATTAGAAAGGGTGCTGGAATAATTATAACATTCTTCATTCCATATCCTTCATCTCTTCCAAATTTTCAGACTACATAGATATATATACCAGAATACTAAAGATGACTACTTCTGCCTTTCTGGAAGAGTAAAAAGATAGTAAAGAGTATTCTGTGATGCCATCCAAAGTGCGATGATGAGAGGAAATCAGAACACATGAATTGACAAATATTTCAAGGTTGGAAGGAAAACAAGCATAGAACTTGCCACAGTTCAGGAAGTTTTTATTAGAGAATGAAATAAGGTATAAGTCCTTTTTTTTCCCCCATATTAATGATTGAACCCAAATAATACTAACTGTGAGACTTTGGTATCCTTTTTTCTTCTGTCTCTATCTATCAAAATCATAAGGAAATATTTTTCTTCATTGCAGAGACAATAATTTAAACAGTGTATCAGACAGTAGTGAAAAAACCCTGAGAAATATAGCATATATAAACTGCATTTACAGACATAAAAATGTATATAAAGATATTAGGTTCAGAAAATAATAACTGTATGATTATATTTCAAGGCTGAAGTTTTTGAAGAATAAATTTTGTGCCACTGGCTTATCTTCACAGGCATTTTTATATACCATTTTCTACAAGTGCACCACAGACTAAAGCTGAAGAAGGTTCCCTTGAGAGAAAGGTTCTCTGTCAGGATGAGGATGTGCTTTTCTGACAGATTTAGCTAAGCTTACTAACTTTACTGACAGGGTTAAGGAGAAGTGGTCATTTCTTGGATAGCCTGGGACTTCAGCAAGACAAAAAAAGGGATAAGAACAAATGTGCACCCTGTAAGGAAAAAGCCTGAGAGAAATAGAAGGAAAGCTCTTTTATAGTAATGATTCCTTAGGCTGCTAAGCAGAAAATGGGGTTTTTTGAGACCTCAGTCTAAGAGATGCACAAAGAACTTCACAGCATGCTTGCAGAATTATACACAACAGTTGTTTAAGCCTATCTGCATTTTTATATTCTCCCTGTGAGGTGATCTGACACCCCATCCACACATGAATAAATCCCTACAGATTGCATAGCAAGTACCAAACAGAGAAAAAGTAAAGTAGTAGTCTTGGTACTACTATCAGTCACAGCTATTGCAGGAAGGCAACTGGAAGCCAAAGAAAAAAGTGAGACAGAGGTGACTACTCTTGTAACTAATACTGTGGCAGACACTGCTGATATTTAATTTATTACTTTTTACACCTTTTCCTCCCCTCATGTTAATGCCTACAAAATATTGTTGTCTGTTCCACTCCTATTATCTCTGTTTTCTGTGTAAATAGTTCAATAACTATTGAAATAATGTCAGATGGATAAAGAAACCTTTTAAAGTTTGAAATACTCAATGTATTGAAATGAATTGCTGTTCAACCACCTCTTTGGCTTCAAAAATTATGTTGAGGCCTACTGATATACAGTAATTCAGTGAATCAAAATTCACTTTGCATCTGTTTAACTGTTCAAAATAAGTTTCTTCTGTAGCTGCTTTAAAGATTTAAGGGGACAGAGAATAATAGTATGCCCTTGCATGTATTTTTCTGAGGCTAATCAATATTGTGGACTGACATTTATTTTGTATTTAAAAAAAAAGATATCTGTGAATGTTTTTACCATTCTTTTGTTTTAATGATTGACTGATTATATGAAATACCTAGCCAAGGTTGTCTTTTTGCATGTAAAAACACCTTAAAAAAAAAAGGAAAAGTTTTGTGTCTCTGCCTTGAATATGGACAATTAACCAGAAAATACTTAACATGTAATATTTGAATGAAACTGTCAGAATAGGACATTAAATAAAATGAAGGCAATGGACTATTTTTATTTAGGTATTTCAACATTTTATGATACCAAGCCATACAAGAAGTTTATTGGCAGAATGGTTTCTGACTGCACTCAATAAAATGTAAAGAGCTGCCCCAATAATACTGTTCAATAGGCATTGGTTTGGGTTTTTTCATAATTAACCTAATTATATAAAGCTAATGACCACAAAACATGCAAATGAAGATATGAGTAAATGTATATAAATTATAATAGAGTACATCAAACTCTAAAATTCCCATTGGCTGCTTTTCATAAATGGACTGGGATTATGATAACCTTGTATCAATCTCCAGTGCTCAGCTTTCAGAGCCTGGTTAAAATATGCTGTTGGAAAAATCAGGTGGGCATTCAGCAGAATCCACCAAAGACTTGTAGCTGCACTGGTGGGGGTCATTGCACCTGCAGTGCAGAAGACTGTATCCACATCTGTTTAAAGTCAAAAGAAATAAGAAATTTAAGAATGCAAATTAGCAGAGTTGTTTTAGACATCCACCTTAGGCCGAGGGGACTCATGAGCTAAAGATGTCTATCTCTCCCTATTCCTTTTAAGTTAAGGTTTACAAAGACAACTCAAAGGTCTGGTTTCATAGTCCTCTTGTTCCATAGTCCTCTCATTTCAAATCTACGAAACAGCATCTTTACAAATTCCATATTTATTAATTTTAAAATCCAGGCATTCCCCACCCATGCCCCTTCTGGTAATCCTGATAATTTGGAGGTGGCATTTAGAAAATTGCCAGATCTTCACAATTGGACGCATCATCATCAGGAGACATACTTAATTGTCCAAGTAAGTACATAGAAATTCAGAAATACTGAATTTTATTTTCAGAAGGACTCAGCATTAGTATGAATTTTCTGACTGAAAACAAGGGGACTGTGGTAATTCCAGCAAGCTGTGAGAGCTAGCATTTTGAATTTATGAACACAAACTTCTCATTGGGACTGCAAGCAGGCATGAAGCCAGTTCCACTAGAGGTTTACAGCTAGGCACCAGTGGTGAGATAATTCTGAGCTGGCATGGAAATCTGGATCCAGTTCATGCTCCTCTGAGAGCCTGTGGCAGTCAGAAGGCTGCCACCTAAAATTATTTTTATAGCTGAATGGTAATTGTCAGGGAAAACGTCAGGTCAGATCCTTCACAAACTCACATGGGATTCTGTAAAAAGGTTGTTAGATGTTAACAGGCTATTTATGGTTAGCACCTTGCTCTACCTTTACAGCCAACAGAAGGAAAGTGGCAGATTATATTCTCTAAACACTCCTTCTCAATTACATCTCTGTGCTCGGCCAGGACATAGCTTTTGATAAATTCACTCTTTCACTTTTCAGGCAAAATGCCAACATAAGCAGAAATGTTCTTACCTTTTCTTGGAACCAAAGGTGTTTTTGTAGCACCTTTAGTTTTGTTTTTTGTGACTAGTGATAAATTCTGCACTACATTTTGAAAATTAGTATAAATTCCTAATATGAATGTGGATCCCTTATACCATAGGGATTGGACATCAAAGTAGGGAAGACTGATGATTACTTATCAGACATTGTTTTTGGACTCTACACTGATCGGAGTTGTTGCAGCACAAATATCTAACAAGAAAATGAATAAATCTTGGGAGATATAAGAGAAAATTTCTGACTACCAAGAAACTAAAGGATGCAAAGTAAACACTAGTCAAATTAATTGGTTGCAGTTCCTATTGTTTGTCTGCAGGCGTTTGATCCACAAACAGTCCTGTTTCCTGACATCTGCTGGTAGAATTAAGTAATATTTTGCTTTTTCAGTGTCAGTGAAATGTATTAAATAAGGAATTTCAAGTGTCTCAAATGTGAGAAGCTTATATACAGCGTCTTTAAATGAAATTTTTTTAATTAATAGCAGTTTTTAATAAGGCAGCCTAAGTTTCAATCAGGAGCTGAGATAGTCCAAACACAAGTGCCCTGTCCCAAGAAACGTTCAAGGTTAGGATGGAATGGGGTCTGAACAATCTGGTCTAGCTGAAGATGTCCCTGACTACAGCAGGTGAGGTTGGGGTAGATGGACTTCAAAGGACCCTTTCGACCCAAACTATTCTATGAGTCCATGATAAAATAATTAGGAAAAGAGGAACTATCAAGGAATACTTAAATGACACAAACATTCCCCTTCAGTTTTATAAGTTTTTTTTTTTCTTTCCTTGTCTTTTTATTCTTCATTTGTAAATTTATGATTGATAACTGCTGTAGGCCTCTCCTTTGTGTTCATCACTGCTGAGTGTTGCCAGAGCTGCCCACCACACGAGGCTGCTATAGGAAGGGCCATGCTGCAGAAGGAGCATGAGCTGGTTGCTGTTTTCATTTGTACTGGGTACACGTGCTCAATGGACCATTAACATGGACCAGCTCCTCTCTCAGCTCTCCTCTGGCATCAGTGTGCCCACAAGGGAAGAGAATGGAACAACTCCTCTGTGCTGGATCGGCAGCTGAAGTGTCCTGAAGAGAAAATGTTTGCACTTGGACCTGACACAGCAACCATTTGGCTCACAGTAAGAATTTGAGCAGAAAGCACAGAATAATGCTGAAGCAGATATGAGATGAGCCAAATGGTTCAGCTTCCCCACTGTCTGATTGTTTGAAACAATCCCATTTCAGCATATAAAAACACACACCATGGAGGTTTCAGTTTCTCTATATAAAGGATATTCATTGCTTATGCTGTCAGGTTGTCTATGTCAGCCAAATACCAAATTCTGTGAAAACTTAACACTGGATTTTAATTAAATGGGAATTCAGTATTGTATTATGAAAAAAATCAAATCTCTTTGGAAATAGTATGAAACTTTCCATAACTGTCTCTAAAATATGGCTTTTAGGTCAGAGTTAAGTTTCTTTGGTTGGTTGGGTTTTTCTCTTCAGAGAGTATTTAATGAAATACAGTTCTTATGGGATTTTTTTCCCATGGAAGAATATATTCCTTTTATACTCATTAAATATTTTTTTTTATTTTTTGTTAGTAACCCTTATTAGAAACACTTCGTAAAAGTATAGAACTCTGAGAACTTTTCAACCCAAAAATTTTCCACAACTCTTTGCATTTTCCCTTCACTTAAAAAAATGAGAAGTCAGAATAAAGGTTATAAATTAGGTTCTAAAGTTCACAATGCTTGCAATGAGCTCACTTGCAATCACCTCAAACTTTGTCTAATCTTTGTATGGTTAATAAATCCTTAAATGCTTTCAGGTTCTGTGTTGATCCGACAGATTTAACAATGTAGGTATACACAAGATCTCTGGGTGTCTTTTCATGGATCAGAAAAATGTCTTGGATTTGAAAAATGTCCAAAATAAGGATTCCATGAACACTGGATCTTAGTGCTATTAAAATTATCTATATTAGTAGAATAACTGAATTTCTAGGATCAGGATTTTTATCACATTAGTGATATTTACAGCTTTACAGTAATTGCTGCTTCAAGGAAAGCAAACCTCCAGATAGAGTTGAAGCTTCACAGCATAGGCAACTGTATAATCAGCCAAAACTTTTTAAAATCTTGGACTTAATCCTGTACTAATTTGCCTTAATTAAATCATCCTAGTTGTGAAAGGTGATATCAGCATTCTGAGCCTCAAAATCATGCAGTTTTTAACCATGATCATCTAGTCAGGAACATCTAGCCTGGACTTTAAACTTCACAATCAGGGGGAATAGTTATGCTGATATGTAAACAACAAATTTGTAATTACAGATGTAATATCTTAATAATTATTGATTTAAGATCCTAATAGGAACCATCCTAAAATTTGGTTCTAAAGGCAGGGTTTCAATATAAATATGGCAAGTATTTTACTTCTGAAAATCAAAACCTAAGTTTGGAAGTCAGGAACCTAAAACCTCAAAAATATAACATAACATATAACATAATATATTAAAAAAATGCTGTCTTATCTGCCAAATAGAACTACTTAAAAGACAGAAAATATATGGCTCAAAAATTTAGCTAAATGCTTTATCAACAGAGGGAAACAGTAATTATCCATGAAAATTGGTTTTTGTTCAAAATTCTGAACCTGAATACTCCTTCAAAATAGCCATTTAGTAAACTAAATACCTCAATTTGATTTTAATATTCTTTACCTAGGAGAAACTAATATGAGTTCAACTACTCTGTGAAGTGTTTGTCTTTTCCTGTTAACTACAGAGGAAGTAGTGCAGATATTTTTTTAATTTGTCAGGATAAAAAATTAATTTTAGATTGTCAGGATGAATTGAAGGCGTAGGAGTGTGAAAATGTAGTTACATGCAAAGCCAGAAAAGTTTTGGTTTTGACAGAAATGGACAGCTGGATTTTGTCTCATAACCAGCCCTGGATTGGTTTGTATGCAATGGACTTTTCTGGATGTGTTCCAATGTATCTGGGAAAGTCAAGAAATACATTTCTGCTGGACACTGCTACAGGTCTCTTTGATAGGCACAAAAATATGGAGCAGTATGCTGAAGATGCCTAGTAGCTGTGAAGCAGGAGATGTTGACACATTTGAATCTGCATAAATATATAAGGAAATAAATTATGTCTTCGCCATAATAATTATAGGCATAGAAAATAAATCAGTATCTATTAAGTGTCTTGGAAATAGCGACTGGAAGTCAAGACCTGCTCTTTGCTGCTCCTAGGCTTCATTCCTGAATTACAGACAAGTACTTTTCTCTACACTGTCTTTTGCCATGAGGTATTTTGAATTTCTTTTTCAACATTTCATAGCTGCAATAGAAATGTAGAGTGACATAATGACAGAGAAGTTCACAGGCTGATGATTATAGAATAATGTCATGCAAATTTGGACTCTTACAGGTCTCTCATTCTCTAAGTGGATATTTGGTCCGTGGAGATGTTCCATAAAAAGAGCAGGAGTCATCAGCAGCTTTTTAAAAAGCAAGAGTGTGTAACCATGGTTAGTCATAATTCTTCTTGGAGTGTGTGCATACTGGGAGATCAACTCAATGTTGGATTGCTGAAGCTAAGTATAACTTAAGGGGGAGAAAGAAATACTCAAAACACAGAAGTTTTGCACAGACATAGAAGCATAGGTCTTGATCCCAGAGGACTTCAAAGTTAAACAAGTTCTGCTTTTTTTCACAGAGATTTTTCTGGAACCTAAATCTGTATTTAAGTGCCTAAATCCCACCTAATATTTTGGAACTATGCCAGAAGAAACATAAAGAGAAGGAAAAAAAAACTTTCAACAAGATAAGCAGAGTTTTCTTTTCAATACAGAGAATTTTTCTTCTTCTCTAATAGTATCCATTAGTATGTATATTCCATTTTATCCTACTTATAATTTATAGAACTATTCACAATAGTCAAAAAGTGGTTCATGTACCTTTAATTTAACTTCATATACATGTAAATAAAACATTTTTGTACCTTTGGGAAATTCTCTTTGTGTAGGTTTGGTTTTTTTCAATATGTTTAAATATTTAAATTTTACATGTGATGCAAGGACGTGTTAAGGTAAATAGAAAACATTAATAATACAGTTACAATATTAAATATTGCATTATTTCACTAATGTATTTTCAAATTATTAATATAAGCCTGTTGTATTTTTACCTTGAAGACAACCTTAAACTGTAGTGGATGATATATGACTGAATAAATAATCTTCTAGGAGACTAAAATCTCTATGAGTTTAAAATATTTTAAAATATTTTAAATACTTCTAGGCAAACAGTGGACTTTAGGACTACCTAAAAAGGCTTACAAACATCAATAGAAATTGCTTTTATCATCCCCAACTTAATATAAATTTATATTATGTGGTACCAGAGAATCTGAAAGAATGAAAAGGAGCGTAATTCTAGTCAAGATTCTTGAGACATGACATGCTTATAGCCCTGAATGTCAACACCCCAATTATCTTACCTTTTCCATCAATACTATAAAGCATGCATTCTGAAATTGTTTCCCTAAATCTGAAAATAGGACAGCAGTAAGGAAATTGCTCTAATGAGTGAAGGATCGACAAAGGTGTTTATTTATTAATCGTTTTTTTTTTCTGAATTGATTGAGTAACACTGGCATAGGTTGCAGTCTTCTCATTTCTAGGAATGATTAGTAATAAAGTAAAAGTGGAATACTTGGTCTGTTGCTTACTGGTCTTCAGAACTCTACAACTTTCATTTTCTTAAGTACTTAAGTTTATTGATAAAATAAAAACTCTAAAAAGGTAAGAGCTGAAATGCAATTCAAAATAGCTTAAAATATTATCTACTTTTGTTGTAGAAAGATCACATGATGGAGAAACTACATAGCATATAAAATCAACCAACGTCACAGCTCAAGAAATGTCCTACTAGGCTGCACTTTGATAATTATAAGATTGGCCTTAGCACTAGTACACTTCAAAAATTTAATGCGAAAAAGTATGAAATTTGAAAAGCAACTATTAAAATCTGTTAAATATTAGTTCTAATAATAAGCATAAGTACATCAATGGGGAAAAATGCACAGAAATGTGCTTCAGATATGCTAAAATATAATTTATGTGATTAAAGCTGAAAATAGGCTATTCTTTACTGAAAATTTTCTTCCATAAAAATTTTGATAGATATTATGGTGACAACTTGCCACCACAAAGTTTTTCAAACAAATTTTTATTTCTAGATGTTGTGTGTTTCAGCTAACATAAACCCAGTAGATGAAATGCTTCAGTTTACACCATCTTTTGACATTTGGAGTGAAAAGTAAGATGATATTGATGCTGACAAGCCTGTGTGGCAAAACTCTGACCTCATCCTAAGGAACAAGAACCAAAGGAAAGCAAAAACACTTTCAGTGATCTTTTAAATTTTCTGTTGAAATTGAGGTATTTATCCAAAACTACATTCCAATACTTTTAAAAAACTAGTAAGTCTGGGAGCTGGGTGTAAACATGAACTATATAAAAAAAAAGCCTGACAGAGCCAAATTGATGCCTTCATCTGAAAGCTATTATGCATCTTCAGAAGACTGTGAATTGCTTAATTAAAAATTGTTGCCTTTACTGTGAAATATCTCAGCAGAAAAAAGTACAAATCTGTGTTACAGAATAGCAATTTTGTACTTGTCAAGAATTCACTGAGTTACACGTTACTATATCAGTCACACAGTCGCATAGTAAATGTCACATTTCTTAAAGATAGGTATCCCCTTGTCCAAGATGTTCAGTGTTTCTCTCCCTCCCGATGTCCCAGATGCTCTGTTACTTCTATGTGTGAAATCAGATACAGCAACAAAGTAGGTCTGAGAGAAGCAGACTTACCAACAAGAAATAATGCATATGCAGATTAGTGATTTATAAATAAAATACCATTCCAAGACAACACTGAAAGGGGGAATAAATTCTAAGATGGAAATCTCCTCGCAACAACATTATGAAATCAGACATGTATTTTCCTCTCTAAGATATACAACCCATTTTGTGAACTTCTATTTTTTAACTTCTTTTTTTTCCCCACTTACACTGACAGTTTGATATCTTTGCCCTTGAGAGATTTAAAACTTGACATACTGAAAGAATCTAACTTTTAATGGCATTATTATTTTTACTGCAGTGTAGA
>WBNO01020044.1:35515-62847 GCA_013400575.1 Peucedramus taeniatus
TGCATAGGGCCTCCTATGTTTTCTGAAAAATTCACTTTAGAAGCTAAGCAAGCATCCTGTACACCTTTAAAGTTTACTAGTATGTTCCCATCTGCTCTTCTAGTGAAAAATTATCCCCTTTACTGCTATGATTTTCAGACCTCAATAACAATCTTCCCATGTTCTCCACCTTCTGAATATATTCCTCCTGTTCCTCTACTCATTAGCAGAACCAGATTTTGTTCACTTAGGAAATTCAGCTTGGCATTTCTCATGCATACATATACATAGATACATATGTGTACATAAATACACATACACCCACATATTAACACAGTGAGAAGCACTTGCAATATTTGTATGTAAAGTGAGGATTGAAAAATTTGGCGTCTTTTCATTTAAAGAATAGTTAGAGTGCATTTTAATTTCCACTTTAAAAAACACTTTTTTATGATATGGAGTGATATCAAAGACTGAAATAATAATAAAAGCCATTTCTTACACCTCACTTTGATTTGAAAGCTATTAGATTTTAAACCTGCCTTGTACTGAAGATTTCTCCTTTGTCAAGTTTCTTTTTTTAATAAATCCTTGTGATAACCTCTGTCTTGTTACAAAATTATGGACCTGTCTGTAGCCAAGTCCAATTATGTCTAAATCAGACAATGGATTTCATCTTATTTGGAAAACTTGCAGAGTAGTTGGACTAAGTTTCATTTTTTTCTGGGTTTTAATGCACTGTGGATCTGATTAATTAATTAAGTAATAAAAGACGTTTCAAGAACAGAAAAAAGGCTTTTTAAAAAAGAAAGGGCAGGAATAAAAAGGAAAATATAAGTAAGTATGACTTGAAAATAACTGAAGGTAACCCCAATTGCATCCATAATGCAGGCCATACAGGAAAAGTAAATTAAATTTGGCCTGCTATTACAGTGACATTTCATATTGTACATTAGTACATAGTGTAAATTATTGATTATTAAACTATTGCCCAGTTGAAATCACACTGAATCTCATTGAAGCCACTACATTTTCTTTAGATTTCATCTAAAATTAGTGACCTAATAAAAAAAAAGGAAACTTGTACAAACACTTCAATGTCTCAAATAATTTCTTAATTTGAAATGAATGATGTTCAGATCAAAACAATGAAAATAAAAAAAAAAACAAAACAAAACAACCACTTGTGCATTCTGCATTTCTTTTGCTTTCAAACCAGTTGATCATCTTATTTAGATTATTTTATATCTTCCTTATTCAGATAATAATAATATTGTAGTTCTTCTTTTCCTTCTTTAAGAAGTGTCAATTATTGTCACGTCATGCAGATTTTTTCTAAAGTGAAGTAAGTGTTGGAAGCCTCTGACTTCCTAATGAATCAACAGAACAAGGACATAATTGTCAATTGGTTTTACATTAGAGGGTAATGTTGATGTATTCCTGTAAATGCTTCCTTCATGTTAGTGAAGTAGAACTTTTTCTTGTATTTATTAAGGCTACAGGGGGGCAACAGGGCTTTGTTCATACTGTTCCTCTGGTTCAGAGTTGCATGGCTTCTGAGATGACAAAGTGAAGAAAAACAGCTAATTTAAACATGTCAGGTTTGATTTGCCTGTTTTGAGTTCAACAAACTTCAGGTATTTTATCTACTCTAGTTCTTCTCTAGCTAGTAAAAGGAAATGGGCCATTAGTCTATCATCAAGGCACATTTATCTCACATGCATCAGGGGGATCCTCCAAATGGCTTCAGAAATCAGAAATTAAGGAATTTGAAACACATTTGATTATGCTAAGAGGCTGTGCCACTTATTTCTATACTTTAATAATTTCTCTTACATACATAGATGTCCCCTTCCTCTATCCATCCACAGAATCACAGAAAGGTGGATGGTGGAAGGGTTGCACACTGTATACTTGGACTCACAAGTATTACACATATACCCTAGATCCCCTCAGTAGTGTCAAACAAATACCCTCAAAACACTTATGTCAAGATTTAATTATCGCCTTATTTACTCTGGATTTTCTCACTCCCCACAGGGGACCTGATATGGTCCATGTAACCGAAGATGAAGCCAAGATGTTATTGAAGCTCAGTAATGTGGACCTACCTAATATAAGTAAAGTGAAGAAGGAAAAAAGCGCTTAGGCATTAATTTTTCACTTTCACAGAATAAATCAAGTTTATTGTATTTTTTTATACAATCACTTTGTTTATTGGCTCAATGTTATTTAATTCCTGTGTAGTCAGTGCTGTACAAAAGCAAGTAACTCTCAAGTGTAATAGTACTGCTTTTACATTTATGGTACCATAAAGTGTAAGAGCTACTTAGTGTTGATATATATTCTCAGATACCCCTGCAGACTTTTATATGTTAAAAAGATTGCATGTCTAGTAAAACTAAGACTTAGTGAATATAAAAATGCCACCCTGTCTTATAAACCAAACTTGCCATTCACAGTGTATATTACACATACTTCTCATAATGCTACTTATAAAAACCTTCTTTGTGTGTTATGCGTCTTCCAGGTTCTAAGGAAGAAAGAAAAAAACAGGTAAGTATTCCTTCCGCATTTCAAAATCTTGTTGCTAAATAATAAGAAAGTAGAAACAATCAAAATTTCACAAGTTATGTAAAATTTTATTCTTTCCGCTGAAATTATTGAATGAGATGCATTACTACAAGTATCTGTAATTATTCTTGCAGATATTTCAACTGAGCACAATGCTGAGCATTATAAAAGGTAGCTTTTTTTTCTCATGTAGTTCAAGCTATTGATCAAGAACCTCTTAAACTTCACACACACCAGACTAACAAAAAATCCACATCTCAGTTCTGTGAGCAGTGCTAAAAGAGAACCTTTGAAGACACCCAGGTAGTAGAGGACAAGGGGAGGTAGTGGTGGATAACTGGGAGAGCTTACCAAGGAATTAGAGATGTTCCGTATGTTCTGTATATTTTCTGCCCTTCCTAGTATGCCAGCCTGCATGCAGTCAAATGTACAGCTGTTAACATCATAACTGACTGATGCTACATTAACTTTTTACTTCCAGTGAAAATGAGGATCAGAAAAGCCTCCCCTGGTAAGCACTTCTGACTGTGCTAGCCATCTTCCCCATAGCTCTTTTAAATCACTAGTGATCAAATTATCTGCCTTGGGTACTAATTGTTTAGGAGGTACTTTAGACATTCCGATGTGGCCAATAGAAACAAAGAGGTAAATAGAAGAGAAAGACAAAACTCAGTGAGAAAATCTGCAACCTGAGTTCTACAAATAGAGTGTAACAGTAGAAAAATGCACTGTGGAGCAGCACTACTGAGAGACTATATATTTATGTGACACATATGTACATTGAAGACTATGAGGTTTCACTGATTATCAATTATCAATTCAGACTTAATTTATATTATTCTATACCTACAACAACACAGCAAGAAGATAGAAATTTAAACAAGATATGAAAGTGCTGAAATAACAAAAATAAAATAAACCAAAAACAACTGAACAGAAGGAAAAAAATTTGCTTTGCAAAGGCAGCTGTTTAAAACTGTGTAGGAAGTAAAAAAAATTGAAAAGTTGTTCATGGTGGGTAGGAAAATGAGAAGTAGATTAGGGCTATTTTTAAAAAAATTGTCGCTGCTTACATCAGAAAAATATAGGGCAAGACATGAAAATATGTTAAGGGTCAAAAGTGAAGTGTAGGAGATCTAGAATGATGGAGATGTCAGCATGTGGGAAAAGGAAACCCGTATTTGCTGCCAAAAAGGGAGGAGAATTAAGGATGAAAATCAGTTAATTGAGATAAAAGGGAGGGAGAGGAGGAGGAAATTTGGCTATAAAGTTTAGACAGATTGAAGTGGGAAGCAAGGTGTAAAAAGAGAAGTGGTGTTTGCATTTGCACCTATAATTGCAGATGTTGAGTGATAACCTCCCATTAAATAGTCTTAGTTGTAAGAGAAAAAGCTAAGTAAGCAAAGGATAGGAATTTTTAGTGAGAGTGTGGAAAAGAAAGGGACACGATTATATCAGTTCAACCACTTTTTTTGTTTGGTGAGTTTTTTTGGTTTGGTTTTGGTTTTTTTTGGTGGTTTTTTTTTTTTTCCCCCTGATGTTGTTGGAAAGAAATTGTGACTATGATTATATAGTCACTTCCTATGAACATAGCACTTAATATGCTTATTCAGAAATTCTATTGTTGCTTGATGGTATCCGTGCGACTGACTCCAAGACAACAACCTTTACAATTGTGACATAAATGTAGATAAATCTGGAAACCATTACTCACAGTAGCTCAAGACTAAAATGGGCTTGGATATTGAAAGGACCTTCACAGTCACAAGAGCTAAGATTTATAAATTAATGTGATCTAGAATTAGACACCAACATTTTTCAAACTAAGAACTACATTAAAAAATCTGGCCAGAAGTAATACAATGGCATTTCTGATCTTGTATCTTCCTTAAGAATGTGATGCTAGACACTACTAAATCATTACTAATGTAAGTATTTAATTACAAGGAGTAAAATTCTAGAAGATATCTGCTATCTGACAATGTCTCATATAATGTTTAGAAGCTTGGCTTGCCAGTAACAGGAGGGAAGTTCTCTAATGCGTAGCTATGATCTAATGCCCTTCATTACTCTAATTTTGGCCCTGCTGTGTTAATGTTATTACATTTTCCTGTATCCTAAGAATAGTTTGAGCTCATATATGATAGTCCAAAAGGTGTGAAGTAAACTATGAAATTGTATTAATCAGAATGGATTTGACAAGGTAGAAGGACTATAAACAATATAATCTAGTCTGCAGATATATGACACAAAAGAGAACCAGAGAATATTCTTCCCTTTCACACAAGCAGGAAAAAAAATGCACTTCAAATATTGGAAATCAAAGGGAGAAAAAGACATAATGCTGGCAGAAGTTTGGTTTTGGTTTTGGTGGCTTTGCCTGCTTTGTTTGTCCCGTGAGCCTCATAGTGACTTCCAAGACTGTATCACATGTCTTACATAAATACATAGAGATGGCCTACTACAGGGCTGAATTTTCTCCTTTTCCAAGCAGGTGCTTGGAATTTTCTTTGTTAATTTCTTTGCAGATTTTTTATTTAGTTTGAGAAAGTTACTAAACAGATGGGCTTTGCATTTTGGCCCATAAGACTTGGCACATAAGACTTAATTCAAATGGATTATAGTCTAAAGTGTTTAGTACATTGCACCTGCCATGTGATCATATCACTTGGGTCTAGATTATAGTGCACAATAATAAATAGCACCACATTTTGGACAGAGACATGGATTTGGAATAAAAATTCTTCCTGATATCTGGAGTGTTATTTACAACTACTTTAAGATTGATCCTTAAAATACTGTTATGTTCTTTTCCTAGGTTCCATCTAGTTAAGCAGCAGTGGCACAGATGGGGATGGAGAAGAAAGGCTATACATCACTGATTCTGAATATCATAATTCTGGGTAAACTTACACTTTGCATTAAAAGATACTGGTCAACAGTGTCAGACTGTCAATAGAGCCCACATCATTAAGTGTTGTGGCTATGCACAAACAAGCCAGTTACCACAATGATTAGACTTGCTCAATTCTGACCTTACACATTTTGTTCCGAGAACTGATTTTTTTGTGGAGTATTTATCAGATCATGGCTGGTTCCTGGTATATCTGTTATTACTCTGGTAAAACCTGTCTGGTCCAGTTGTGAGGATTTCTTCATTGCATACAGATGCAATCAAGAATATCATTGAAGTTGCTCTGCAGTTTATTTTTCTGCATAAACAGCCACTGTTGCCATACCAGTGGTTATATGAATGACTGAGGAGGTGACCTAAAACAATGTTTTGTAATGTGGCATATTGTGCTAGTAAAAGAGAAAGCTCCTGTGGGTGATGAACACAAATCTGATTCTTTCAAAAGAAAGTGGAAGATTAATTACTTTCTTTGGAGTAAGAGCCCAGAATTTATATAGTAAATAGGATGCAAATGGCCCAGATTAGATAATTTCACCCCTTTCCCAGAACACCATATTACCTGTATTAAAGCACCTAAAATATCTTTATCACTCAACAACAGCAGCAGTAATAATGGTAGTAGTTGTAGTATTAATAGCAGTTCTTGCATTTCCACCAACAGTCTAGCTCCACCTGCTGAAATGTTTTACTTGACTGAGATCTTGACGTTAAATTTTGGAGAGATTTCCTTAATGCATTGAGGCAGTTTTTATTCTTTATTTATGGTGACACTATTATGATGTCATACATTTAATGTACAAGGCCACTGACTGGATTAAAATCCTTTTTGTTCTTCATGCTTTTCAAGGAGCCTGAAGATCAAGCAAGAACTATAATGAAAATTTTTAGTATACTGCTTTAGGTCTTTTATATTAATTTTTTTATTTTCATACATTTCTCTTCAAGTCTTTAAAGAATATTTTAATTTAAAAGATAGAAATAATAAATGTTAAATACAATAGAGAATATTTTTGTGTAATTATATTTCTTTTATTTTGAAGGGGAAGAGAGTTTAGAAAGAGCTTTTCTCCTTTTTTGCCACAAACCAGCTATGCAGCAAGAAAATCAAGGACAAACCAGTCTCTTTATACTATATTAATGACACAGTGTTTCAGTATCAAGTATGATAACTCATATACAAAAACTCATGTATAAAATGCACTAGTCATTTAGTCAGACTGAAAAGAAAATAGTTCAACAATATAGAAGGCAAAAATAGTTTAGCATAAGTTAAAAAAAGACATCATCAATATTGTTTGACAGCACACAAGGGCATAATTTATACCAAAATGCCACGAAGCCATTATTTAAAAATTTCCTCAGGTGAAGGTAGTGTCTGTGGAAGTGTTTGCTTCTTCTCTTCACATTTAAGCTTGTAAGCAATACTTTGAGATATTTCTGTATACTTTGTTGAAATTGTCTAATAAATCTTGACTTAGCTGCTTCTGAAGCAGGTCATTCAAACAATGTGGTTAAATAAGCACAATGTCCTAAAAGTTATGTTGACTTTGTAAGCCTTGGACTCAATGCCAGATTAGTTTAAGCAGCCAATGCAGCCATGTCATCTTAGCTACTGCAATCCCTTCATTAAAATTAATTTAGCAGTGGTTTTTTTTTCATGGAAACAAATTACCTATGTTTAGCTGGGAGATTTATGAAAGCATTTCTATTTGATTTAAATATGTTTTTAGATGCTGACTATTTTTTAGAGTGTGAATTGATTAGTAATTCTAACAGCTCTGTCTGCTTGCAAAGACCTGTGCAGACTTTTGCCACCAGTATTTGGAAAACCTTTGCTTTGAATCTTATGTGGATTTCATGCTGATTCCTAAATTAATATCTAGACAGCAGTGACTTTACATGATACAAGAAACATGATACGACTCCCATGACAAGCAAATACAACAACAGGTTTAAAGACATTCTCTTCTTTTTAATTCCTTGGGTGAAGAGCTAATTTTTTACAATGCAAACAAATCTGAAGTTCTGAGTCTTCTCCAATTTTTTATCTAGTAAAACTTAATCTAATGCATCCAAAATACTTTCAACCAGGATAGCTTTAAACTAAATTATAATACTTAACCAATTATTTTTTGTAATGCCAAGGTACCCAGTCAGAATCAGCTCTCCATTGCCATCAATTCTAAGCTGAAATACCTCCATCACTGATAAAGCGCAGCAACTGCCACAGTCCTCACCTGAATGAGACATGCAAGTCCTTTCCTGGAGGAAAAGAGGTCTTGGAATAAAGGTGTTTTTCTTAAAATTTTCTACAGCTTTTCTGATTTTTAAAAGTCTATTCTTAAGCACCTGAAGAGATCAAGTATTAACTTGAGGTTTTATTTTTCAGAAGAAGAAAAATGGTAACAATTACATTACAACTCTATGACCTTTTGTAAGCACAGCCTTTGAGGACTGAGTAACACTTGATAAGAAACCTCTGCCAAAATTAGAAGTAATAACTAAGTTTTCTAAGGCTCAATCTGGAGTGTTAGTCACAGATATTTCCCTTGTATTATTTTATTGTTCTGTGTGCATCTGACTGCAACTTCACATTTTTTAAAAACATGCAACTTATTTGAAGATGTCACTGTGAAAAGTGAAAAGGCTTTCCTGTAGGTTCCTGTTTTCCTGTATCATTCCTGCCCATGAGACATATAAAAGGGTGAAATCCTAATCTTGTAGTGGTTATATTAATACTTTTCCATTGACTTTACAGAGAAGCCTACAAGAAAGATTTACAAGAGCATGCAGTAAACAGGACAAGGAGTGGAATGGCTTTTAAGTGAGAGAGTAGGTTTAGATTAGACATTAGGAAAAATTCTTTATTGTGATGATGGCGAGACATTGGAACTGGTTACCCAGAGAAGATGTGGATGCCCCATTTCTCAAAGTGTGCAAAACCAGGTTGGATGGGTCTCTGAGCATTCTAGTCTGGTGGAAAGTATCCTGCTCATGGCAGGGGGTTTAGAATTAGATGATCTTTAAGGTCCTTTCCAACCCAAGTCATTCTATGATTTTATGATTTTTATGCCAACCATAACAGTTTCTATAATGATTTTTTTAAAATACAGACTTGTTTTTATATTTTTTTAATATGAACTGAAGGTCAGAACAACCTAAATGTTCTCCATGAATGAAAAAAAAAAATAGTCACAAAATCTCTCTTATTTGTTCTTTTTCCACCGTAAAGGAACATAGTTGTATTTAATTTTGATAATAATTTAGGTAACTATAGAAAATATATTTTTGTTTGTGATAGGAGAAGAGAGAATATGAGAAAATAGTATTAAATTTTCTAAACTTCCTCATAGAGTATAATCTCTTCCAATCTGTGTTTTTTTCAAAGGTGTCACCCTGTCACCCCCTAGTCCAACCCCTTCGAGTCCCGAGGGTTATTTGATTCTTTTTCTTTTTTTCATTTATAAAGATTAAAGGCTTCCATCAGGGAACAAAGACAATATTATGTGAAAGGTGACCATTTAAATAGTCCCAACAGCAAACCATTAACATTAAACACACCCAGTGACTAGTCACAGACTAGACATTATTTTCCCAAATTAGTTCTTGAATAACTGCAAATAGATTTCAAATTCTAAGAACTATTTCATGCCCTTGAGTATTAACCTTTCTAACTGCAATCCCGTCTCCCACGTTTCAAGACATAATTTACATTTGTAGACAATATGCAAAAAAGAAAAAGCTAAATTAATTTAATAAGGGTTGTTTCAATGTTTTTTTTTTCAGCTGAAGTCTCTGCTAACTTAAATGAAGATGATTTCTAGATCTAAATCATTAGTGCCCCAGTAGCTAGGAATAAAGAAAAAGGCACTTTTATTTTCACCCAAGTTATATTTTTTATTTTTACTCAAGCAAGTTAAACATCACCTGCCTGCTATTGCCTGCTACTTAAAGAGAAAATTGCCTGATGATTAATGAACTGAAGTTGATAGTGGGCAATTTTTCTCAAGGTCTGAAATGAAGTCAAGAATATACTTCAAGCAATTTGTTTTCAGTTCTTGTTTTAGGAACCAAAAAGCTGAAGTGTTGAGGGGGGCAGTTCTGTATAGAACTGTTTTCATTATTTGTGGTTTTGTCTAGAAATGCCCCTTTAGAGCTGGACAAAAAATCCATTAAACTTGTATGATTAGGAAAAATCCTGCTTTCATAGAGAAAGCCAGGATATTTCAATTGCAGTCAGGCAATGCAGCTCCCCCATGGGGCATTAGGAGCAGCCTGCACCTGACAGGAGTCTGGCAGTGTGGGGGCAGAGTGCAGGGACCCCACATCGGGGTGTGGAGGCACCTTCTGGGGCGCCTCCTCAGTGGTGGGTGTGTTCCCACAGGATCAGAAGCAGCAGGAGGCACACAAAGCTGGAGTGGCCATGTCTTCTGCAGGGGGAAACTCCCAAGGCTGGGCAAGAGGGTGTGGGTGGGATATATGCATGTCAGTATGCTTTGGATTTATTTTACTCTCAGTATCGTCTTTATGGATGAACAGCAAACATTCCTTACCTATAAAGCAAGCACTTACTCCTAACATTGCCAGCCAAGGGAGGTGATTGTCCCACTCTTCATTCACTGGTGCAGCCTCCTGTTGAGTCCAGTGGGCAGTTTTGGGTGCTACAATATCAGAAAAACAGAAAGCTTTTAGAGACCATCCAAAAGAGGTCTATGAAGATGGTGAGGGGTCCAAAAGGGAACCCATATGAGGAGCAGCTGAGGTCACTTGCCTTGTTCAGCCTGGAGAAGAGGAGACTGAGAGGGTGACTCAATATGCAGTAGTGGTGAAAAGGTCAAGATGGGTGCCTATGAAGAGGGATTCTGGCTGTTGATTGTTACTGGGTTTTATACTCTCTATAGGTCACTTGATTTCCTGATGGCACTACTGCTCATCCAATCATCTTTGCAGAGTCTGTGGTCTTCTCTTCTGATTAGCTTTCACAGCCTCCAGGCAGCATTTTTGTTTTGTACAGAATATCCCGTAGCTGAAATTTAACTTATGCATTTTTACCTACTCTTCCCATTTCCATAGATAAAAAACAAGCCTAAAATACAAGCCATGTGGCCTAAGTCTCATTTAATTTAGTCACTAGTGTGAAGTGCTGGCCCATTTTCTCCTTTCTGTACAAAACCATGATTTTAGCACCCAATTGCATGGAAAACAAATTAGCCACAAACATCTGATCAGAAAAAAAAAAAAAAAAAAGTTGTAGCAGTTAAACTAAATTTAAAAAAAGCAGCAGTCAGGTAAAGAAAAGTTAACACAGATGCCACATAACCAATTTCAACCCTGAGGGATTGCAAAACTAGTGCAAAGTCCATGATCTGTTACTGGCCACCGCGATGCTGTATGCTGGAACTAATTTGTTTTGCACAGTTTAAACAAAATCAGGACTCAAATGGTGATTTTAGACATCCCTCATAGATATCACTTAAATCCTGCAACAACTGAGTTTCATAAAGAAGCATATTCCCCCACATGACACATAGCTGAAACAATGTCTGAGTTCTTGCATTTAAGAACCCATTTCCCATTGCTACTTTCACTTCTGGGTATTTTCATCTCTAGGTACCCATCTCAGTTTATCTTTCAGATCAGACTATTTTACCACTGAAAATTTTGCAACTAATAAATGATTTCTCTCGGGGAAAAAAGGCAATATTATATTTTTTCCCCTAAAATTTCAGCACTCTGTAGAACTCTCCAGTGTATAACAAAAGATCATAATGGATATTACATACTAAATGTATGCCTGTAACACAGAGATTATTTGGAAGTAATCTTTTATGTAATATAGAACAGCATGATTGCAATGCAACAGGGACATTTATTGCCACATATTTCAATTAATCAGCCTTGCTTTAACAGATTTCTCAATTGTTCCCAGATTGCTTTGTTAATAAGGGAGGCACTGTACAGTGTGTTGTGGATAAAGTCATCAGATTATTCTCAACATCTAAAAAGTGATATTTCATGTCAGCGTCTATTGTTATATTTTTGAAAAAGGGGTATATTCACATGTATTTGGCAATACTGATCATTATTTTAGAAATAGGAATAATCTATTAGAGTATGTTTGTACGGCAAACCTCCTGAAGAGATGACAACTTTGGGTATTTAAACAGCTCAAACTGAACAATGATGCTATCGATCAGAATATGATATTTATTTAAGGTATTCCTTAGCTTTAAATTATATTGACTTTTTCAATATTGTATGCGAATAATTTTGTTTTTTTTTTAAAAGGAAGCTAAATGCCTCATAATTCTGTAGTCTTATGAACCACAGTTTTACACATTACTAAGAAATACCACCTAAATAAAGCATAATAGAATGTTAAATGTAGTAGAAATTATTTGTCTTAGAGAAAAAATTGTATTATTCATAACATTTAAACATTTAAATCTGCATCTTGATTTAGTCCCTTTAGATTTATGAAAAGAAAATAACAACCTACAAAAAGGAACAAAATTATTTGAAAACAAAATCCCAACATTACAAAGATTACAAAGCATTCTAAACACTCTTACCAAAATTTATAATGTTGTTGCTTCTTATTTTTCTGCTACAAAGAATAGTCTTTGTCAGTATTGATCTAAATATACTCATAGTAAGTCTATTATATTTTTTTTTAAAAATGTGTATCTTCCCAAGTATTTTTTATTGTCTTTTAAACATGAAATTGAAGCTTCTTGGTCAGCTAGCATAAATATATTATTTTAATTTAAAAATTATTATCGATCATGTTTTATTCCTTTTTTATATGTTGCCATGAGATAAAATTATGGATTCAGACTTGTGTGCATGGCACTTCCTGATCTCCAGTTTTATATATTATCCACAAATATGCTTCATTCCACTTAGAAGTGTTATGCCACTTTCTTTTTTTTTTTTTTTTTTTTTTTTCTCTGAGGAAATGAAGCAATTTGGACTTTTATAAGCACTAATAAAAGCATTTTACTCCTGAATGATTTTGGCAACTCTATTTGATATTCACAAGCTGTTTTAAAGAAAGAATGGTTAGGAGTTGGTTGATGTCATCATTCTTCATAAGCATCTGGAATGCATTTTATTTCTTGTTTACAGTAGTTGACATACACACAGAAAAACACCCCTGGAGCAGCTACGAATGTTTGCTTTGCTATAGATCTTTAAAAAAGCTCATCTTCAATGAGTAGACATTAGTTTAAACTTTGTCAAAAACAGAGCTATCCTGCCCTGCAAGTTTCAGAGGATGAGAAAAAAGAACATAAACTAAGCCTTGCTTTGAACTAGATCTGCATTTGCTCTTTTCATCTATACTCACTAACAAAATTTATTTTGCTCTAGTTTTCAGCACATCCCATGCTGAAACTAATAGGTGGAGGTTTACGTCTGTCCATTTTTGCATTGCCAACAAGAATACTTTTTTCCCTGTTTTCTTAATGAAATTAGTGAGATACACACACTGTATTACATATAACTGATGACATAGCTGATGATATAACTGCAAATACAACTACTAACATTTGAATATCTAGAGTTCAATGACAGTAATGAGAGAGTTGTATGCTTATGGGTAGAAGGCCAACAAGGCAAATATCATGGTAGAAGTCTCTTGTAGACCACTCAACCAAGAAGAATAAAATGTTCTATAAGCAACTGGAAGAAGTCTCACAATGGCTAGATTTTGTCCTTGGGCAGGACTTCGACTCACTGAAAGTATGGTACAAAGAGGAAAGAGTCTAGGAGATTTCTGCAGTGATATGAGGCTGTATTGGACATAGAAACCATGTAATTATCAATAGTTTTGTATTCTCCAATAAGTAAATTTTAGTTTTAATTTCTGCAGAAGCATATTAATTTGTAGACAAATATATTTACATAAACCTACTTTTTACATAAGATACTACTTCTGAACTTAGTACATATACACTAATTAAAAAGAGCAGGGAGAAAAAGTGATAAAATTATCTCCATATTGGATTTGAAGGGGGTTTCTCTATGTGGAAAGGCAAAAAATTGATGTCCCTCAAAGGAAAAAAATTCTCTTCCTTTATTGCAAAGTAAATTATAAAGAAGCATCTGGCTTTAATATTAAATTAAAAAGCTAAGCAGGTTTGTTTGTATGCACTATTCTTATTTTATAATGATATATTAAAAAAGATGTCTTCACACGTGCACATATAGAATGTCTGAGTATGTATGTGCATAGTTTATAGGTGAAGCCTTCTGAGTTGATAAATTATACATCTTTGAAAGAAGCAAAACACATCCTACATCAGGCTGGAGGATATAATTCCCTCTTCAAACACAACAACAAGAAGCAAAGAATAAATTGAAAAACACAGCTCAGTCTGGAATAAAAAAGCAGTAATTGATTGCACTGTTGCCTGAGGCAGCTTTGTTTATTTCTGATAATAAACCAGTGCAGATAATATTGCAGTGTCAAAGGTCATTTTCACAAAGTAAAATTCCTTCTTCACCTGATATCAATGTCTTCACCAAAAGCCCTGATGTGAAATTAATTTCCATTGGGCCACCAGCATTTAGTAATTATTTAAATATATGAGGTAAATTTTGCCCCTATACAAAGGGTGAGTGCAGAGGTTATACAGTACTTCATTACTGAGTCACAAAGAGATTTTAAGCAGACTGAAATCATTCTACATGACAGCACAGAAGCAAACGTGTCTCAAACATACAAAAGGAAGAAAAAGATTTAAGTAACTGGTTTAATTAGAGTAAAATTATTCTAAGAATAGCAAATCTTAGAAATATTTTAGCACTGATGTACTACTGAAAACATCCTTGTAAGTGTTGATCAATATGGTTCAGGTTGGTCTTTGTCAAATGCAAAAACCTCACTCCTCTATAAACAGTCCCAAATGTGGTGCAGTTTGCAAATATTTATTTCTGTCTCCCTTCTTTTTTCTGCAGCACACTCCTTTGACTTTACAAATAGCATAATGGGCATACAGTATAATGAATGGCAACTCTCTAATATCAGTTATTTTGAAACTTACTGCTGTGTGTTGATCAAAAAATAAGATTGATGCCTAAAATTGACATCTCATGACATTTTCTTTGAACATTGATGTATCGTAGCAGCATTGATATGACACATTGCTTTTCAGTTTAGCACCATATTTGTGTTTGAGAAACATAAGATAATTAGGGAAGTAAAGTTAATCTAAAAAATAGCTGTCAGTATAACAAAAAGAAGCTTTAATGCAATCTGTACCATTATTCCTTTTTCATATGGAGCATAGGTGGATATTGATTTATAGAAAATCCTCTGTGATTAGTTTTGACTCTCAGATTACTTTTTCTATCATTCTTTGTTTGTCCTATTGGTTTGATTGAGATCATCAGGAAAAATGGATCAGTAAATCCTATCCTGAAGATGCAGGTCTGCTTCTAAACATACTGTTTAACTCTGAAACATCATTATTAAGCATCAACACTAATGCTAATAATGACTAGATAAATGTTATTAAGGTAAATACTGAAAAACTTGAGGCAAGTGGTAGCTTTAATTAAAATTTAGACTTTACAGAAATAAATGTCTCCAAGATCAGTCTCTTCTATCTGCTATTAAAGTTATTTTTTATAAAATAATTTCTTAGCAGACAAAATTTTTTATGTTTTAATACTAATCATCTCTTGAAATTTCTGATGGCAACTACAAGAAACATGATAAAATTAATGGAATCAGGTAAAAATGTCCTTTACTTATCATAACCCATTTAGGTAAAAAAAGGGTGTATTTCAGTATAAATGAATCATAAACAAGCTATTTCAATGGCTATGCTCATTCCTCAGAAAAAAATGCCAACATATGGTAAGCTAATAATGTTTTATGGGCATTCACAGTGGACAAATAAATTTGAACTTTAAATCTGTAGCCATAAGTGTATAAAGAAGGTTCCTGTGAATTGTAGTTTGGGATATTGTGGCTTTTGCAAGATTAATCACACTCACAAACTTCGGTTTTACATACTTTTTGTTAAAAGGGAAATAAAGTATTTCTCAAGTTTAGACTCAGTGATTTTGTCCACATTTCATATTATAAAGAAGAACATGATAGTATATTTTAGATGTTTTTATTTCTGAGAGGGGTTATTGTTTATTTGTTGGTTTTATTTCTTTGTTTTTTTGTGTTTTTTTTTGTTTTTTTTTTTTAATACATACTGGAGAATCTGTTGGTGCCTGTACAAAATGTCAGCACCAACATCTAAAAAGTCTGAAGCATATGGCCTCTTTCTATCCCTCCTTGCATGTAATACACATATTTTCACAGTGCAACACAGAAAAAAAAACAATTTAAAATGTTAATATGTAGTTCTTTTCAGTTCTACTAAGATAACTAATTATGCAACAAATTATAAAAAGAAGTTCAGGTGTAACATATTGCCATGGATGTTGGGAAAAGTGAAAAGTTCATTTGGAAACATTTTTGTTTTAAATGCATAATACTAAATTACCACACAAAATACAGAAGAGTAGAGAATTCATGCCTATGTTAAAATACAATCCATTAAAAATATAATGAAAGTCTATATTTGTCTTTATATGTAACCAATGAATATTGAATGAATGTATTACATTTGTAAGCCGAATTTAAACTTATTTTTAACTATAGCTAGGAAGCAAGGAACTTTTAAATCCATTGCATTAGTCTTCTTTGTAAGAAGTTCTAAAAATAATTACATTTTCATTTGACTATTTGAAAGAAATTTACTGCATTGAGTAACATCCTATATGTGTCTATGATTTCTACTGTTATTCATTCTGATGCATTTGGTCACAGTCTATTTTTCCTTTTTAAAAGTGATGATTGCTACACATTTATACGAAAAAACAAAAACAGTGTTGTGTTTACTTGGGCAATATTTCCTTGGAATCCTTTTTTACACATTTTTCCCAATGCGACAAAAAAAAAAAAAAAAGTGTCTGGGCAGTGCTTAAATAAATAAATTGTCTATGAAAGAAAAAATTCTGAACAGTAAAATGTGAAAAAAAACTTTCAGTAGATAAATGGAAAGCCACATTCTCAGTCTGTGTATAGCTTGTGCTATAAACTGTGTGGTGTTTTTCTTTTGCCTGAAGGGTGATTTTGGTCACCTACTTTAATATTGAAAGCAAGGCAGATAAGGCAGAAGTGATCCTCTTGTCCTTAAGCATGCAAACAAGTTATACTCCTGATGCAAAGAAGTTGTATAAGTACATATATACTTAAAAGACAGAAATGTTCAGCTATCTTGGATAGAATCAATCCAAGTAAATCTCTCTCCCTTAATTACTGAGGGAAAGAGATAAAAAATACCTTTAATGGGATTCATTTTACATAGCTTCAGATGTTTTGTTTTAGAAATCAGACATGTAGTATAAACAGTCATCAAAACTCTCTTCACACTTAATGAAAATATGTTGCCTCTTTCAGTTAATTCATCCTTTTTGTCTCAGTTTTTTAGATTGAACTGAGTATTCCATGCAACAACATGTTTCTTTCTTTTGATTATAGATAGAATGTAGAAGAACTACGATAAATAAAAGACAAAATCAGGCAAGATTGATTACTCACACACTCACTTGTTTTTCTGGAAATTTCTATTTTCCTCTATCATCCACAGAAAAGTTGCAAAGCCCTTCCACAAATCCAGAGTATCAATAAAAATCTAGACATTTCTCTGGGACTAGGTGGAAGAAAAGAGCCATCCATAAGATTTATCCTGTACTACATTATTTTCTTTCTTTTCTTTCATTCTTATCTACCTCTTCCTTTATTTTTTTTTTCCCATGAGATATGGGATGTAACCTAAGTTGTGGTGGTGAAGCCACTGTATCAGTGTCTCCCAGGACAGTTTTACACACATGAGTCAGTAATCTTAGTCCAGAAGCTTTAGGGGATATTTAGATGCAGAAGGTACTTGGCCTTTGCAAAGACTTGGAGATGATGTGCATTGCTCTGTGAGGTTGTTTGACATAGAGATAGAACAGCACACAAGAAAAGGAAGTTCAAAAAAGCCAGCAATTCGTCATCCAGGCTGAATCTCCAGCACTACTTGCTTGTTCACAGGCAAATATATATGTCTCAAGATCCCAGTGCTCAGGGATAATCTTATTCAGAAGCTGATGCTTTCTCTCTGAAAAAGACCTACAGGTAGTTTGCAATACACCATAATTTCATAGGATGAGGTCAAGAATATGTGTTATATGACATAGGTATGGCATTAGAGTATCTAATGCTGTTCAAAAGCGTAAGGTATCCTGAAATCATTCTAGAGGAGCAAAGTCAAGTTTCATAGAATGGTAAATTACACTTAGTTGGAAGGGACCCCCTAGAATCATCAGACTCCAGCTTCTGGCCCAGCATAGAACAGCCTCAGGAATTGCACCATGTGAGCCAAGATTAGATTTGTCTATTTTATCTTACCAGAGAGAAATGTAATTTCAAGTGGCCCAGGTTTTGTTTTGGAGAGAACTAGTCATTCATCAGCATTTTCATTTGAATATTATAGGAATGACTTGATGTTGTAGGTACTTTTGAGCCAGCAATATCTAGGCTTAATTGTTCTAAGAGACACAGTCTAAGGGATATAAAGCTGGTATCAGTCAAGTGGGACCTGGGTTTATCTCAGTATAGATGCCAATAGACATGGTCATTCAAAGACCTGAAGCAAACCTCATTTCTCATAGTGCTGTAGTGCAATCACAGAGGAGGAGGAAACAGGAGGTAGTGGGGGAAAGAGGGCCTTAAGAATGAAGTGCACTGCTTGAGGGAGCACTTGAATGCCTCCTTGATCCTCATCCATTTTCTTAAAGCTGGGACACTATATAGTCAGCAACAGTAAATTTAGGAATGTTGTGAGAGATTCCTCTCATAAAAAGAGTAGTGTCTCTTAAAAAGGGCAACTTCTACATTTTTTTTTTTTTTTAAATTAGCTTATATAGTATTGTGTATAGAAAACATTTTGCTTAGGGGTCTTAACAAAGTTTAGGAATGTGTCATTGTATTTTTTCATGTTACCAAGTGACCTGGTAAAATAGCCATTGAGTAAATTGATATTAACAAACATAAGAATAATAAAACAAATTAAAAGTTATTTCCAAATCCTGGACATTTTAATCCATACAATTTGCAACTAAAATAAGATTAAAAGACTCCACAACTAACAAAACCAAACAAACTCAAAAACCAAATCGCATTTTCTTTTTTCCTCATGCACGTCTATCATCTTTGTTTAATTAAGGCCTGAGTCCAAACAAAAAGCAGTTTTTAATGTAAATGAAAAAAAAGTGAGACATGTAAACTTGTTAAACAACTTGATATGTGTAGAAAATAACCAGTGATCTAGGGATATGAAAAATTACAAAGAACAAACAAGTGAACATAAGATTCCTACATTTCCTTGGGAACTAAAACACCCTCGGGGACTTGTATAAACTTTTATAAGTTTAAGTGGAGTTTCCTTCACTGCTGATACTTGTTTTCACCCTAATTTGTCTTTTTGCTGAACAAGATTTTGCCTTTCAGCTATAACTTATGGTTGCGTTATCTTTGCAGGATAAATGGAATGAACAGTTTTTTGAACCATTTCCAGTCACTGCTTTTGGATCTTAAGGCCAAGAAGATAATGAGAAAAGACTGCCTCAAACAATTAAGTAGGCAGAATGACATATTTGAGAACAACCTTGACTATTACTAGACTATAAACACTCAGAAGAAAATAGGACAGTTTAGACCAGCCTTAATTAGATGCTTGCATATAAACTGCATGTAAAAAGAAGAGGGGAAAAGAAATGGGTCGTCTAGAGGTCTGTTGTGCTAATGAGGAAAAAATATATGAAAATAAATATCTAACCTGTTAAATCCATAAACTGCATTCACAAGAAATGTGTCAGAG
The DNA here is from genome assembly GCA_013400575.1 of Peucedramus taeniatus. Taxonomy (NCBI): domain Eukaryota; kingdom Metazoa; phylum Chordata; class Aves; order Passeriformes; family Fringillidae; genus Peucedramus; species Peucedramus taeniatus. Next base: position 54,914 of record WBNO01020044.1, read on the forward strand.
CTGCATAAACCTTAATAATCAAATCAAGATTGTCTTAAGATCAGAGTTCTTAATGAAAAGATTTGTATGCAATTTCCTTCAATATTTACCTTTTCAGTTTTTACAGGAAAGAACAAAGAAAAACAGAAACCAAACCAAACTAACAACAAAACCCAAAAAAGCTAAAAAAAACCCCTCCCCCCAAAAAAATAAAAAACCACAAACACATACCCAAAACCCAAACTAACAACCCAGTTAATTCCATCTTTATTATTTTGAGTTTTAAAAATTGTGCTTCATTTTCTATTATGTGTCAAATTTTATATTTCCTTGATTGGCCAGAGGACCCTTTTCTTATTCTTTGGTTTGAAGTTAACATCTTCTAACCCTGGGATAAAATATTCCAGATGAAGCATCTGCAGTATTTTATAGATGTGAGAGAGTATATGTCAAATCCATCATTTTCTAAATGTCATTTTTTATTTTCAGCTTTGTGTTTTGATGGTTTCTGTTCATGTAGTGATAATTTAACATGTTTTACTTCATAATTATTTATAGTTCAAGAATCCTTGATTTGGATTCTTTCCACTTATCTCTACAAGTGCTAGTTTGTTTGAAATCCCTTAGGTATCAAACACTTTTCCTTGTTACTTTAAGATATCCAGTTCTTTGTGGATTTGATTATTTCTTCATGTCAAGATTGTGTCTTAACTCTCTAACTTAGAAAATTGCCTTCATACCTTCCTACTTCCTATACTGAGGTCACAAACTAGAATGTACTTCAAGTCAGTCCCAATACCACACCCTGAAAACCTCCAGGTGGCTGCCTCTTCTCTAATCAAAGAATCATTTTCTCCTTACATCGTGCTGTCTATACTTTATATTTAATGTACTATCAGAGCCTTTTCTGCTTTAAATGAACATCTCTTATTTGGCATTGTATTAGAATAATTATTTAAATTCTGATAAATTAATTTGCCACTTTTTGTTTTCTCATTCCATTTCCTTAGACATATTAAAGAATCAAGAGAAGCTGCCATCCTTGTTTAATATTTAGACATATGTGTGGTGAAACTTCAAATGATAAATGCCTTAAAATCACTTACATTTAACTTAAATGAATAGTTCACCTGTGCAAACAAGGCAGTGGACCTAGCTTAACATGGAAAACTTTCAAAAACACTTTTGGAAAGCTTTGCATATACTTCATAAGCTTTTACAAAGTCATGGCTTTCTCAATAATAAAGAATTAAGTTGAACTCTGGGAGAGGAGTTCATAATAGCAGTATGTAAATGCCTTTGCAGAAGAAGAGCTACATGTGTTAAATGGTGATTTATAAAGACCAACACAATAAAAGCTGTCTTTGTTAGGGTTCTGAGACTTAAAATGTGGAAAAATAAATACCATGGAGAGAGTTTGATGAAAGTCTGTTGTCTGAATGAATTTTACTTTTGTTTCAAAACTGCAAAAACTCTTTAAAATTAAGATTTTGACCCTGAAAAACAATTTTCATATTAGATTCTTACACCAGTATTTTGTTTGTAAGAGTATCACATTTCCCAGCAAAACAGTCAATGAGGCATCCACTGAAATTGTCCAAGCAGCATAATTTCTTTTTGCTGCTCTGTCCACAGTTTCAAAAATGCTGGAAATAATAGAGGACTTTTTTTCCTTTTCCATTCTTAATAGGGAGAAAAATGTGTTTTAAATGCTCTGGCATGAATGCATAGCCTTAAATATGAGGATTTTTCTAAAACTGAAGTCAATATTCCCAGCTCTTACGCTTAATTGTCAAGATAACGTCAGAATTCTAGTGGATTTTTAACAGTTGAACAACCAAAATGAAAGTAATCTGAGATTTTATAGCACATAATATAACCAAACCACCTAACCCAAGATCTCTAGCTTGCTACTGAGGAATACAGTAAGTTATAAAATTACAGATAATTTAACCATTCAAATTACTCAATCTTATTACTTGTAGAAAAGAAATACAAGATGTAATTGCAGCGTTTTTACCCTAGTCAGTTTTCTTATTATCTCTATGCATGAATGAACAATTTGTACATCTTACTTCCTAATTTTTATCTCTAGAATCCAATATTTTGCACTGGTAACTTTCTGGCTGATTTCCCTCTGTTGTAGAATCCTGAGGTAAATAATGGAAACTGATTTTTTTTTCTTTTTGCTGTATTTACTGAAATATTTGGCTTACACAGACCATATGCATTAGATATCAATCTAACCTGAAGCAAGGAAAGAATAATAGTACCAGTGTCTCATATTGATATTGAAAGGATAGTATTCCACAATCATTCAAATGTTTGGGAAGCCATTTATCTACTTCCGCAGGAACCTGATCTGTCACACTTCCAGTAGCCCAATTGTATAAGGCCTCTGGGAAATACTATAAGAAGATTAGTTTTGAAATATTATCATTTGTGTTGGGTTTATGTGGTCAGATTTTGGCAGTGGTGGTGGTGGTGGGGGGGGGACACACAGGAGTGTCATCTGTAAGTAGCTGCCAGAAGCTTACTCCATGTCTGGCACAGTCAATGCCAGCCAGCTCCAGGATGGACCCACTGATGGCCAAGTCTGGGCCAATCAGGAATGGTGGTAACACCTCTGTGATAACATATTGAAGAAGGAAAAAAAGGTATTATTCAGTTGTAATTGCCACCAGAGAAGAGTAGAGTGAAAATGTGAGAGGAACAACTCTGTGGACACCAAGATCAGTGCAGAAGGAGGGACAAGAGGTGCTCCAGATACCAGAGCTGATTTCCCTGCAGCCTGTGGTGCTGCCAGCCCCTGGTGAGGCAGCTGTGTCCCTGCAGCCCATGGAGATCCATGGAGATACTGAGACCCACATGCAGCCCATGGAGGAACCCATGCTGGAACAGGTGGGGGCTGTGAACCTGTGAGAAACCTGTACTGGAGCAGGGTTCTGGCAGGTTATGCATACAGAGAGGAGCTCATGCTGGAGAGATTCCCTGGTGGAACTTGTGACCCTGTGGGGGACCCACACTGGAACAGGCTGTGCCTGAAGGACTGCATCCTGTGGAAGAGTAATCCATGTTGGAGCAGTTCGTGGATGTACTGTTGCCTGTGGGATGAACTCATGTTGGAATAGTTTGTGAAGAATATCTCCCATGGGAAGGACCCCTCAGTGCAGCAGGGGAAGGACTCTTCTCCCTGAGCAGCAGCAAGAACAACGTGTGATGAACTGACCATAACCCCCATTCCCCATCTCCCTGAGCTGCTGCAGGGAAGAAGATAGTGACTAAGAAGGAGGGAAGGGTGGTGGGAAAGTGTTCTTAAGATTCATTTAATTTCTCATTATCCTACTCTGATTTTGTTAAGTAATAAATACAATTAGTATCTCTAAACCAAGTCTGTTGCCCATGATGGTAATCAGTGAGTGATAACGCCCTGTTTTTACCTCAACTCATTTTATTAATTTTATTTTTTCTCCCCCATCCACTTGTGGAGGGGAGTGATAGAGTAGCTTTGGTGGATGCCTGGCATCCTGCAAGGATCAACACACTACATCATTGCAATCTACAACATTCACACAGAGACAATAAGAAATTAAAATTTTATATGGAAATTGTTTTGAATCACATAATGAAATATTTAGAAGTGCAGGGTTTTTTTTTTTTTTTTTTTTTTTTTTTTTTTTTGGGTTTTTTTTTGCCAAAATGTAAATATAACAATAAATAATATTGCATTGGGTTTGTGTGGTACGGTTTTTGTAGTGGGCAGTGGCTCCAGAAGTGGCTTCTGTGAGAAGACACCAGGAGCTGCCTCCATGTCTGACAGAACCAATTTAAGCAGCCTCCAAAATAAACCTGCTGCTGTCAAAAGCTGAGCTTATCAGCAGTGCTGGTGGCACTTTTGCGAGACCACATTTTAAAAAGGGTAAAATAAAAATTTGAGTGGTGTATGTGAGAGAGAGGTCTAAGAAAGATGTGAGAGAAACATCCCAGCAGACTTCAAGGTGAGAAAATAAGGAGAAAAAGCAGGTGTGCTCCAGGCATCAGAGCAAGAGGTTCCCCTCCATCTCTTGGAGAAGACCATGGTGAAGCTCTTAGTCCCCCTGTAGCCCATGGACAACCATAGTGGAGCAGATATCCACCCTACAACCCATGCTGGAGCAGGCGGGTCTGTCCTGAGGGAAACTGCAGTGCACAGAGAGACCACACTGATGAAGGTTCCCAGCAGGATAAAAAAGAAAAAAAGTTGGTTAATTTTGTTCTATATCATAATCACTGATTACTGAATAATTAGCAGGAGGTGATTTTCTTCAGGTCTGCTACATTTTGAATATGTATATATATTTATTAATAACTGAAAAAAGAAGAATTCTGTTTTGTTATGTGGCATATTCGAAGTACTTGCCTTGAGCTATAAGCTTTGATTGACGTGAGTTTTGATTGCCTGAGAATACCTTACTTTCAATTTCTGCAGCAACAGAGGATGTGTTACAGACAGGAGTTCCTCTGAATTTAAATATTTTTAAGTGAATTAGGGTGAGTTGAGTTCAGGGCCCTTCTCACTATGGTTTTACAGCTCGGATACACTCATCATAAAAATAGTTGATGACACATTTCCTCAGGTGTATGGTGTGAAGAATGATTCTTCATGCTAAAACAACTGTTTATAATCATACAATGTTGATATTAATAAACATAATAATTTTTTTAAAAATTTTAAAAAGTGTTAGTTAACTTAAATGTTGTTCAATACTCAAAGATAATTTGATGGGTGCTCTTCACAGACACCTACAGAGACATCTGTGGTAGTCAAATATAACAGGTTTTTCAGTGTTTAGTAGTGTGTTACATTGTCAAAGTTAATGAGATGTCTGATAGAAATAAAGACAGGCCTGGTTTGAAAATTTGCATCTATTTGTATCTCAGTTTTCTTTCAAGTTCTTCAGTAAAAACAATGTGCAAGACTGCTCAGTTTTTTTCTTTTGGGTATTTTGTGTTGTTTTTCAACAGCAAGCAAATGTTTATAATTAAAACACATAGCATTCATGGTGTCACTAATGATAATTTTTCTACATTCTGAATAATTCAACAAAAAATATCTCTTTAGAATGAGATAGAATAGACCATTTCAGCAGGGAGGGATCTGCCATGATCATCCCTCTGCCTGACCACCTCAGGGCTGACCAAAAGGAAAAGCATGGTTTTAAGGGGGTAGTTCAAATGCTTCTTAAACACTGGCAGGCTTGGGGCATTGACTATCTTTCTAGGAAGCCTTTTTTAGCATTTGGTTTAACTCTTTAGCCAAATTGTCTTTATATTTACCCAAAGAATATAAAGAAGTCTGAGCACATACACCTTCAGTCCCATGTAGTGGATAACCATGAGGACAGAAAATTTCTTGAGGGTAATTTCTTCCTCTCAATTACTTTATGTGGGTCTTTTTAGATTAAATCATATCTTTTGTAAAAAGGTGTTGGTTTCTGCCAATTTTGTTTCATTTTTTTAAAATGCTTATTGTTTAAAGATATGACTTTATTACTATTACATTTTCTAAAAACTTGATGTCATGTCATGTCATTAAATTCCATTTTATAGAAAATATGTATAAAATTCATCTGAGTAACTAAGTGAATGTGAACTTTGAAGCAAATTGAGGTATGCTTGCTTATTGAATTATAATTTTCCAGAAGCAAATTCATATCATGTGGAAGAACACTAAGTAATTTCAAACAGTAGAGTTGAAAACATCTACAAAATACAAAATACTTGGTCAGAACCATGTGGGAGTCACTATATTTAAAAAACAGAGAGTACATATGGGTTGGGTTTTTTGGTGTGCATGTGCACATCTGTGCATGTGTGTATGCAGCTGTATTTATAAAAGGTTGAAAGCAACTCATTAACTGAAGAAAACCTACATGGAAAAAAGGTCTTTATGCAGATACAGAGGAACAACAATTTGCATCAAATGACATAAGGAGATAAAGAGGTGTTGTGGAAGAGAGGAAAAAAAAAGTTCAATATTGTCCTGGTTTAGGGCAAATTTGGGAGGAAATTTCCAAAGGGGTCCCTCTAGAAAACAGATTGAAGTGGCCCCTCCCCCAACTCATCCAGGAAAAGATTTCCTTGGACAAAAGTGGAAAAAAACTGTTTATTTAACAAAGTATTCACAAGCATAAAAAATGAACAATATTAAACACTAAAACCTCTCACTCCTCTGAAGAGACAGCAAAGTCCTTCAGACTTCAGAAAGTTCTTTTTGTGGGTTGTAGCTCAGTTCTCTCAGTCTCTTATCAGTCCTCATGTGCTGGAAAATGCCGCGTCCCTGGCCCCAGTGCGCCACAGGTATGAGCTCTCAGTCTTTTTCTGGGTTTTCAGTCCAGAGCAGGGCCAGTCAGTTCCAAGAAAATAAAAGCCACAGTCTGGGGAACTTCTCTGCCTTATCTAGCTAAAAAAACTAACCAAAAAGCAAAGGAGAGCTCTCTCCCACTGTCCGTGCTGCAGACAGCACAGTCCATGGGAGAGAATGCTGAAGCTCTTATCTGTATGTTTTTGAATACAGCTGCCTCAGACATTCCACTGCTTCTCCTTCTCTCTCCCTTCACTCTCAGACCTAGTTTTAAAGGTGCAAAACTTATTTCTGGGCTAAACAGACAGATGGGGATACAATTCAGCATCATAAAGTCACCCCAGGACAGATATGTATCCAATTTGTGCAAGAATAATAATGGTTTTAATATTTCTTTAAAAGACCTATCACCTCATTTTCACTTACAGCCATTACCATCTCTGAATAATATCTCAGGAACCACATTATTGCACATTATATGTCATGTGCAAATAATTTCATAAACAGAATGGATCAAATCTTATCAGTTTAGCATTGACTCCCTTCTTTGAGTTTACAACTCAACTATATTCTTCTTTTTAAAACATTATTTCTTTTTCCAAACCAGGCTCTTTTCTCTTCCTTGCACTGTGTTAAAGCCTTGGATGCAGATCTGTCTTGTGGAATGGAGTGCAACATGTTCATTTGTAGCCGTTCCCCGATAGAAAACAAAACTCTTTTTCCCCACCATAGAAGAGTAGTATATTCCTACTTTACAGCAGTATGGACCCATATTGTTCCTCATAAAGTACTTCATTCTGATTTCAGAAGACTTAAAAAAAAACATATGCCAACATTTCAGTTCACTGTATGAACTCCTTATGTGGTTGAAGGGCAGAAATGGGAACTTCCAGAATGACTTTGATTTCATATTTGCAGAAACAACTAAAATAAGTTTGGTGAATCATTCTTGACAAGAACCATATTTTTGCCATTGACTGTAAGTGCCATCTAAATTACAAGTCTGGATATAGATAGCTACACTGCAGTCTGTGAAGGACAGATGAAGTTAAAAGCAGTCATTATGATCATGATGCAAAAGATGTGTAGAACACCAAAGAGGAAAAAAATAGAGATAATATTGTTGAATATATTTTCAAACTCCGGAACAAAATTTGTATTATTATTACCCTAAAATTTGCTGGTTTTTTTTTTTGTTTGTTTTTGTTTTTTGTCTTTTTTTTTTTTGTTTGTTTGTTTGTTTGTTTTGGTTTTTTTTTTTGTTTTTTTGCCTCTTGTATGATAGGTTTTTCTCTTTAAATGATTGCTTTTATTCCTAGAATACTGACTCCTAAGCAGATAATGAAGTGCTGACCTCAGATACAGTAGCAAATAGCAGTTAGGAAGACGGTCAGAAAACAATTCCAGTTAAAACAATACAATGTTTGGTCATCCATTTCAAATTTTGCACTCAAATGTATAAAAAGTTCCATTCATTTTAGGCAAAATCTTGAGGAAAAAAAATATTTTATTTAATTAAAGTCTACTCTTTACTCTTTCACCACTATCCATCTTTGTGTACAAGCAGAAACTTTTAAAATAAAAACTAATAATAAATAAATAAATAAATAGA